>JAWMRA010000076.1:2795828-2890164 GCA_035584735.1 Pseudotriccus pelzelni | reverse complement strand
GGGGGGCTTGGGGTAAGAGCAGGGTTTTGGGGGGGGATGTTTTGGTGGAACGGATGTAAATGAGGGTGAAGTATTTTGGATGGGTGGGGCATAAAGAGGGGGCAGGTATTTGGGATGGGAGGAGCATTGGTGGGTGGGGCATAAAGTGGGGCAGGTATTTGGGGTGGGAGGGGCAGCTGCAGTGGGTGGGGCTTGTGGAGAGGTGGGGCTCTCAGTATGGTGACAGTGGGAGGGGGCACTGGGGGTCCTGTGGGGGGCCAGGCCACAGGCAGGACCCCCCTCATCCCCCCTCACCCCTCCTCTCTCCCAGGCGAGATTGGCGGGAACCCCGATCCCTTCAAGGTGAGCCCAGGAGAAACAGCACCTGATCCCTCCTGTGCCCCCCCCAGGGGGGTCCTGTCACCCCCTTGGGAGGGTCCCCAGCCCTGACCCCACTCTCTGCCCCCCCCAGTACAGCAACTCGGCAGGAATCAACTACGAGACGCTGGGCCCCGAGGAGCTGCGGACACTGCTCACCACGGTGTGGGACTGAGGGGCACGGGGGGCTCAAGAGGGACCTCATCCCTGGCCAGACAGGGGGCATGGGGACCCCTGGGGTCTTTCCCAGCTCAGCTCCATCCCACTGGTGCTGGTTAGAGGCTGGGAACAGGGATGTGCAGTGGGTCTGATCCTGGGGGATGTGGTGGCACAGGGTGGTGGCTGCTCTCTGAGGGGGGGGATGGGACGGCACTGGGAGGTTGGGGGGTCCCTGAAATTGGGGTCCCCAGGGCTGTGATGGTAGAGCACAGCCCAGGGGTCATTCACCTGTCCCCCTCTCACCTGTCCTTTCCCTCCTCAGCAATGTGGGGTCATCTCCGAGCACACCAAGAAGATGTGCACCAGGTGAGAGCATCCTGGGATGGCATTCCTGAAGGGCTCGGGGGGGCTTCGTGGGGGTCCCCAGTGTGCCTGGATCCCCACAGGATGCAGAGGAACGTCTGGCTGAGCCCTGTGTCCCTTTCCCCAGGTCCCTGCGGTGTCCCCAGCACACGGATGAGCAGCGCAGGGCGGTCCGGGTTTACCTCCTCGGTCCCTCCGCGTAAGTGGGCGCAGCCTCGGGTGTCCCCAAGGTCCTGAGATCACTACTGTGTGAACAGGGACTCTGGGGGGGCTGCACGGGGTGCTCAGGTGGGGCTGGGGACAGGGACACCCCTGGGAAGGCTGGGAGGGGACAGGAGCATAGGGCTGGGGTTGGGATGTCCAGTGATGGGGAGATGGGCCGAGCTCGGGGCATCCCCCTCGCATTGTGGGGGGCTTTATCACCCTCACCCCCCATGCCAAGGGCTGGGGACCCCCTGACACCTGTGCCCAGGTCCCTGCCCGAGGCGGAGGCCGGCGTGGAGAACGACAGCTTCGAGGTGGCCGAGAGCCAGGCCCTCATGAGCCGCCTGCAGTGGGACGGCTCGTCCGACATCTCCCCCTCCGACTCAGCCTCCTCCAAAGCCAGTGAGTGTTTGGCGGCTGGGAGGGGAAATCTGGGGCCACAGACCCCTCCATGGGGAAATTCTGGGGGACAGATGCCTCTGAGGGGTAAAACTTGGGGCACATACCCCTCTGTGGGGGTAAAACTGGCTCTTCTGGTGTCATGAACAGACCATGGCTCCAAAGCCTGGAGCATGTGGGACATCTCACCCACTGTCCCAGGGTGGGGGAAATATTTTGGGGTACATTGTCCTGGGTGTGGATTGGTGATAGGGGGGATCCTCTCTGTTTTGGGGGGAGCCCATCTCCTCCCTGACACCCCCATTTCTTCCCTTTTTCCCCTTTCCCAGGTACAAACAACTCCGAGTCCCGCAAGACCAAGAAGAAGAAGCCCCACCTGGGGCTGGTGAGTGGCGCCCCAGGGCTCGGCTCCAGCAAGAAGAAGAAGCCCAAGCCCCCCGCCCCCCACACCCCCAGCATCTACGACGACATCAACTGAGCCCCCCAGAGCTGGGGGGGGGAGCCAGGACGGACAGACAGACGGCCATGGGCCGGGGCAGCCCCCCCAGAGCCCCCTGGGTTGGACACAAAGCGGGTACCCGGGGCACAGAGGACTCGGCCGTCGCTGGAGCGGGGCTGGATTTGGGGAGCCCCCACTACTGCCCCCCTTCCTGCCCCCCCGCCCTGGTGCCTCTATTTATTCTGTGACAGTTTTCGTACGTGGGGCTCCTATCGGGGCGCTGAGGGGGCGCCTGGCTCGGACATGGGGGTACAACCACCCCCTTCCCTTCCCCAGTGCCCCCCAAACCCAGCTGTGCCCCCTCCCACACCCGCTCCTCGCTTACCCTGGCGGGGTGGGGGGCACCTGAACCCCCCGGGCAGGTCCAGGCCTGGGTGAGGGGGATGTGGATCCCCTCTGCTGCAGGGTTTTGGGGTGAGCCCCCCACCCTGGGGCTGCCCCCCTGTCCCTGCCCCGGGCTGGCTCTCGCTGGTCGGGCTGGCTCAGGAGTGGGGGGCATGCTGGAGGTGGGGGCGTTTCCCACTCAGAGGACAAGTGGGGACCCCCCCCCGCGCCCCTAATCTGTTCAGCTGTGTCTGGATTCAGCTGCTGGGGGCCTGGCAGTGCCCTGACGGGGGGGCTTTGGGGGGCTGCATGCTGCATCCTTCATGTTTGGGGCTGTTTGGGGGCGGGCTCTGGAGGTGGGGGGTAGCTGCTGTGACCGTCCCTGCGCCGAACTGTGTGGGGAGGGGGACCCCAACCTGCCAGGGACAGCATGGGGGGGCTGAGAGTGGAGCAAAATGGGGGGGGTAGGCACAGCCCGGCTTCAAGACAGAGCCCCCCCACCTCATATCCCCAGGGCAGCTCTGTTGTCCCACTCCCCGCATGCCCGGGGACCTGCTGCTGCAGTCAGGGGTGTCATTAGGGACCCCCCACCAGCTCTGGCTGGTGTTTGCACCCCCACAGGCTCTGCTTTTGGCTGGGGGGGGCGGGACCAGTGCCCCGCTGTGCGGGCTGGGGGGGGGACAGGTCCCTCTGGCTGGATCCAGGTCACCCCCAGCCCCATGATATCCCCCCATCCCGAGCTGTTCTCCATCACAGGGGCTGTGCCAGGGACAGGGTTGGCTCTGTCCCCTGCGTTGTACCCTCCTATGGCTGCCTGACCCTCCCCTTGGCCCTGTGTCCCTGGTGGGGGGGACTGTGTCTGTCCTCCCACCCCAGTGCTGTGGCTCGTCCTCTCGGTGGGGCTCACAAATTATGGTGCTCTCGACTCTGGATTCACTATTGTTTTCAAACTGCTGCTAAAGGCTGGGCTGGGGAGGGGTCCCACTGAGCCCTGGGCACCCCGAAATGCTGCGGGGGGGGCCCCTCCTCACTGCATGGGGACCCCCGTGTGGCCCCTCCCGGTGCAGCTTTGGGGCTGGGGGGGCCTGGCCACCGGAGCACACCGAGCTGGCCTTAGTGTGTCCCGGGGCCTGAGGGTGGGGGTGTGGGCACCCAAAAACACAGGGGGTCACCCTGACCCCCTCCCCAGCTGCCTGGGGAGGGCATGGCGAGCTGGGGTCTTGTGGAGGGCGGGGGGAAAAGCTTGAGCCCCTCCGGCTGCGGGAAAGGTGCCGCAAATTTGGGGTCCAAGGGGTGTGACAGGGCTGGGGGGGGGGGTTGGATGTGCCCTGTAACACCCCCAGGTCAGTGTCCTCACCCCCCAGTGTTTCTGCGTGTCCCCCCTCCCTGGGGGAAGCTGAGCCCTTGTGAGGTCTGTGTGTCCTGTGAGTGGGTTGTGGCTGCCCCTGTAAATAAAACTGCATCTTGACTTGGTATCCCTGGCATTAATTACGGCTGGTTAATTAAGCATGGCTGTCACTCCCCCTCCCGACAACTCCATCTACCACGTGTGGGGCTGGATTTGTTTTTATAACCCCCCCCCAAAAGCAGGGAAGGGGGGAATAAGCAACCCCAGGGTGTGAAGGTGTTTTTATTTGCTGTAAAAAGTCCTTGGGAAGAAGCCACAACCTGTTCCAGTGCTGTCCCACTCCCCCAGAGCTGGGACTGGGAATGGGAAAGTGAGGAATGGAATTCTGAGGCGGGGGGAGAAGGGGGGGGCACAGCCCCTTTTGTGGGGGATAAAATCCAGCAGCGAGGCTGGGACGGACACAGCTCCTGCCATGCTGGCTCCGGTCACTGTAATGCCACAGGGATGGGGACAGTGTGGGGAGAGGGACCCTGGGGCACCTCCCCAGCTCCTTCCTGCCTCATCCTGACTGTCCGTACACCCCGAAGGCCAGGAAGGTGACCAGGACGGTGACCCCGATCAGGGACACGGTGGCCGGGGCGGTGAAGAGCTGCCGGTAGTTGACGCGGAAATACCACCCGAGCGCCAGCACCACCATGACCGTGGGGACCATGAGGGTCCCCCCGCCCAGGGGCAGCCCTGGGGCTGTGGGGACAGCGGGGACAGGGTCGGGCAGGGCGGGGGTGGCCGTGGTGGCCCCTCGGGAGCGATGGCAGTGGATGACACAGTTGTCCGTGATGCGGAGCGACCGCAGTGTCCGTGCCTGGTCCTGCAGCAGCTGCCCGCGGTAGATAAGCTTCATCTGGCTCTCCTGGCCCGGGAAGTATTTGCTGTGGGAGGAGGGCAGAGGTTGGAGGTGACAGGGAAGGGGTTCGTGGATACACTGGGGGCTGGTGGAAACGGGGAGGGGACAGCGATGGCACCGCCACCACACTCCGTCTCCTCTTTTAAACTTGTTTTAAATCCCCCCTCCTCAGTGTTTTTGGAAGAACAAGATGGATAAAACGTCCTCTCCCTTTCTGGTGGGAGGGGGCTGTTTCTACTGGGGGGGCACAGGAGCTGTGGGAGGGTGGGCTGGCAGCCTGGCACCGCTCCCCACGCGCCCTGTCCCTCGGGACTCACCTCTTGAGGACTCCCACGGTGTCCTCAGGCCGGGCCATCGCCACCTCCTCGGTGTCGTTGAGGAACTTGAGGCGGATCTTGATGAGTCCGGGGCACAGATCCCCCTCCTCGGGGGTGCGGGGCTCAGCCATCCCTTGGGACAAGCTCTGGACATCCAGCAGCTGCTCCAGGGCGGGGTCGGGGGTGGTCCCGCTGTCCCCCTGCGCCGCCGCCCCTCCGCCTTCCTCCTCAGTTTTCTCCTCCGTGTTCTCGGGGACCCCGGGGAGCTCCGGGGCTTCTGCCGCCCCCGCGGCCCCCCCGTAGGGCGGGAGGGGCCCGAGGCGGATGACGGCGGCGTCCCCCGTGCCCAGGACCTGGCTGGTGCCATCGGCCACGTACGTGGAGAGCCAGGCCAGCACCAGCGCCAGCGCCAGCACCGCCAGCCCGGCCACCAGTGTCACCTCGTCCCCCACCCCCGGGATGAGGGGGGCGGCGGGGGGCTCCATCTCCGGGATCCCCGCGCTCAGCCTGCGGTCTTTATTCCTTCCTCAACCCCCCCGTGCCCGGTGTGGGTGCCAGCGGGGACCCCTCCGCGGTCACCTTCCAACAGATCCCGGCGCTGCTCCCGGTGCCCGGAGATGCCGAGGGACGGGAGTTCCTCACTGCAGGCTGTTCCTTCTCGCTCCCGAGCAGTGCCGGGGCTGGAGGAGGGTCCCGGGGGGGTCCCGCAGCCCCTCAGTGCCCAGCCCGGGGCAGCGTCAGCCCATCCCCGACCTGGGCGGAGCGGAGGGATGCGGTGAGAGGGGCGGGGGGGCCCGGGCACCGCGGGGCAGACCCAGGCCGGGCCCGGGTGGGCGGGAGGGACCGGGGGGCCCGGTGGGTCCCCGCTCGCCCCGGTGTGTTCCGATTAGTCCCTGAGGGTCCCGGTGTGCCCCACCATCCCCGGGGGTCCCGCTGTGTCCCCGTTGGTCCCGGGTTGTCCCGGTTTGTCCCGGGGGTCCCGGTGTCGTGTCCCCCCCCCCCTCCCCACTCACCGCCTCCCGCCGCCGCCGCCCGCGCGCCGGAAGCGCCACGTCAGACGGCGCCGCCGCCAGGGGGCGGGAGCGGGCGGCTGGCGGGAGCGCGCGCGCGCACGCGGCGCGTCACGGCCCCGCCCACGGGACCACGCCCAGTGGGCGTGACTTGCGGGGAAGGGGGCGGGGACAGAGGGCGTGACATCGCTCCGATAATTGGTGGGCGGGGCCACTTTGGGGGCGTGCCTATAGGGCACGGGGTTTGGGGCGGGGCCTAGGACTCCGCGGGGCGGGGCCTCGGGAGCCACGTGTGAGCCCCTGCCCGGGCGGGGCTGCCGGGGGGCTGAACGCCCGTCACATCCCCAGAGCCTGTCATCCCCCTTTGCAGCCCCCACATCGCCCAGGGCCCATCTGTCACCTCCTTGAGACCTGTGACCCCCTGCCCCTGTCCCCCCCAGTCCTCTGTCCCCCCCAGTCCTCTGTCCCCCCTCAGGGCAGTAGCCACTGCCCACCCGCTCCCCACAGGGACAGAGACGCCTCGAGAGCCACCTCTGCCACGTCCTTTTATTAACACCAGCACATGGAGGGGGGCACAGGGAGGGGACACGGGGAGGGAACACCAGTGGGGGAGCACGGGCTGCTCTCAAGAAATGACCCCCTCGATGTGCAGCTGGAGGTACCGGCGCAGGGCGGGGGGCAGTGCCAGCCTGGGGACGGCGCTGTGGCAGCGGGTGCCCAGGTGGCTCCGAATGGCGCAGCGTGCCAGGTGCTGCAGCCGCCGCGGCCGCCCCGCCATGCGCACGGCCGAGGCGTAGAACTCCCGGTGCTCCTGGTTTGGAAGAGGGGGACACACGGGGGGGTCAGCGAGCTAGGACCGGGGTGCAGGGACACCCAAGGACACCCCAGGGCGCCCCCTTACCTCCCACAGCTCGGGGGGCACGTCCCCTGCCCATCCCTCGGCGGGCGGCACGCGGTCGTAGGCGTTGAGCATCACCTCCAGCGCCGGCGGGTGCTGGCAGCACAACCTGAGCATCTGCCAGCAGAGCCGTGTCACCGAGGGTGTGACACAGCCACCAACCACCCCACGGCCCCCCAACACCACCCACCTTGGGGTGCCCGGGGCGGGCACCGTGGTCGAGCAGGAGCGCGAGGGTCTCCTCGGGGCGCTGGTCCCGGTACTCGTGGACGGCGCGGAGGGCGCAGTCCATGGGGGTGTCGCCGGCGCCGTTGGGGACAGTGGCGTCGGCGCCGTGGCGCAGCAGCAGCCGGGCCAGCCCGGGGTGCCCGTTGGCACAGGCGTTGTGCAGGGGCGCGTGGCCCTTGCGGCCCGCGGCCCCCGGCTCGGCGCCGGCCGCCAGCAGCCGCTCGGCCACGCGCAGGTACCGCTCGGCGTCCTCGGGGTGCTCGGCCGCTGCCGCCGCGGCGTTCAGGGGGGTCTCGCCCTGGTGGGTGCGGTGGGAGGGGTCGGCGCCGTGGTGCAGGTACAGCTCCACGTGGGCCACCAGGCCCTGGCGCGCCGCCACGTGCAGGGCCGTCACCTGCCGGTCACGCGTGCCCAGGTTCACCCGCGCGCCGTGCGCCAGCAGCAGCTCCGCGCACCTGGGTGAGGGTGGGGAGGGGTGAAGGGTGAGGGGGACACTCGTGGGGAGAGGTGGCACCTTTAGGGACACCCCTGGGAATCCCTGGAGAGCCCTGGCACACTTGGAACACCCCCAGGGACTCCCCGAGGGACACCGCTGAGACACTCTGGAAAACCCTGGCACATCTGGGACATCACCAGAGACACCCCCAGGGACATCCCCAGCGTCACCCCCAGGACACCCCGGAGAGCCCTGGCTCCCATGGGACACCTCCAGGACACAGGCGATGCACTGGGGGGCTTCAAACAGGGGTCCCCACCAGCATAAGGGGTCTTGGCTGAGCTCTGGGGGGTTTAGAGGCGGTGGGCGTGATTTGGGCAGGAGGTGGAGCCTGGCACGCAGGTGCCCCCCCATTCCCCAGCCCCCCCTCCCCGTACCTCAGGCTTTGGGGGGCAGTGCAGAGGTGCAGCGGGGCCGAGCCCTCGGCGCTCAGCACGTTGGGGTCGGCGCCGAAGGCCAGGAGCAGGCGGGTGCAGTTGGGGTGGGGGGCGGCCGCGCTGTCGTGCAGTGGGGCCCGGCCCCCCACCACGGCGTCCACCGCCGCCCCCCGCAGCAGCAAGTGCCGGGCACAGTCCTCGTAGCCCCGGGCGGTGACGATGCGCAGAGCCGAGGTCTGCTGCCGGCGGGGGCTCAGCACCCACAGCCCTGTTGGGGAGCACGGGGTGGGTCAGCGGGGCAACCCAGGGGGCTGCCCTGAAAACCCACCCCTCTAGTGGGCACCCCACCCACCCGTAGCTCAGGGGGTCGGTTGTGAACCCCAACATCCCCCCGACCTCCCCCTCCAGCCAGAGAAAACCCTGTGGGGAGTAAACCCTGGGACTGTATCCCCTTTCCCAGAGCATTCTCCGCAGCCCACCCCTTCCAAAGTGGATCCCCCAGCCCACCTGGAGCTGCAGCCCCATCTGTCACTCCTTGCCCTGGCTCCCCCTGTTAATTTGAAGGGGAAACGGAAGCGAAAAGGGAAAAGGGAAGGAAAGAAGAAAGGAGAAGGGAAGAGAGAAAAGGGAAAAGGAGAGAGAGAGAGGGGAAAAAGAGGGAAAAAAGAGGGGAAAAAAGGGAGACAGAGGGGAAGGACAGAGGGAGAAGGAGGAGGGTAGAAGGAGAAAGAGGGAGGGAGGAGGAGGGAGGGAGAAGGGAAGGACCCCCCCAGCCCCATACCCTGCTCCGGTGACCACACCAGCTCCTCGCTGACCATCTCCAGGATCAAATTGGCCGTGGCCTCGTCCTTGAAGATGCTCTGGACGCGGGGGAGGTCCCCGGCGTACAGGGCGTTGTGCACGGCGGGGTCCCGGCAGTACTGGCGCCGCCGGGGGGGCTCGGGGGGGCCCGGGGCAGCTCCGGCAGGAACCGGCGGGTGGCCCGTTCCCGGGCCAGGGCTCTCCGCCGGTCCTCCCGCTCCAGCAGCTCCCGCTGGAGCCGCAGCGAGCGCAGGGCCGAGGAGCTGAAGGCGAAGGTTTCGTGGGCCATGGGCACCCCCGGAGGGCTGTGGGGGGGCAGCTGGGGGGAAGCGACCGGCCCCCCTGCGCCTTGGGGGGGGTTATAAATAGGGCTGTGCCCCACACACGGATGTGGAATCAAATCCCGGAGCCAGGAGCCCTATAAATAACTCCTGGGTGGTAAACAGGGTCACGGGGTGCCGGGAGTTTAACCTGTTGGTGGGTGCGAGGTGGGGACGTGCCATGGGGGTGGGATTTGGGGACTCCCCAACCCTGAGGGGCTGTGGGACTCCGAAGAAAATGGCCCCTTCTGCCCAGGGAGGAGAGGGAGAGCGAGGACCCCCCAGGGAACGTGTTTGGGGTCCAGAATGAGGGTGACACACAAGGACACAGGTGATGCAAGGACAAAACAGCCCTTTAATGCAGGTTTGGCAGTGAGAGGGGATGTTGTGCCCGGAGGAGCGGGGACAGCACTCAGGCCATGTTCCCCCCAGGACCCCCTGGGACCCCCCCAGCTCTTGGCTCCACAACAAACCCAGCAGACACAGAGGGAGAAGCACGTAGAGGTTGCAGGTGTGGCACCTGCTCCTTGGCATCGTCATCCCTCACCAGGCCATGGCACAGCCCAACCTTGTGCCAGCAGCTCCCGGGGTCAGCCACAGTCAGCCTGGGCTGGGGCTGAGAAGAAATCCTCAGGCAGCTCTCCCAGGAGCCCATCCAGGTCATCTGCATGGCACAGCCGGGGGAAATCCGTGAGTTTTATCCATATAAAAATGGAACCACGGAATTGTTCAGGTTGGAAACACCCTCCAAGGTCATGGAGTCCACCACTAGGCCACCACTAACCTGTGTCCCCAGGTGCCACATCCACATGGCTTTTAAATCTCTCCAGGGCTGGACAGCCCTTTCCATGAAGGAATTTTCCCAATATTCAACCTAAACCTCCCCTGGTGCAGCTTTAGGCTGTCTCCTCTTGCCCTGTCCCTTGTTCCCTGGGAGCAGAGCCAGACTCCCTCCCTGGCTCCCCGCTCCTGTCAGGGAGTTGTGGAGAGGGAGAAGGTCCCTCCTGACCTTCCTTTGCTCCAGGCTGGATGTATTATAGAGCCATAGGATCATGAAATAGTTTAGGCTGAAGGGACCTTAAATGTCAGCTACTCTCACCCTGCCACAGGCAGGGGCACCTTCTACTATCCCAGGTTGCTCCAAGCCCCATCCAACCTGGCCTTGGACACTTCCTTGGACAGTTTTCCATGGGACATGGAGCTTTCCTTCCTCTCCCAGAGCGGGTCTGACTCACCCATGTCACATCCATCAGCTCCCACTGGCTCTTCCTGCCTGGGCACGGGCCTTGGTGGGTGCAGGGAAAAGCCCCCTGGATGCTCCTCTGTGCTGGGGCCACTTGTCCTCGACTGTCCCCAGTCCTCAGGGACACCCTGAGGGGGCTGCTCAGGGGGGTCTGGGATTAGCCCAGCCTGGGCAGGGACCTGCAAAACCCAGCAGGGATGAATTAACTGGGAGCCCAGGGGGGATTTACCCATCCTTCCCCCTGAGGGTCCCCACAGCCCAGACCACCCCTGGGGGGTCCCCAGGGCCACCAGAACTGTCCCCTCCTCACCTGCCGCTGGGAGCAGCCGCCTTCGGGCTCCGGTGGGAAGATCCTGAGCAGGTTGTTGGGGGTGACATTGAGGTAGTGATTGCGGTGGGAGGGAGAGAAGACCCCCACCTACAAGGGAAGGGAAGTGGGTCAGAACCAGCTCCAGCTCCTTGCCTGTGGAGGAGCTCCTGGATAACACCGCAAAAGTTAAATTTTTCCATTTACAACAAGCTCAAATGAAAATTTTGAGGTGCAGGGTGAAATTATGGGAATACCTGACAAAAAAAATCAGAGGTGTAGAAGTATGTGAGACCCTTTCCCAATATTTGTATTTGTAATTCCAGGGTATTATGGAATGGGAATGGTGATGTACTTTATGAACAGACTAGTAGTTTCCCATATCCCCATATCCTAGTATTCCTTTATCCTCATATTTACATTCACAGATCCAAGGTTATGAAAGCAGAAAGGGAAAGGTGATGTACCCTATTAACACACCCTTTATCCTACTATTTATATTCACAATTCCAAGGTGTCATAAAATAGGCAATGAATAAGGTGATGTACCATATGAACAGGCTGGTAGTTCCCCTTATGTCCTTATCCCAATACTCCCTTTTCCTCTTACTCTAATATTTATAATTCCAGGATGTTCCCATAAAATAGGAAATAGGAAAAGAGATACATATCCTATTGACACACCAGTAGTTCCCCTTATCCTAATATTCCCTTATCCCCTTATCCCTTTATGCACAATTCCAGGGTGTTACGGAATCGGGAATGGGGCAGGTGATGGACCCTATTAACATGCTGGTAGTTCCCCTTACCCTAATACTCCCTTATCCTCATATTTGCACTCACAATTCCCGGGTGTTACGGAATGGGGAATGGGACAGCTGACATGCTGCATTACCACCCCAGCAGGTCCCCACATCCCATTTCCCTGGGATGTGATCCACGTCTCCTACCTGCCTCAGGAGCAGCACGGAGCCAGGCCGGAGCTCACTCTGCCTCTCCTCCAGCAGCAGCCGGTGCACCGTGCCCTGGATTTCCCCTGTGGATGAGGATGGGATCCCTGAGCCCTGGGAGGGAGGGGCAGGGGCCCCACCCGGGCACAGCTCCGGCCCCACTCACCCGTGGGATCCCGGAACACGGCGCCAGCGCCGGCGCTGCTCCTGGTCAGGCTCTTGATCATCACGGCCATGCTGGGCACCTTGTTTTTTGGGAGCTGCTTCAGGGCTGCCTGCACGGCACAAAGGGGGATTTTGGGATGTCCTGGCCAGGAGCTGGACTCGATGATCCCTGTGGGTCCCTTCCAGCGTGGGACATTCCAGGATTCTGTGACCCATGTCACACCGATGGGCCCGTGGGGACGTGGATGTCTGTGCTCAGCTCAGCTCGGCCCCCTCCCCACATCGATTCCCAGCCTTAAAAACAGCTCTGAGGAGTCAGGGAAGAGCTGGAAGCTGAATCCCAGTGGCCTTGTCTGGGCCCCCTCACCTTCCGCAGCACCATGACCACGCTGTAGGTGTGGAGGAAGCAGGCGGGATCCCTCTCGTCCAGCCCCAGCTCCATCCTCATGGCCAGCCAGGGCCCCTTCCCAAAATCCTCCTCCGTGGCCAGCGGGGAGCTGGGCAGTGCCTGGAGTCATGGGACAACCACAGTCACCACCCTGGAGCCACAGGGACTCCCTCTTCTTCCAGCATCCCTCTTTGGGAGCCCACAGCAGCACTGATGGGATTCCCATCCAGATCTGCCAGAGCTGGGGGAAAGTGTGTGTGTGTTACCTCTGTCCGTGGCTTTGCCACAGCCCCATGAGCTGGAGTTTGGGGAGCAGAAACCAGGATCTCCTCCAGCAGCTTCCCAGAGTGCTTATGGGGTAAAGGGAGGTGTCCAGGGATTTGCATCGCTTCATCAGCTGCTCCCATCCCAACCTGTCCCATCTTACACCATTCCCATTACCTTCCCATTCTATCCTTATTACATTCTTATCCCATTCCATTCCTGTCCCCATCTCTATCCCTATTCCCATCCTCATCCCCATCCCATCCTTATCCCTGTTCCCATGATGACCCTATCATTCAATCTGCATCCCATTTGCATCCCCATCCCATCCCATCCCATCCCATCCCCATTCCACTCCCATCTCCATGCCTCCTCCCATTCCCATTCCCATTCCCATCCCCATCACCCACCTGCTGGGGCAGGATCCCGGCGGGCCCCGGGAAGCGCCGGGTCTCCCTGCACGGGGGGACTCGGGGGGACCCGCCGGGGGCCCTGCTGGCTGCTGTCACCAGCTGCACCAGGTGGTTGGTGACCACGGGGAGGTTTGGGGGGCCGGGGGCGCTGGGGACCACGGTGGGATTCGGGAAGCCGGGAGCTGTCCGGAGTGGCGGCCTCGGGGGCTCTGTGGATCCCGGGGGTCTGCAGGGGGGCCTGGGGGGCTGCTGGGGCTGGGGGCAGCTCAGTGCTGGAGGGGTCCGGGGCACCCCCAGCCCCGAGGAGGAGCTGGTGCCTCCCAGGGGTGCTTGGAAAGGCCTCAGGGATGGATCGCCCAGAGCTGGGATGGACCGGGACCCTGCGGAGCTTCCCGGCTTTCCCATGGAAATGGGGGGCCTGGGGGTCCAGCAACCGGCCGCGCTGGGCCTCAGCACCACTTTGGGAGTGGGGAGGGGGTCCTGCCTGTCCTGCACCCCCCTGGGGCTGGGGACCGGCTCCTCTCCCACCCTCAGCTTTTTGGGGATCCCACACTCCTGAGCGTTCTCCTTCCCCGGGCGTATCCACGCGGGATTCTCCCTTCGCCCGGGGGGCAACGGGGCAGCCCCTGCTGGCACCTCGGGCCCCTCCAGCTCCTTGCAGGCGGCCAGGAAAAGTTCATTATCCAGCTCATCCTGGGGGGCTGCTTCCCTGAGTGGGGGTCCCTGGAATCCCGAGGAACGCTCCCCCTGCCCGGCGAGGGGCCGGAGGGCGGGGGGTTTACTGGGATGGGCTTTACTGGGGTGGGTTTTACTGGGATGGGCTTTACTGGGATGGGCTTTACTGGGAGGGTGACCCGGAGCGTCGCCGTATCCAGGGATCACGAACTGGTTCTCCGCGTCCTCCACGGCGGAGAGGAAATCCTATGGGGGAATTATCGAAAAAAAAAACCAAAACGGGAATTCAAAGAGCTCCGCGCCATCCCCCCCCCCCCCCCCCCAAAAAAAGGGTGGGGGGGGGGGGGGGGGGGGGGGAAATCCCTCACCTCGTCCTCCAGCTCCCCGTCGGTCCCGAAAAGCTTCTGGAAGCGGCACGGCTGTGGGAAAAGAGGGGGAAATTGGGATTACGGGGAGGGCACAAGTGCCATAAGGGCCCCAAAACTCTTCGGGGTGGGGGGGAGCATCCAAACTTGCCCCCACGCCCCTCGGGGGTCGCCGGGGGCCCCCGCAGAGACCCCGAATCTCTCGCAGGGCACCCTCCAAACCCACCTCCATCTCCCCGCTCCCGTTACCATGGCAGCAGCGCGACACCCCCCCCCCCCCAAAAAACGTACCGGCCCGGGCCCCGGAGGCGGAAGCGGCGGGGCCGGGATTCGAACCCGCGACCTCCCCCCTTCCCGGGCTAAAGGGGGGGGGGGGGGCGGAACTTCCCGGCGCGGGGTTTGGCGCCGCCTGGCGGCCGGCAGGGAGAGCGGCCGCGCCTCTTAAAGGGCCACGCACACACACCTTTTTCCCCCCCCCACCCCACGCGTGTCGCGTGTGCACGCCACCAGCCCCACTCCCTCCCCCTCCGTTTACCCCCGCGCCGCTGCGACCGCAAGGCTGGCGAGGGCACGGACGTGCCTGCGTGTCTTGTACGCACACGCGCGTCCTGCACGCGTGCCTCTGTGTGTCTTTCACGCACGTTGTGTGCGCGCGTGTCCCGCTCGTCTTGTTGCGTGTCCTGCAAGGTGAGCTCCGGGCGGGCACCTTTTGTGCGGGAGGAATCTTCGTCCTTAATTCACTCCTGGGACTCAGGCTGCCAATTTCAGCTCAGGGTTTGGAAAAGCAAACGACAGCCCCTTTACCCCCTGAAAGCAAGCCTGTAGCCTTTGGCTATTACGGGCAGTGGGTGGGCCAGCCTGGGCACTCCACGGGCAGCGAGGGCTTTCTGTCATGTCACCTGTTGGGAGGAATCTTTATCCGTGTTCAATCCGGGGGGGCAGACCGGGATTTTCATTGCAGGGCTCCTGCAAGCGAGCGACAGCTCTTTCCCCCACATAAGATTCCAAGGGATTCCAAGGCAAACCCAGAGACTCCCAGAGAGCTGCAGCCCCACCTGACCCCCCTGATCCCCCACTCACCTGCTCCTTCACCGCATCACTGCTCTCCCCAGTGACACTGGGGTGCTCCTAATAACATCGTCACCCCCCAGACTTCCCCACCCCGCTCTGTTTTTACTCACCCCCAAAGGCGGCACAAAATGAGTGAAAAGTGCCCTGGTCAGCAGCTCCTTGCTCTAATTCCCTCCCCTCAAAGCAGAGGGAGGTGTGCCCGAGGATGGGGCCCCACCTCCTGCTCACACTCGGCTTTGGAGCCACAGGTCTTTGTTGTCAACCTGCATGTTGGAATAAAGACTGCCGGAGACTCAAGGTGGATGTCATTTTATTTCATACTAACTCTGGCTGTTCTGAAGAGCAGGGAAGATTCATCATCGTTCAAGACTTCGGGTTGTCATCTAAATATTCCATACAAATACAGTTAATAAATGAAAATACAGATTTCAGCACATATATAATGTTGAAATTCACGCTGAAAACAAACAACAGCAACAACAAGAAGCAGCAAATCTTACCCCTGCATAAAATACATAAAATACCATTTTCCAGTTTCACACTGTAGACAGATCAAAGCAAGAAACAGCAAGTTACGCAAGCCAAGTCATTCCTAGCTTGGATATATCACTTTGCCAATCAAAATGGCCATTGCCACCCCTTTCAAATTTGATTGAATTCTGTCCATGTAACAAGAGTAGAATTTGATCCTTCTGTTGGAGAGGGCTGTGCTAGTGCTCTGGTGATAAACACCCTATATGCTGAGCTACTGAACACTGCAGTTTACAAAACAGCAAGTTTGGATTAGGTTTACTCACTGCCAACCAGGAAAAAACCCCACTTTTTTCACAGGCTAAGGTGGATTGAGCTGAACAGTAATAAATGCCAAATCTACAAAATTAGCGAGGATCTACACAAATGGGGAAGGCAGATGTAACAAAAATTAGCAACATGACACTACCATTCACTAGTAAAACTCTTGAGAATGTGTAATGGCTGAGCATTATGTAGCATTTTGCTTTTATTTGATTACAGTGTCTTCAACCCAATATTTCATTCAGTTGCAGTATGAGACACACCATTAAGCTGAGCTGCTGACCTCGCGTTCCATTCACAGTGAGTGGCGATACGGTTGTTAAAATTCAGCACGTGATCCTCCCAATCAAATGCTGAGGTCTAGTTCTGAACACGTTTATGGGGGTTCACGTGACCCAAACGGTTATTGCAAACTGCTTCCTTTACCTTCACCTGAATGACAACGGATGAGACAACGGGATCACTGGGAAAGAGCGATGGAGTCTCCAGGAGTCACGGGAACGCCACTTTCCAACGGGGTCACTCAGAGAGAACTGGACCATGACCAAGCAGCATCACAGGGTTTTTTTCTGTGTTCTGTTGTTTTTATACTTCAGGAGCGGTCCGAGGTCTGAGCTGAACAAAACCACGTCTCAGCTGGCGTTACACCCTCTGTGGCTTGATCTCCGAACATTTCACTCTGTGACTAAGGATCTGACCATGAAAAAGCATCTGCATACATGGAAGACAACGTAGATTTGCAAGTGAGCATGCTGATAAACATCATCAGGGCAGGGACCTCTTTGGCGTGACAGTTTAATCTCACTGCCCCTCAAAGTCCTACTATGCCACCTAAATTGGATCGGTACAGAACAATTATGCAAAAAGGATCATTCTTCCCGGAAGTGGCAAAACCAAATTATGACTTTACTTTACTGTAAAACAACTCTTCCAGGTCAGCAGCCTCAAACACACAGTTTATCGGCGACAACTCCTGTTTCTTCAGCTCTTAAGAGAGGCAATCAGAGTTCATTTCTCAAAGTTTGGCAGGTAAATTGTCTTCCAATTTCATCTCCAGAGCACCCACCGCGCTTGGAAGGTTCCTCTGTAACTCGAGATCACTGGTAGACTGAGTCAAAGCCTCAGCACTTATTTTTAAGGCTTTCAGCTGTATCCTGTCATCACTGTCTTCACCCTCAGAGCTGGGACTTACTTCTTGAATTTTCAAGAGATCTCCGGTACTGAAAGTCTTCCCCGTGTTACTGGAACTCGCTCTCAGGGCTCTTTGTGGAAGGCTTTCCTGCCTTGAGCTGATCTTCTGAAGTTTAAAAGGGAGTTTGTCTTTCTCTCCCGCGATATCAACACAGTCAAGTGGACAAACCTGTTCTCCTCTGGTTTTGTTGTTATCGATGGGACTATTCACAGGAGACGCCAGGGACAGCTTTTCTTCTTGCTCTTTAACACTGTAAGGAGGAGTGGGGACTTCGAATGTGGCATGAAACTGAGAATAATCGACACGGAAGAAACCATTTTCTAGAGACATCACCGGGAGGAACCTGTGACCCCAAAGAACTTCATCCTCTGTGTACGAGGTCCTGGCTTGACACGTCATTCCTGTGGAAAGAGACAAAAGCACGGCATTCTACTGCGAGCAAGCAGACTGGCATCTACAGCAAGAAATACAAGGTAAGGCCGGTGGATAAAAATCAATTGTAGCCTGTAAGCTAATGATTTTATACATTATAAAATGGGGTGATTTTTCCTAGACAATCTTCTGATGTCCATGGAGCGCCTCTAGTTCACTGACTAGATTTTTACGCAAATATTGCATTAAATATTGCAGACTGGAGACCAAGCAAAAGCAAAACGTAAAATTAAAACAGTATTAGCTTGACAGCAACGACAGTCTTACAGCTTGTATCGTAAAATCTCAGGATGGGCAGGGACACCTTCAGCTAGACCAGGGTGATTTGGACTTCAACAACGTGCATTGCATCCTTGGTGCAGAACTTCTTATATAACTGGAACACATTCTCACAGCATTCATGAAACAATGAAGTTCTCAAAAGACAAGGCCACAAAGTCAGCTGTCATCTCGACACCACCATACCCAAATAAAAAAAAAAAAAAAGAAAAAGCCCTGCTCATATTTGTTGATAACCATATGTGCCTACACAATCTTTGTGACCGGCAAGGTCTGTACTTGTGCTGGAAAACAGGCTGTGTCTCTTCTTGGCTGTACTGGCCACTTTGGGAACTGGGAATGCAGAGCCCTGTGGGGAGAGAGGTCTCTTATTTTCTGTTCCAGGCCACTGAAGCTCTGTAGCATATGGCAGGATATTCTGAAGCATCCAGGACTAACAGCTGCCTTGCTAAAAATACCAGGACTGAAAAGAAAGACTAAAAATCAGAGCATGCATATTACCCTAAATCTTACCCGTAGTCTCAACGATTCCTTCAAGGATGACGACTATTTCAAACTGCTCGCTTCTTAGTGATCTTTGTGAGAGACAAAAAAAGGGGCTCTCTGAGTTGATTTCATGGCAGATGGTTAAAGGGGAAACTAAAAACAGCTGGTCGGCTCCAGTTCCGAATCCAACATCCAGTTCACACTGGTCTAGCGGCAGAAATTCTCCCTCCGGTGTCTGTCTGGACTAAAGATAAAAAGAAGGTTTAGTAATCACCATGTGAGGCAAAACATGAAAGCACTTAACTCTTTAAGAAGACGAGTGCTGATCATAGATGATAGACTATTCTGCATTTACTAAATAATTTTAATTGTGTGGCATTCATATTGACAAATGCATTGGTTCCACCTCTTGGAAACACTGTTCCTTGAGAGCAAGTCAGGGGGAACAGTTCTGCCATCAACTTAGATCCGATTAGTATTCTTTTACTAGTCTTTAAAAACACTCCCTAAGCAACTAGTGTATCTTCATATTGTCCCTCCACTTCACATGTATCTTAAAAATGCTGATAACTGCCTGGTATTTATTGGTGATTACTTAATCAGTTAGGAAGCTGCTGGAGTATTAAATACAATGTATTGCTGCATTTATGTGATATGTGTTTGTTTTTCTGCTAAGGAAAAAAAAATTTCCATCTAAATAACCAAGTTGTCCCTTACAAAAGGGGACAAGAGTCAGTTTCTCCACTGCTGATGAAGACAGAGAAAATATCAGCTGATTTCTCGCAGAAGCATTCTCACAAATGATTCGGGATTTGAAATATAAAAGACAACGCTGTGGAATAAAAATGACCAAAACCACTACCACGTACCCATCGTGACAGTCTCTGTTACAGGCAAAGGTGTGATCAAACTGCTGCAAAAACATCTTTTTTCCTGAGACAATCTGCAATCTGAACTAAGCTGCAGACCACGCCGTTGCTTTGTTGCCTGGCTACTGCTCCTCCAGTAGGTGCACAAATTCGCTGGCCATGCGTGATCTTTGCTCCGCAGTAACGAGGCTCGACGTCGGCTGTACCTCATCTAAACCTCAAATTGTCCCAGAGTTTTATCAAATGCATCTACCTAGACAAAAATGTGTGCGTTTGCCTGACTGACTTAAGAACTGTTTGATCTACAAACCATTTTTTCTTTGTGGAAGAGTCTTCGATCAAATCCATTCAAAAGCAAACAAATCCAGCGAGGATGATTAGAGGTAACAGATCTGGGAGAAAGCAAAAGGTTGTGTTTGAGGCATTCAGTATCTTACACGCAGGATTGATTTATGCAGGGCATGGAGAATTTTTAAAAGAAACTTTGTTAAATAAAAAGAAATAAACCTGAATGAAGATAGCTTAATAGCCCCAATATGTCAGGCTCCCAGCCAGTGATCTTGGTTGCACATACACAGCTTTACTCAAAGGATCACAAAACAAGGAAGGAACACTTGTGATTCTTTATTTTGACTCATATAACACAAAGCCAAATAAATTTCGCAGATCAATGCATGCTTGAACAAGGGCACAATTACTTGGAAATGCCCTAGCTTGCATTTTAAATGTGGTCAGAGGTAGAGAATCTAAAGATCTAGACCAGTTTCTCCAAAGGTTAAGTGCAAAAAAGACTCCTGTGTCTTTAACTTTCTGCCACTGGATCTGTGTTTTGTTTTTCATTACCAGGCAGACTTCCACTGCATCATCACTTAGCCTGTTTTAGTGAACAAACACCTTATGTCCTTCAAATCTTCACTCCTATCCTGTATTCATTCCTATTGCTTTTCTAAACCCTGTTGTTTATGCACATCCTCCTTTAAGTGGACACAATGCAGTTTTATTAACCTGCTGTCACTTCACTCCTTAGAGAACTCACATGATTATGTTTTGATGCCCAGGTGAACTAATTAAGCACTGGAGTATAAAAAAAGTGGGATGCAAAAGACGCACCATGATCAAGCTTAATACTGTAGTACTTTGTAGAGAAACTCAGGAATCTGGAAAATGCTAAACTGTAATTACATGTAATTATGTGTGAGCTGGGCTTGTTCAGACCAGGGAAGAGAAGGCGTAGAGGAGGTCTAATAGAAACATTCCAAAACCTAAGAGGAAGGTAAGCAAGAAGGTGGAGTCAGGCTCTTCATAGAGGTGCCCACCAGGAAGAAGAGAGATAACAAGTATAGGTTGAAACAAGAGAAGTTTAGACTGGAAAAGCTCTTCTATCATGAGGACAGTTAAGCAGTGGAAAAGCTTGCCCAGCAAGGCTGTGCAGTATTTTTCCTCAGAGGTTTCCAAAACCATACCGGAAAAAGCCCAGAGCAACCTGGTCTGACCTCTTGGCTTACCGGGCATGAAGTTGGATCAGAGACTTCCAAATGTTCCTTCCAATCTGAACAATTCTGTGATATTAAAAAGCATATTTTGTGCACTTTCTGCCCTGCTTACCAATTCACTGAAACCACAATATAATGGGTCTTTTTATTTATTCACAGTGCCTGCCACCTGCGAACTTTCTGTCACGGTTTTGTTTGCTTTCAGCTTATTCAAAGCTGTCGGTAAGTACAGCCCTAAAGAACAGGTGTCTGCTGGTCATAACCCAGAGTGCACTTGGCTCTCGGGGCTCTCGTGCTTCACAACTGCATTTCTAATACTGTCGTTAGCACGCGCTGAAAACGGGCCATGATGATTTCACATTCCTCAGCTTTCTGAATCAAAAGTCAGCTGGAAGATGACTGAATACCAGCTGGTGGTGGTGGGAGCAGGTGGTGTTGGGAGGAGCGCTCTCATCCCACACTGCCATCCGAAACGCTTTGCGCTCCAACACTATCACGTTTGTCAATGACATCTGTAATCCCACCAAGGGAAGATAAAAATAGGTAGTGTAATTAAGTTTTTTAAAAATCAATACCGATCCCCATATCGGTGACAGTGGTGGCACCGCTGCAATCTACTGAATATCTCAGGGCATATATCCCCCTGTCATTCAGACAGACTTAGATTGGTGCTACTTGCTTTACAAAGGGTAAAAGAGCTCCATTGGTCCAACCGAAACGCTGCATTCACTACTAAAAAGATCTCAACAGGCACTTTCACTAAAGGAGGAGGATTTACAGAAAGACATGGGAACCAATGCCACACCTTGCAGTGAGGACCGAGGGGGCAGCTGGTTCACACTCTCTTTTAGTTTTTCTGCTGTTCACAGCTTATATTTGCCAGAAGTTGCAAAGCAGCTTTAGGGCAAGTCATGGGCATGACAACTGTACCAAAAGAAAATAAAAATCAAGAATTTCTCACTGATTCATTGTCTAGCCTATCCTAAGCTAGCTATCTTAAGACTAATTGGTCAAGCAGATCCCTGAGCTTTCTGTCCCAATCACTTGCACATCAGCATTGTGGAGCAACAGACTGTCAGCAGAAAGCACACCTTGCATATTCAGTGTCTTATCGGAAAAGAAGTTTATAATGAGTTACCATCACTGTAAAAACAAAATTATGACACTGCTTTCATTCTACTTTGACTTTTGAGAGGAGGCTTTCTGCTAATTTCGAATAGTTAGAGAGCAACAAAAAACGTGATTTAGCTGGCTTCCTAATTCCTACAAAAATTGCTCCAGACAGCTTTTTCCCATATATATCCAACAATTTTGCAAGAAAAATCAACATCTCAGTCAAGTGATCTGCCCAGGACAGAAGGAAAACAGCCTTTCATATTTGCTATTGCCCCATCACCTGGTGCTTCATGCTTATTTCTGCAGGTTATTAAAAAGGACAGTTGCCCCAAAGAGTGGATTATCAGATAGGGTATAAACATTCATAACACTCAGATAAGAACATTATGAAATTAAGATCACCAAGTTTCCCCAATGGAAGAGGAGATCAAGGATGACATTTGTCCTTAATCAATTATTTCTTTCCAGCCATCACCTGCTAAGCAGCATGCCTTAGTACCCTTTCTGCATCCATCCTGCATCCTGACACATCCATCCTTCCTGACCAAACTGGCTTCCTGCCAGCCTCACAAATCCACTCGGATGCCCCTGGGAGGTCTCTGATGAGGCTGGTTTTCCCTGTGCCAGCCTGGCTCTTTCACGGCTCCTCCTACGGCCAAGCCACTGCAACTTCTTCCATGGTCGTTCACACTGCCCCTCTCACTCACACACCAGGGGACAGGGCAGCTCTCCCTGGGGCAGGGCAGAGCCTGCCAGCAGCAGCGGGGGCTGCACAGGGGAAGCCCATGCTACCTGCGCTGTGGACACAGCGCTGCCCACTGCAACCCGGGTGCCCTATGCCACCCGCTGCCGTGCCAGGCCTTACCTTGATAAGCTTGCAGCGGATCTGGGCAGACACCATGTGGCTGTTGCGGAGGTTGCCGACACGAAACATGAGGCAGAGCCTGCCGTCCCGCTGCGAGATGACGGCGGCGCGGCTGAACATGAGCGTCTCGGCTCGCTTCTTGGGCTGGGACATCTTGATGAACATGCAGCCGATGAGGAACGCGTCGACAACGGAGCCCAGCAGCGACTGGAAGAGGAAAAGCACGATGCCTTCGGGGCAGCGCTCGGTAATGTAGCGGTGCCCGTAACCAATGGTGGCCTCGGTCTCTATGAAGAAGAGGAAGGCGGAGGGGAAGTTGTACACGTTGGCCACGCAGGGGCTGTAGGTGTCATCGTGCGTCTGGTGCAGGTCGCCTCGCAGGTAGGCGATGCCCCACCACATCGAGGCCATGACCAGCCAGGCGACTGTGTAGGTCAGCAGGAAAATGAGCAGGTTCCAGCGCCACTTGAGGTCCACCAGCGTGGTGAAGAGGTCGGAGAGGTAGCGGCTGCTCTCGCCACCCAGGTTCCCGTGCTGCACGTTGCAGCGCCCGTTCTTGTCCACGAAGCGCTGCCGCTCCCTGCGGGCGCTGCTGCGAGCGGGGCCCACGGCCTGGTACTCGTCCCCGAACTTCCTGCGCACGGCCGACATGCTGCGGGAGACGCCGCGGTGCTCGGCGGGCGCGGCGAGAAGGCAGCGGGGCAGGAGGGGCGGCCCGCACCCCCGCTGCCTGCGCGGAGCAGCCGCCGAGAGCGCCGCCCGGTCCCCGGGGCGCACCGGGATGCCGGCGGAGCGGGGTGGTCGGGAGGCACCAGCGCTGCCCGCTCGCCCGCCCGCAGCGCCGGGGGAAGATGCGGAGCAGCCGCGGCCTGACGGGGCACACGCCGCGCAGCCGGCGGGGCGGGCTGGGGCGCGCCAAGGACCGGGGAGGGTGACAACGGCGAGGGCGGCTGGCCGAGCCCCGCAAGCTCCGGCGGGGCCCGGAGGAAGCCGCGGCGGTCCGCACGCACCCCGGCGGTTCCAGCCCGGCCGCCCGCCCGGCCGGCCGCGGGCAGGTTGGGGGGCGGGAGGGAGGCGGTGCGTAGAGCGGCTGTAAGGGCGCATGAGCGAGCGGCGCGCCGGGGTGCGGGGACGCGGGTGCGGGGAGCCGCTCGGGGCCCTGCCGGAGCGGCCTCCAGCCCCGCACGGGCCCGCGCCCGCAGGTAAGGGTGGCCCGGCGGCAGCGCCGGTGCCGAGGCGCGGTGGCAGCGCCCGCAGGGGCGGCTCGGCCGGCGCCATTTTGCGGCCGGGCGGGCTCGGGCCGGGCTCCTGGGGCCGCCTTCGAGGTGCGGGCCCCGGCGTGAGCGGGTTTGCCCGGCCAGGGGGGACCCGGGGCCGTGCCCGGCGGAGCCCCCGCGGAGGCGGGCGCTGAGGGGTGCTCGCCAAGCGCGGCCTCGCGGCTGGGAAGCGGGTCGGGAAGGGAGCGTCTGGCCGCCGACGTGCGGGAAGTCCGGTGCGGGACGTAACTTCGCTCCGTCAGCCGGCTGAGCCGCGAAGAGGGCCGGCCGGGCGAGCCTCGCCGCCGAGCACAGCCCGCCGGTGCCCGGGCTCGGGGGAGCGCCCTTAAAGCCCTGCCCGGGGTGCCGGCCCGGCCTCGCCGCGCTCCGCCCCGCCAGTGTCCGCCAGGCCCGCGGGTCGCGCCGGGTCCGGCCGGGCCGGGCCGCGGAGGACGAGCCTGGCCCCGGCCGTGCCGAATTGCTCCGTGCTTCGCTCCCCTATTGGAGCAGCCGCTCTTTCAGTGCTGGAGTAGGTGCGGTAGCCAACTTGTTCCACTCGAATTTGGACGGCTGTCGGCTCAGGCCCCTGTTACCGTACAGGTGCATTGTCTGACCTTATCGCCAGGGTGATCTTCTCCCGGAAAGATGTTAAACAGCTTTCTGAAATGAGATCTGCTGCTTTGAATGAGAATCATCTGGATTACGGAAGCTTTACGTTGTATTAAGCTGTGAACCACAATAGGTTTATTTTCCGAGGTAATGGGGATATGCCAAATCACATTATGCTTCTGTTTAATCCCCTGCTTTGACCCCATGTAGAGTGTCAGTTCAGTTTGTTTAGCTCTTTCGAAATATCAACAGTCCTTTTCCTAAGTAGGGAAGGTGCCTCAGATGTTCATTCTTGGGAACAGCTGGACAAGGATATGTGTGAAAAATGAGTTATGATTTAGGGTGGGTATTTTTAAAGAAGAAAAATGTGTTTGAGCTTATTCATAATGCAATGATGAGAGGATAGATTCATAGTTTTGAGACCTTCTTGCACAGTATCACATGCTAGGGCTGATTTTAATACCTTGGAGAGCCAGCCCTGAGTTTTGACCTGGATACAGAATGCTTTTCATTCTTTAGAGTCAGTCCTGTGTAACAGGATTTTTACGGGACATGGAAAATGCCTCTAGGGGAAGCCTCTGTTTTCAGTGCTGTGCCTAACTCCACTAATTGTGATGCTCCTGGGTTTGCCGTCAGGTTTTTGAGGCACTAAAATGTGTATTTTCCGTATTCCTGTGTGGGGTGCTTTTTCACTAACAGTCTGGAAGATAACTTGGGTTTTCTTGGGGTTTGGTGCTAAATAAGTTTGACTAAACAAACACTGTTGCTAAGATTTAAAGTTCTCTTTCTTAATAATTTGAGAAGCATCCAAAGCAGCTTCTGAGCAATGGAAGTCGCCTTACTTGTTGAAACATCCTTACTACCTGTGAGCAAGGTTGATAGAGTGACAGTCCTACTGCTTTAACTTTAGGGTCAGCCTTGTCTGAGATACCATATGGTTATTATATAACCTGGTATTTTTCATTGTTTTATTTGTGTAGAAGAATAACTGCAGAACTCTGCTTGACTTGGGTTAAACTGAACCCTTGAGGGAAAGATGTACTAGGAATTCACTGTTTTTACATGCTGGAGCTTAGGTGTTATGTTTGCTCATTTCAGGACTGCCTCTGACTCACAGTCCAGAAAGAAGAAACAGTCGTGCTGATTTCAGTTGAACGTTTGTCCCTGGGATTAAGAACAAAGCCATGCCAGTGCTTTCAGAAGACTCAGGTAACTAATCTGCATGTTTTCAACAGAACAGCTACTGGGGTGAAGTCATACATACTAAATGATACTGAGCGTTAAAGTAGAAGTGAGTTTGAGTCTCCCCCGATCCAGATGCACTCTTTATAAAAAGTTCCTGGAAAGAATAGCCACAGGAACAGATTTTTAATCCCTCCCCCCATGATTTTCTTGGGGTTTTTTCCTGTTTTGTTTTGATTTTGTCTTCCCAGACATGATCCACTGGGAAAAATCTAGCATTTCCTGGCCCTGTGTGCTGCAAAATTGAGATATTGGTGATCTGAGCACTCTTTAGAAAGCTAGCCCCAAGCTTTTCATCCACCACAGTGGAAATCTACACCAGTTTTTTTCTTCCTCTGGTCAGACCTGGCTTCTTACAGGTCCCTTGGAGGTAGCAGGGCAGGGTAACACTTGTAAGCAAAGTTGCTGGGGAAGTAGATCTGGTACCTGCGCAACAAAGGAGGTAGTTCAGTCATTCTGCGAGTCCGCTGTGGCACTAATAATTCAAAGTTAGAGGGTTAATTGTTCTGGAACACAGAGTAATTAACACGAAGGGGAAACTTAAAAGGTAATGTTTTTTAAAAATGCATGTTGCTTTGGTAGCTGTGGCCTTAATATGATAGTTGTTATATCTTGAGCTGTGTTTGCCACTTATGAAGGGAGCGTTGCAAAGTGGGTGGTAGATAAACACAAGTCTCTGCAAACTTGGTGATCACCAGGATGGTACCCACGGAGGTGTAGTAGCTGTTAAGTCTGCAGTAGGAGGTCCCATGAGAAATGCTGTGTACAATGTTTTTGTTCTGTCCTCAATCCGAAATTTAGGATTACATGAAACTCTGGCCCTTCTGACATCTCAGCTAAGACCTGATTCAAATCACAAAGAGGAAATGGGATTCCTTAGGGATGTCTTCAGTGAAAGGAGTCTCAGCTACCTAATGAAGGTAAAAGTTCATTTAAGTATGTACATTTTCCTTGGAGTTTACTTATTCTCTGTTCCCTTGATTTATCAACCATTTACTTTGCCAAAACTGCTTTTTTTTAAAGAATTCCATACCAGCCAAAGTATGCATGTTTAAGCACAAACATTTGTTAAGAACATTTGACAATTAACATATTTTGTTCAGGAAAAAACATCTCTGCTCTGATTGCTAAAATGAAGATACAGTGCCCTTTAACTAAAAAATAGTCTGAGATGGCTGCATTTTTTTTTCCTCACACTGCTAAAGTCTTAACAGGTTTTGTGGCTGTCTGACACTATCGTGAGTAAAAAGAAAACTAAACAACTCCTAAACCAAAACAGTAACCCCAAGAGAGATTATTTTCCTGACACATCTCAGAAATATTATATTCCTTAAATAGAAAAATATTCTAGTGTAGGTATATGTAGAAAGTTTTGAATCTCTCTGTAGAAATATCTCTGAATAATCTCTTTCAGATTCATGAAAAACTCCGTCATTATGAAAGACAGAG
Organism: Pseudotriccus pelzelni; assembly: GCA_035584735.1. Classification (NCBI taxonomy): domain Eukaryota; kingdom Metazoa; phylum Chordata; class Aves; order Passeriformes; family Tyrannidae; genus Pseudotriccus; species Pseudotriccus pelzelni. The sequence continues at coordinate 2,863,236 of JAWMRA010000076.1, read as the reverse complement.
TCCAACTCCTGTTTTACATAGTGCATCAGGATTAGTTGAAGATGTAAGTAAAAATTCCTGTCTCCTCCTTTTCCTGTTTTTTAAGCCTGTTTTTTAATACCTCAAAGCTTTGCAATTGTCCTATATTTGTACATATTTTTCATCTTCCCCAGCTGTCTTTCTCATCTGTTGGACGTGATTGATTCCCTTCCTCCTCCTCCCCGTCACACCCAGTCAGCCCAGTGCAAAAGTGCCTCCATTATTTCTCTAATCATTTGTTTGAAAGGCCTGAGACTCCAGGGCATATTTTGGTATCCGGGTTTTGCAGGGGAACAAGGGAAGTTACGTTGCCTGTTCCACGTGGGTAATACGACACGATTATAGAAAGGTTTAAAGTCTTTTATCATAGCACAAGCAGAAGGGTGTTGATTCACACATCACTGACGTATTCCATACGGAATTTAAAATTTCAGAAGTTGTTCCTGAAGTTATATTGGCAGAATAACTCTTAAAATGTGCGTTTAGGGATTAGGATTCTGACTTCTAATGCTGTCTTCCTGCACTAGCTAAAAAAAAAGGTAAAAATAGATGAAGAAGCGTTCGTTTCTCGCCATTTTCATGCACTGTTGATTTGGATCAATTTTGATCTGTGCACTCTGCTTTGATGGCTGATAGATGTTAGCAAACACTCACCAGAAATGCAGATTCAGGATCTTGTTTGGTGGACTCCTTTAATTTTGGGGTTGTACATTTTTGTTTTCAAGGTAATAGAAGAGTTGCAGACCGCACCAGTGAATAATGAAGAAAAAGAGCTGCTTCAGCTGTTGTCAACACCGCATCTCAGGGTAAAAAACCACACTGGGGACTTTAAAAACATTCCTTTGCACAATTGCAATGGAACATTTTGTAGCAGAAAGGTTTTATTGAAGCATCCCTAAGAGAAAGGAAAAACCTTTTGTAAACTGTAGTTCTCTTCCACTATGATTTCCTGCATGGGTTTTGGGATGCAAAGGGAATTGAGAATACAGTGTTGGCCTTTCCTGCATAATGCATCAGGCTGTCTTCCCTCTGTCCCCTCCTTAATATTTTCTGAGGGAGCAGAACAGAAAATAAAGCCTTTTTGCTTCTCCTAGTCCACTCAGGTTTTTTTAGGCTGAGCTTTGTTGTTGCCTGGATTTATTATAAATACCAACATCTACCAGTATATAGTTTACATGAGGGCTAATGTAATTGCTGAATCTTTTTTTGGAGGTTTTGTGGTGAGGGTAGAAAGGGGGAGATTGAACTTTGCTGTGATATTGGAAACATGAGAACTGGGAGCTGTAATATTACTATGTTACATTACCATTTTTTATTTCCTTTGTGCAGGCAATGCTTGTAGTACATGACACTGTAGCACAGAAGAACTTTGATCCAGTCCTTCCACCTCTGCCTGATAACTTTGATGATGATTTTGATGAGGAATCGGTGAAAATTGTTCGGCTAGTGAAAAATAAAGAACCCTTGGTACATATTAGATAACCCATACCTAGTCATAAAACTCTGTAGTGCAAAAGTGTTATTGTGAGTATAAGAGGAGACACTTGAAGATGCTGTCAAATAGCCAGCAAAAACTAGGAGGGTTCTGAAACCAGTAAAGTAACATAAAAAGGAAACTTTGGTAAATTGGGTTGCTCTGTGGGCATGGGCTTATAATACCAGTTAACCTGGGTAACCTGAGGAAACTGTCTATGTTGAAGGGATTATGCTTATTATATGTATTAATTGTTTTCATGGTGTAGCTAACAGTCAGTGACTCAATATATTCGTTGGCATTAAAGTCAGTGACGTGTGGTAAGAGCATGTTTGATACCTGGATGGAAACATTATATTGTCAAGGTACAAATGGAAATGGATGAATTGATCCCCTAATTAAAAACAGTTGTGTTGGGGAATAAATAATGTAGGTAGTGTAAGCACTCAGCCAAGGCAACAGGAAGGAAGGTTTGTACCTTCCCATAACGGGCGGGCAAAAGTTGAATAACGGTGAAAACTGTCAGGGAGAAAGAGCAAATCAGTTGAACAAATGAATTCCAGTTATTAGTGTACATGTTATTTCACTGCTTGCTGTGTTCTAAGCAAATTTCTTACTGTTTCCTGGGGTGGGGGGTGTGTGTTTTATTTCAGGGAGCCACCATCAGAAGAGACGAGCATACAGGAGCTGTGGTTGTAGCAAGGATCATGAGAGGTGGTGCAGCCGATCGCAGTGGTATGATCAGTGGTAAATTTCTGAAGAAAAGGGGATTTTAAATTGCATTTGTAAACTTCTGAAGTCCCCTGAGCGCGCACTTGGCGTTTCTGTGTTTCATCAGTAATCTATTAATCTAATTAAGTGGGGTTTTTTCTGAAATGGCCGCTAGGAAAAATGCAAACAAAGGTAGAAGAAGTAGGTTTGAGCTTTAGAAGAAAGAAAAGAATGGTTTTTACTTTTAATCTAGTATCTTGGTTTATTCAGGTTTATGTGTTGTTTTCTGTGTGCTTTACTGAGAAATTCTTTTATGTTGATTAACAGTAGCTATATATAAGACAAGCACAACATTTCTTACTGAACTGGATAAGCAAACCTAAAACTTGTAGAGTCTCTTCATGGCTTGTTAAAAAAAAAAATGAGTCTAGCATTCTTTCCGGGAGTGTGTAGTGTTGCTCCGTCATGTCATTCCTGACTTTACAAGATTTGATCATCCTCATGAAACTATTCCAGTTCTACATTGTTAATGCTGATTGAAATAGAGGCAGTGGTTTCCCAGAGCATCTTGCCACATGTTGTTTATCTGCATGCTGGTCTCCTTTAGGACTGCGCTGCATGAAAAAAAAAGAAGCCATATGGAATAAGGGCAGGGGACTTGGAGGCAAATGGCCAACAGAGGCAATAGTATTAAATCTATTAAGCTGGATGAGGGAGGAGAGAAGGTACATGCTAATGACTTAGGCTGGACATCAGAGGAGTGGTAGACCTATTTTAATTTATCTACCATCTTTTCAGGTCTTGTCCATGTTGGAGATGAACTAAGAGAAGTCAATGGTATTACTGTGCTTCACAAACGACCGGAAGAAATAAGTCAGATTTTGGTCTGCACTGATTTTCATTTCAAGATCTTTTCTATTGGGTGACCTAGTAATTACAATAGATGATAAAATTTAACCATGAGTTTAAAATATAGAGCTAAAAGATGCAATCCCTGCTTGTCTTTGCATTAAGAGTTTTTCTCCTCCCAGTGGATTAGTCTTCTCCTTTTGACTTCAGAAACTTCTGCGAACTGGATCGGTACCAAGTAAGATACAAATACAAAGTTAACACGTTGCTCTGTCAAGAACTTCCCTTTAATACTTTTGTTTATGACAAGCAAATTGCAAATTATAAGTACATTCCTAGAAGATAAGCAGTTTATTCATAGTATGGTACGTTAGGAAGCTGAAGAAAGTCCTGGCTGTGTGTCCAGCAGAGCTGTCTGTTCTTCGCCAGCAGATTCCTGCCCACTTTAGCAAATCCTTGCTTTGAGCTTCTCTAACATGAATACCCACAAATATTGTGGGTGAAGTATCTGGTGTCAGTTCCACCACCTAATTTAAATGGCTGCTTTTAACTTGGAGCAGTAGGGGCTGTCAAAATCATTTTGAAATAGTGTGTATAATTTTATTTATGGGGACCCTGTTCATCTGTCCTGTGTATACTGATTACATCTGTCCTTGTGTAATTACTTATTGTGTCTGTCCCATGTAAACTAATGCCTGCAGTTATAATAGTTTCCTTTTCGTGGGTTTATTTTTTTGTGGAAGAGCTCCAAATGTTTGTCCGTGTTTCCTTTTTAATCTGTGCAGAACAGCAGGCTTCTCTGGGACAAAATAAGGCATCTACAATAGATCAGATAAACCTATTCTAGATTTCTGACACATCTAGAAGTGCTTTTTAATTTACTATAACTAATAGTTGACATTTACTAGCAAAGATTTCTGGAATGAAAGCAGATGTTTCTTTTGTTGGTGTTTAGTCTGTAAAAACTTAAGTTAGTCTCATACTGAAAGCCACAGAAGTATTTAATGCCCTGTGAACTCTAGTCCAGAAATTAATGCAGTTGCTAAAAGCAAATGAAGGAATTTTAAGGTGGGTCTTAATAGGTTCTAGCCAAGTAGTTACTGTGGGTGTCTCCATGGGCAAGACACTGTTGTGGAAGATTCATGGAACATCATGATTGTCTCTGTAATGAAGTTAAAATAGTGGATTAGCTTGGCCTGTTAACCGTTCTGAGATGAAGAGACAGCTGCTAGCTCCTTAACTGGAGCTTGAATAGTCTGCATCGTATCCTTGTCCTGCTTTCAAAGTAAAAAAACGTTTCTCTGTTTCTCAGGCTCAGTCTCAGGGGTCAATAACGTTAAAAATAATTCCAGCCATCAAAGAAGAGGATCGTCTAAAAGACAGCAAGGTACTGAAATACTGAAGCACACATTTTCATGTTTATACCTTCTGGCACCTCTGTAAGTGCAGCATTCCTGCTGTGTCAGTGGGAAGTGTCACGGGCGCAGAATTGAACCACAAAGATACTAGAGCGGTTTCTTGTGCAGTTTCTATTCTTTTATTGAATGGAATTACTGGGATGAGTTTTCTCCTCTTCATCATCTTGGCATGTGTCCTTTCATAGCATTTCTGAAGTCCAGCGTCCTCCTTTTTTTGTTCATGTAGTTAAAGTTGGTGTTCCTGCTGGTCTGCTCTTGTTATCACAGCTTCAGTCTGTCCGTGATCTCTGAGTGAAAACAGACCCATCTACTAACAGAGACCCCCATTACCCCACTGCAGACTTCAACACACATCTCTGAGTGCTTCATCTGAATCACTTGATCAGCTTGATCACCTCATTGATAGGGAATCGCTGTTCAGCCGGTCCTTTACAAGATTCCTTTGTCAGTCTCTTTCCGCTTCCCTGCTCTTGCTTGCCAGGTTTTTCCTTGAAGCCCACAAGTCACTTTTTGAAGTGGTTCCACTGTGATGTGTTAAATAGTGTTAGGATGCGAATCCAAAGGTGAATAGTAGATTTTGATGTATTAAAGGAACATTTTAGGGACAGTCTTCATTATGGGACAGCTTGACCATAAATCCATTTGTTTTCTCCCCTAAATTTTCCCTCCCCCCCATTTCTCTGTTGCATTTTCTACCTGATGTAGACTGCGGTCTTTGTTTCTTGGGGCTTTCATCTTTCAAGTCTCATGTTTCACAATGCCAATATATAATGACTGTGTATGTGCTTGAAAGTTAGTTTATTTTTCTGCATAAATGGTTAAGTCATAGTACAGATGCAGCTTGCTACATTTCCATGTTTCTGAGTGCTTGAAGGAGAGATGAAGTGTCTATATAGTTAGCAGTGTTAGCACTGGGGAAAGCCTTTTAAAGGCACCTTGAAATTCCAAGTAGGACAAGAAGAAACGATGTGTTGCTTTCTTTTAAAGGTATTTATGAGGGCGCTTTTCTGCTATAATCCCAAAGAAGACAGAGCCATTCCTTGCCAGGAGGCTGGGCTGCCATTTAAGAGGCGACACGTCCTAGAAGTTGTAAGCCAGGATGATCCCACGTGGTGGCAAGCCAAGCGTGTTGGAGACACCAACCTCAGAGCAGGCCTGATCCCCTCAAAGCAGTTCCAAGAAAGGTTTGTCAGCAAAGATGATAGATTTATTTTCTTTCACACACATAGAGTGTCACATTGATTTTTATGCTTTTTTTTTTCCACAGGAAATGAAGGGCAGGGTCATGCCAGGATGAATACAGATGTTTAGAGAAAAGCACTAAAAAAGCTCTGTTCTCCTGTTATATAATAAACTTCCTAGTTTGCTTTGGATAGTTTGCTGTTGACTTAACGCTTTGTAGGGTGAGAACAGAAGCCATTGCTAAACAAACATGAAATGAGATGTGGAATATCAGTCTCTTAACCCTCTTGGCTTATGGAGAGACTGTATTTCACAGCCTTTAAATTGTTGAATCAGAGACATTTTAAATTTTAAAGGAAAAGCCCTATTTTATTCTTTATTTTCAATGCTACATGTGTAACATGCTATAAATTCTCTAAAAGTCTGAGCTTACACATCTAAAATACAATTATTTTCTGTTCAGGCGACTGACTTACAGAAGAACAATAGGCACTCTGCAGAATGCCAGAACTCTGAAGAAACCACTGTGTAAGTCTGTTCTGTTTTTTCAGTAGTGTTTGATACTTACAAGTTCTCAGTATATATTTCTGTTATTTCAATAATGATGTGTTTGAGTGTATTTTGCCGTGGATTAATATTTTGTATACAATCTGCCGTCGGTTTGATATGCGTGGACACAAGCTGCCACTTGGGATGAAATTGCTGCAGAGTGATGAAAGGCAGAAGATTATCCCAGAATTTAACGTTCCTGTCGCTCTTGAGTACTTCAGCACAGGAGTTGCTGATGTGTGGGGAGGCCCTGTGAGTGTGTGAAGCCAGACATTGTGCTGGGAGTGCCACCCTCATGTAGATCAGGAATCTGGAAATTGTCCATTTTGAGTGATACAAGTGAACTTCTGACCCGTGGTGTCATGGAAACGCATACAGGGATTCTTTTGCTGCAAAGAGGAGGGAAGACGCTCGACCAAATAATGAAATAACATTACTGATTTTAAATGAAGATTTTCCAAATTAGTTTCCATTGCACTCAGTGTCAGGAGGCATGTAATGAGGATTGCTACTTAAGCCTTTTCTCAGATGTTTCTGAGACAGTTAAACTGATAACTGCTTATAATACTAAATTGCAGCCCAGAAATCTTTAACCAGTTGATAAGGGTATATTACTCCAGTTGGTTGTTTTTATTTTTTTAAGAAAAAAATCCTTTTAAGCAATCAGACCAGAAAAACCTTCCTGTCCATTCTCTCTAATTTTTGCTCAATTATTTATCTGTCTTTTAATATCATTCCAACTCTGCCTTTCATGCTAACTACAGATGATCAGTCCTCTGACAAAGGTAGGTCCTCTCCCACAACCAAAGCATTTTCTAAAACACTTGCTAAACAAAGGGAACAGTAGATACATTGTTCCTAGGACAGTTTCTTTATGAACTATTATTTAAACTAATTTAAGTCAGATTGTTGACTTAAGTAACAATAACTTCCAAATTTGCTCTTGGTTCAAGAGAAAAGATTTGTGTCTTCTGACACACGTTCTGTAGGTTTCTGAGCGAGCTTGAAAGAGTTGCCAGTTAAATACAGTCTTCCTATCTGCTATATTAAAAAAAAATAAAATATTGGGGTTCAACATTCTAGGGCACCTGTATCAATCTGAAGTGATTTGTCCTCATTGTTCATTTGCACTGTTTTCTGGGTTATTTTCATTACAAGCAACTGTGGTGGGGACATGCAGTTTGTATGTCACTGTACCTGCTGCCTTTCCCAATGTCAGGTATTTCCTGTTCAGTGCTGCATGCTGTAGTTTTCTTCACATTGCACAAATGCTTCTTGAGATTCATATTCCTCTGTTCCCTACCCCCTACCTCCTTGCTTTTTAATTTACAGAAGACTGTGACTGTGAAGGATATTTCAATGGACAGTACATAGGTGAGAAACCAAAATCCCTTTCCCCTTCCCTAACGCCCTCCCCCCCCAAATAAAAACAAAACAAAACCCCACACCAAATAAACCCACCCAAAAAACCCCACCTCCACATTAAAAAGTGAAAACTGGCCTATTTATATTAGAGTTAATTTCCCACACATTCATAAACTAGATTATCTCTGTGAAGAGGCATAGTTGGACTTTGGCATAACCAATATTTGGCAACTGAAGGTAATATGAGGGGGTTTTTATTATAGATTGGGTGCTTGGTTTTCTACATCATCTGCAAACTTCTCATCTATAATATTAGCATATATGCACTGGTTTGATTATAAAAAAAAATTGGTGGGAATAACTTGCATTCCAAGACAGTAATTCATAAGTGAACAAGTTTGAAAATCTGGATAAGTGGAGACATGTCTTAAAATACTATTTGTTTCTCTGCACAGCTGGTTTACGCAGGAGCTTTAGATTAAGTCGTAAAGAGAAGGAGAACAATCTGAATGAAGGAAAGCAGGCAGAGCAGGCAGATGGAGCAGAGTTCCTAACATATGAAGAAGTCACAAAGTATCAGCAGCAGCCTGGTGAACAGCAGAGGCTGGTGGTTTTGATTGGTAAGAGACACAACTGGTTCAAAATTCTTCACCTTTTCTCCCTCTTCCCTTATCACCTGCACTGCAAGAGGCTTACTTTAGGTGTTTTGTATGGGGGTTTTTTTGTGGTTCCTGGTGGTTTTTTTTAAAAGGTTTTTTCTGATTTTGGTCAGAAGTTGCTCTTTTATTTTAAATTACATTAAAAAACAAACGAACCAACCAAGCAACTGAAAAAAAGCAATCAAACTCGTCAAATCCTCCTAAAAAGAATGATGCAGGACTATGTCTTGTTTTTCTGATGGACTTTCCATTGATACTCTTTCCCAGGATGGCCTAGAAATCAAGGGCATCCCATAGACCTCGAATGCTAAGATTACAGGTTTTCTGACTTTTTGTCTGCCAAATGTTTGTCCAACAGCTGTTCCAGGAATTCAGTTTGTTCCTGGTGACGTTTATCAAAGTAGAATATGATGGAGCAGGTCACAAGATCTCTCATGCACAGGTCTCTTCAAGCACGTTCCTGAATCATCTTATTTGTGTGAAACTGATGTATTTATTCTCTGCAGCATTCCACATCACGCAGAAATCCATCAGTCAGTTTTATTTTATTAGGTTGCCTGGGGGCCAAATTAAGTGAGCTCAAGCAGAAGGTTGTGTCAGAGAACCCACAGGAGTACGGTGTTGCTGTTCCACGTGAGTAAAATCCACTAACTTGTGTGTGTTGCCACTTTATTCCTTAAACGCTGTCTAATGAATGTAGTGCCAGCTGCACTGATGAGTGATAATTTGTGGTCTGACTGTTGGTTATATGCGTGCTTTAGGAGGAGTTAAAATGATTAATTAAAATTCAGTTAAAAGTAAGGGACGCACATAATGAGCTTCACAGTAGCTTAGGAAAAGCCAGCAATATTCTTACTGTAAATTCAGAGGCAACATGATAGGACTTCATACATTTCATGGTTTTATTTTTGAAGTTTCAAAGAAAATGAGTCCACTATTTGAAACAGTTATTAAGTTACACTGTTTTTTGTAGGATACACTCTATTGCTTCTAATTTTTGGGTTGGTTACAGCACTCTCGGGAGCAAAACAACTTCACTTACGGTCTTAGAATTTTTGAGATTGAGTTTAAAACAAAATGATATGGTTTGATTTACATTTTACATTAATTTGAATTTAGGTTTAACTACCTTGTTTGAAGTGACTGGAACTAAACAGAAAACACTATTTGTAAAGGCTAATGTGTCTCCCATGTCTTGCTTCCATTCTCTTCTAGATACAACCAGGTCAAGGAAAAGTCATGAGAAAGAGGGAGTAGAATACAATTTTGTCTCTAAGCAATCATTTGAGTCAGATGTGCAGCAAAACAAGTGAGTTAACTTTAAAACACTGGCATAACTGACTATTAAAAATATACCTTGTTCAGTGTCTTGCATGATGTGAATACCAAAATCAGATGTCAAGTTGGAGTAGCTGTATTGAAAGGGTTCCACTTTCCAAGTAAAAAGCTCTTGATTCAGTCTGGACTCTTAGCACAAACTCAAGAATTATTTAGTTAGAAGCAAATCAGGAATAACGTAAGAGTAGGAGGCGGTTCTAAGTTCAAATTTAAACCTGCATATCGTAAGTATTGTGATTGGTCAGAATTGAATCTCATGAGAGTAACAGATACTTAGCTGGGCCTACTGATTCTGTATTCAGTGTGACAGGTAACAAGTTTTATTCACAACCCTACTTTAAAGCGTATGATAGAGTGAATCTGTGGCTACAAAGGACTTCTTGTGAGATTGTGTTTCCTCAGATTTTTGACGAGTCTTCCAGAAGATGGAAGGATTGCTGTCCATTTCCTTACTAGCTTTATTCCATTTTCTGTGAAAAACATCTTTTCTTCTTCCCCATTTTGTCAGTAGCGCTGATTAGCTGTTAGTGACATGGGAAGAAGACTATTGCTACAAAGCAATCAGAAGCAAAAAAAAAAAGAAAAAAAGAAATGCTTTCCTACCTGTCCCTGATTTTCTGCTTTTCTCCTCCTCTTTTGAACTACTGTGACTTCAGGAAAGAGCTGTCAGATGTGCTAAGTTAAATATTCTTTGTAGATGGTATTAAAAAAATGTATTGACTTTGTAGATTTGTGGAACATGGAGAATACAAAGAAAACTTATATGGTACGAGTCTGGAGGCAATCCGGTCTGTGATGGCCAAAAAGAAGGTTTGCTTGGTGGATGTGGTACCTGAAGTAAGTTCTGCATCTTATTTTAAAGAATGCAAATATGCTCTCAGAACTCGTGTTTCCTGGCAGGTGGCCTGACCTCCAGCTAAGCACAGTAGGGCTCTTGAGAAAGCAGTGCAGTGGTTACGGTTCCTGGATGTCTTGTTAACACAGCCCAGATGTCACTTCAGTCACTGTGGGACTCCTCCCTGGCTGTAGGAGTGATGGTCATCACTGTCCTCACTTGCTCAAGTCCTGGACACAATACTTGGGTTTTTTTCACTCTAGTTTTTTCCCTACTTTGAGTTAATCTTTGACATTTTGATTCAGATTTTGTAACTGGGCTATGAGAAGACTTGTAATACCACCTCAGATGAATTCCAGGTTTAAAATTTCCAGTGTTTGGCCACTTAAGCAAAGCGAACCATAACTTGCCCGTGAACTCCCATTTTTTTTTCCTACTTTCCCTGGTATTTTTTGCCACATTTCTCCTTGGTATCCCAGTGCGTAGTAAGGCAGGTGTACAGTTAAGGCCATGCTCCATATACTCTTGCACTCTAACCAGGACACCGACATTGAACCTTTCTTTTGAAGACCAAAAGATTTACTGAGGTCACACGTATAGTACACAGGACTTCACAGCACAGAGTGTCAGTGTGTACTAATGAAACTGTTGCAACCTACCAAAAGAAGGCTGATAACAAAAACCATCTGTTCACAGGCAGTAAAGCACTTGAGGACTCCTGAGTTTAAGCCTTACGTTATCTTTGTGAAGCCTCTCATTTCAGAAAAGAAAAAACATGTCCTAAAATCTCCCATGTCAGAAGAAATCTCGGCCCCCCTGGTAAGCGTTCTGACTTTTAATCTTTTCAGACATGAAAGAAGTATTTGGGTTTGCACTTCTATGACGTGCAAGGGCTCCTCTTGCATTTTCTGAAACAGCTACCAGTAGCATACTGCTCCTTAATCTCAGTTGCAATATTTTATGTACCTTTTCCTAATGGTAGTGGCTTTTGTTTCACTTTCTTTCAAAGTAATGACTCAGTGTGCTAATATACTTTAAAATGCTAGCAGTTAAAAAGACATGCTGTACTTTTCATACCATCATCTTGTGTTGATCAGCAGGATGAAGAACAGCAGGAAATTATTAATTCAGCAGCATTCATTGAAGAGCAGTATGGGCATTTAATTGACACTGTACTGGTGAAAGAAGATCTCCAGAGTGCATGTAATCAGCTGAAAACTGTGTTAGAGAAACTAAACAAGGATTCATTTTGGGTGCCAGTCAACTGGGTTAGGTCATAGCTTGTTATCTTGTTCAAGGGAAAGATTGTATAAAAATGTCTTATAAATGGCGTGAATTAGAAAAGGGAAATATGTCAAATTCACTTCAGAACTGCTGGTCTATCTAAAAGGCAATACATAAAGCCTGTATGAGGAAAGACTAACAAAGTTAAAAGCTGACACTGCCTTCCTGAATCAAAATTTTGAATAGCAGCTGTCACTTAAAAGTGAATACTCAGACTAAATAAGTCAGTCCAATCTTTTACTGATCTTTAGACTGTAAATAGTGTATTTTGTACAGTGAAGTTTCACAGCGGGTCCCACACTTCCAAAGCATTTTAGTGCTGAGACACGGACCAGGTGGAGTTTTTGTCCTTTAGGCACAAATTTTGTGGCTAGAGTTAAAACATCAGAATAAGGTAGTCTTTGGGAACAAGCTACTTCAGCTACGTGGGAGGGGTGTCCTTTGGAGAGGGGTTTCACCATGTCAATGACTCAAAAGGTCAGCTGACTGTCAGGCCAGCAAAATGCATTTCCCTTCACTCAGAATCATTAGTTGTAAATCCTTTCCAATTAGGCACTAAAACTAGGCCAGTTATAGAAGGGGTTTTTTTATGCCCATTCCACATTTCCCACTATTCCAGGTTCTCTTGCTCAAGTGAGGAATCTGCTCATCCACAGCTTCTGCCCTCTTTCCCAGTCTGTTCCTACTGACACAGAACAAATGTTAAACAACCCATGAGTGCACCTGTATGATGAGCTGATAAAACACACTTTTTTTTTAATCTATGTGAAAGTAACTACACATGGCTCTAAAATAGAACATTTAAGCAGCCTGTTTTCTACAAGACATCTTTGGAAGTGCTACCTGGTGGGATACAGTCTTGACACCAATGTAGCAACTCCTAAAAGGAGGAGGCTGAAGTACAAAGTAGCTGAGCTACAGGGGGAGATCATCATCCTTGCAAGCATTTATGACTGCCTTTGCTCCAAATCTGGTAAAGGCTCCTAGAGCATCTAGTTGGCCTGAAGAAATCTTAACTGTTAGAGGACCTTGTACATATTTCAGGAGACTTGAATATACAGTATTGTTAGATAGGTCTTAATAAGAAAATGCAGAGATGATTCTGGATACCTGTGGTCTATAATTATTTGGGGGGTGGAGGGAGAGTACTGTACAAGTGCATGTTAGCTGTAACTAGTTCCTGGTTTTGCTTGCCTGCTGTGCTCTGATATTTCCTGTGTACTGTGCTCTTTAAACAAGACCTTTTGGTGCACCAGTCTTGTTCCTTGCATCTTGACAAGTATGATGTTATTCTTGTTCCTTGATGTTTAGCAGAACTAAACAATGCACATTAAAAGCACCTTTCTTACACACCAGTGTCACTGAATCTACATTACCTCTGGCCCAGAAAGGTGTATAGAACAGCTACACATGTCCATCTCCTCCAGATGTATGCCATGGCAACTTCCATGGATTGTCCTGCCCAAGGCACTGAGGTTCTGTTCCCTACAAGAACAAGCACTTTTCCCAATCAGGTCTCTGCTCCAGCTTGTCAGTGCTGCCAGACTGGTGACCTCAGCAAACATGCAAGGACTCCTTCACATGGGCAGTTGGCCCATCACCTCTGCAACCCGTGTTCCAGCACAGCCACCAAAAGGAATTTGGCTTCTTAGAGAAGAGAGACACGTTGCCAAGTGAGTTTTGTACCTTGGGCCCATGAAAAACTGAGTGTAATGTTTTAAAAACTATTTCAGTAACAGCACTTCAAACTAAGTCATTTTATGAAGTTACGGAATGAGCAGATTAATCCTACCCTAGATCTATATTGCAAGGTTACAAGCAGGTCTTTTATAGTTGGCAAGACATAAACGTGTTCAGAAGGTACAGATTTAATTTAAAGAAAGCTAAGGGTCAGAATTTATTTAATGCAAGGTTGCTATCTTAACACCTTAAAATATTTTGAATGACTAGCAGTAATTAAAGCTGTATGTTTCTTTTATGATCAAACATAGCCTGATAGTAGAAACTGTATGCATTAAGAGAAGCAAGGCAAGTTACACACAAGGTATACACCTTAGGTTATAATAATTAAAAACTTAAGATATCAAGATACCATGTGTAAAAGGTAAAAAGATAACTTCATAATGGGAATTCCAATATTCCAAACTGGAATGCTACCTTATTTCTGCCAAGGTAGGAATTCCAGAAAAAAGTCCTTGTTGACTGCCATACAGCAAGAGCACAATACTCTTAAGCAGCACAGTAATTGAATAGTGAAAAAATCTGAGAGTTACCAGAAAAATATCTGCAGATAGCAGCTGTGCATCAGGGAAGGAGAAATTGGATTTTGTTAATGAGCGCAAATGTATTTTTCTAACCAGTTTGTGTTTTGGATCTGCACAACTGGTGGCAGGTCAAACATGGCACAGAGTAGTGCTTGGAATCCAAAACCCCCCCTTTTTTTTGTTTAGGGTTTTTTTTTTTTAGGTCCCCTGCATTCAGGCAAAACAACCACCTTTAGATTTAAGTAAGTGGACAGTATGTACCACATAAACTCCTATGCTGCTGTGCTGAAGCTTCCGTTAGCCGGACTCCCCGCTTCTCTGTGCCTTTATCCCAAAGACTTGGTGTCTGCAGGATCTTTATGACTAGTTCCTCAAAGGCATGTTGCACTCCATCCTGTGTCTTGGCACTGGTCTCTGGTGGAGGGGGGAAAAAATATTTTACCTTATTTGCAGGGAGGACATTCCACTTTGTCAAAAGTTATTTTGAGACCAGCGAGATGATGGGATTATTTTTATTTTTTAATAAGCCAATCTCCTCTCCATTCTCTCTTAAAGGTACACTTAAGCTGAATAGGGTAAACAGAAACACATCCTGCTCGTTTCAAGAGTATAAAATTCATGCCCATATAGTATATGCAGTAAATTGTTTCAGAGAAAAGTGCTTCTAGTTGCAGTCAAGGCAGAGCATTTGTATGAAAAGTCAAAACCTACATCCATGCATTGAACTAATGCAGCAAAAGGAACCCCCATAAACAGGTACTAAAAAAAAAGGCAAATCAGCCTGAAATACAATTATACACTTCATTCATGCTTAGCAATGCCAAAGAAAACGTAGACAAATCTTTGTCACAGAGGTGCATACCTATAAAAAGCAATGAGCGCTTCCTAGCAAACTGGAGTCCTTCTTTTCTCTCTACTTCACGATCAGGCTGCAGAGACAAATGAAGAACATGGCTAAAATAAGCTACACTTGCCACTATGAGAAAGTACCTTGAAAAGCACTCCTGCAGAAGTGAGGTTTTGTTGAAAAGAAAAAAAAATGTTTGCAATATGTAGTAATAAACTAGATTTTCCCACTCCATCAAATCAGAATCTCGAGTTGATCCCACTAGGATCAAAGTACAACTCCTGGCCCTGCACAGGACAGCTCCAAGAATCACATAATGTGCCAAATCAGTAGGAAATTAATGTGTTGCTATGTTCTGAGTCAACTAGGAGCATGATACATGCCAGAAAGGAGGTTTCAGTAGGCAAGGAGCCAAAAAGGTGTATCAAAGGTTCTGAAACTGGGCAGATTTGGAAGGGGGCAGAAGAGAACCTAATTCACCGATTGCCACCCTGAAAACCTCTTGTAAAACAAGAGCGAAGCATCTCACTCTGCAACAGGCATCTAAATATGTCAGAACACCCCAGAAACAAAACAGCAACCAGTGCACCTCACAGCCACATTAAAATCTTCAACAATACCTGCTTCTAAAATGATGTCGTAAGTGGAGCCTGCCCAACTCAGTTACTGAGCATATTACCTCCTCACACAACATGAGATGTGTCACTTAACCGCATTTTATCTCACATTTATACTCCATCACGAGTAAGCAATCCGGGGAATGATGTAAAAGGATGCATTCCTAAACTGACCTTATCAGTTTTATTGCCAACCAACATCTTCACAGTGTTGCTTGTGGAGGTGTAGATTTCCAGCTCATTCAGCCAGCTTTCTAGTCCTGTGAAAGTGTCTCTTCTTGTGACATCGTACACTGATAACAGGGGAAAAGATGTAGAGTCTTGAACAATGTTCACTGTGGCAGAACTTAAGTCCACACTACCTAACTACTGCCCTGAAAAAACCCCAGTATTAGGGAATTAAAGAAAGAGACATCGACCATATCCTCTTCCCAGAGCTGGAACACCCTTGCTGTGCTCACCCAAAGTCAGCTAAGGATTAGAGAACACAAGCATCTCCGTGAGTGAAAAATCGGACTTACCAATTGGTTGTTCTGCATTGGGTGGGCCACGTAGAATATTTTAAAATAGGTATTTTGTCACGTCATTTAATGTGTGACTATGTGCACATGCTGCTGCTAAAAACATGGACTGAGTAAAAAGCAATTTTTGGGCACTGGTAACTTCATAATTGCATTCATATAAATGACTAAGGTTTAAAAAGCTGAATCACAGTAAGAATATTTTGTTCAGCAAGGTGTTCAGCCTTCACAAACCCTGAAATCAAGAGCCCTTTTGTTTTCTAGTTCGTGCTGTCACACAGAAGGGGCCTGGCCATCCATTACCTGTGTACAAACCTCAAGTCAGCATAAGCAAATCAATAGTTTCTGGGGAAAAAAACAAGGTAAAAACGTCACAGGGAAGAGAACACAACACAACCCCCAATTTGCCTTATTACCAGAAAATCATGGAAGTAATGACTACAAGGCTAATAATTCACCCACTCAACAGCTTGCAGTGTGACACCTCTGGTTTTTTAAAATATTTTGAAGCAGTGCTACTTCGTGCCAGTGGTTTTGCGTACTCAGTGTTTGAGCCAACGAGCAGTAACGTTGTAAAAAACACAAAAGCATTCCTCTGATTCTCTCAAGATAACCTCCTTTTGTAAGGGCATGCACATTTAGGAGAAACAAAGACCACAATTTTTGTAATCATATTTTTCTTCCATGTACTTCGTACCTAAAACAACCCCTTGAGCTCCTCGGTAATAACTGGGAGTCAGTGTTCTAAAGCGCTCCTGTCCTGCCGTGTCCTACGGTGGAGGGAGGGGGGGGAAGAGAAAAAAAAACCAAAACACACAACATCAAATACATTTAGAACAAAAAAAAAAGGTATTTTGAACTGCACAAGATGAGCAAATTTAAAGTTTTCCTGACCAGTAAGGATATGTGAAACTGTAAGAGGCGAGAATGAGCAGAGCTGTCAGGAAACAGCAGCAGCAGCAACAGAAAATGGTTAAGGAGGGGTAGAAAAGCATGGAGAGGATTTGAAGGTTAAAGCAATAAGCAGACACCTGTAACGTGAGTGAGACAATAAGAGAAACTCATAAAAGGCAAGCAGCCATGCAGCTAGGCTTGATCAGTTAAAAACCAGCTGAATGGAAGGAGGTGAGGAGTAACTGGTTTTCCAGTGAGACACTGCAGGAAAGGAGACACAGTGGCTCCAAACATCTCCATGCCACAGGGAAGAAGAGTCCAGTTAGAAGGAACTACTTCAAGACTCCTATGAATCTAAGCAGATAAGAACTTTAAAATCAGTAGTTTCATTTAATTGTTACTGCATTACGTCCCACTCTCTCAAATAAATGAGCTACTAAGTGCAATATGAAACTCAAAAAACCCTCGGAACAAACAAGAGGGAAAAAAATCACACAAATATGATTTCTTAAAAAAAAATTTATTTACTTTTAGGTACAGCTTACAACTGATAGACCAACATCTGTATTGAAATTTATTTCTTTATTGTTTAAAAAAACCAAACCCTAAAGTTGGCAATATATTTACTTAATTCAAATTATTGCTGCTACAGAGAGTGTTCTCTTAGGCATCTATGCACACATGGACACTAAAGCAGAAGCCTCTTTTTGACTTCGATGCACTGTTTATGCCTTAAAGTTTTTATTTCACATCGTAGAACTGGACTGGTGTGTCATTGTCCTCCCCCTCCCCAGCAATTACTTTCTCCCGATGGTCTTACAGAATGCTGCAATACTACCTGTGCAAGTTCTGGTATTGCTTTTAATTTCACAGCAAGGAGACACACCCCTGTGTGATCATTAGGGGAAAAATATCTTGCTTACCCTCAGAAAAGCTTCTACTTTTTGTGCAGCATACCCAGAATACAACCAATACAGATGCTCACTGGTCAGAGCAAGTGTGACTTTACCACTTTTGCTTTGCATTCCATCCACAGTGTGAGTGAAAACAAAAAAAAAAAATTAAAGTTTTGGCATTTATATTACTTTTGTAAATGCCAGCTCAAAGCACATCTGTGCTCTGTTTCCAGCAGTCTCAATTTCTTAATTAATAATGGTCTTTCCTTTCTGAAAAGGAAATCTGAACCAACCTTTAAATAGTTCAAGACCAACTATATTTTTTGCATGATTTTAACCAAAATAAAGCATCTGGACTGTTTCTGGTGTAGTGTACACAGAATAGCTGCACAACCTCTACAGGAAATTACCCAGCTCATCACCCAGAACATCACTTTTCTGCAGTTTACTCAACTTACGTCCTAGGAGTGCTTCTGGGTCATGGCAGCCTCCCACCTTCAGCAGTTTAACACTTCACAGAGGCTTTGGGAGACCCAGTTGTGTAACTGCAGGAAATAGCAGCCAAAGTCTCTACTACAATTGAAGGAAGTCCCAAACCTTGACCTATGAAACTTTTAGAAGTGTTTTGAAAGGACATTGTCTGCAACTACTGCTGTTATGATCATGACAGACACTCGTGTTATAAATCCACAATCTCAAAACGCAGAAGCCTTTAGCAAGGGAGGAGGAGCAGGAAGTAAGAGGGGGGGGAGAAAAAAGAAAAACACAAAAAGAAGCTTTGCACATCTGTCGAGAACAAACCTGTCCCTCTCTGTCTGGAACAAGACCTACCCATATGGCAAGCTGTACTGCGCGGCCGTCCACCACCATTTTCTTCACTTTAAAATCAACACCTAAAGACGTCAGAAGAGGAGGCTCGTTAGGAGGGACCGTCGGATGCTCGCGCTCGCAGCCGCCTCCCGCGTTCACACGGTGCCGGCTCCCCAACCCTTCCAATCGCCGACGGGACCCCAACAAAAACCGTCCCCGCCTCGGGGCCGGGCGGGTTCCGGACTCACCGATGGTGGGTTTCAGGCACGGCTCAAACGCGCCGTCCGTGAACCTCCGCAGGAGGCTGCGGGGGGGGAAAAGAAACAGGGAGCTGAGCTCGGCTCGGCTCGGCTCGGCTCAGCCCGGCTCAGCGGACAGCGGCAGCACCTGGACTTGCCCACGGCGCTGTCTCCGACCAGCAGCAGCTTCAGGGTGAGGCCTGCGGGGTCCATCGCCAGCACCGCGCGGGGCCGGGGCCGGGTGGAGGCCGCGGTCGGAGCGCTCGGCGGGGCCCGGCAGCCCCGCACGCCCCCGGGGCAGCACCGAGCGCTGCCCGCGCCCTCCCGGGCCCGCCGGCGGCAGCGCCTGACGCGGCCCCGCCCATGAGGCGGTGGCTGGGGCCGGGCGGGGCGGGAGCCTCTGCGCCGAGGGGGCCTCGGGCTGGCGGCGGCGGAGCGGGAGGAGGAGGCTGGGCCATGGCCGATTACCAGATCTCGGTGGAGGAGCTGAACGACCTCCTGGCCAACGGCAGCGGCTGCTACAGCCTCCCCAGCGCGCACAGCAACGAGGTGGTGCCGCGCATCCACGTGGGGAACGCGTGAGTGCGCCGGGCCGGGGGCCCGGGCGGGCGGCTCGGCGGGAGCGGGGGCCGTGCGGGGCCGTGCGGGGCCGTGCGGGGCGCTGCACCGAGCGCTTCACCCAGCGCCGCACCGAGCGGCTGCACCGAGCGGCTCCCGCAGGGCGGCTTGAGCCGGAGGCGGTTCCAGCCTGCGGGGTGGAAGGAACCTGCGGGGCCCGCGGGCCTCCCGCGGCCTGGCCCCGGGGCTGTTGCAGCCGCGGGTTGCCAGCCCGGGCAGCCGTCAGCCCTCCTGGGGCTGTAAGGCCCGGGCGGGTTGTCCGCTCTCTGAGCCTCGTCCTGGTGACTGACACAGCAAACCTGAGGACGGCTCATAAACGCCACCTTCTAAAATGTCCAGTGCCCTGTTGAATTCCCAAATCTGCGCTAAAATAGAGTTGAAACAGGGTTAAAACTAAGTAAGTTATTTATAAGTAAGTTATAACAACGAAACATACTTGCTCAGTTGTGTCAGACCTGGGTTTTTTTCTCCTAATAATTCCTACTTTTGCTAGTAAGCTGTGGTCATCCGTACAGAAGAGGAGGAGAGACAAAGTGCCATATTATGTGCAATATCATCTGCAGAAGCTCAATCACAGCACCGGTGTAAATAATCATGTGCCACATGAGTGGAATAATCAGAAACATGAGAGATGAGCAAATTAGCGGGATGGGTTTTAGAGCACGGTGTAACCATGTGTAAAGTGACATCAAGGAAGCAAGACTACAATAGGAGTTGCCACCCCTGTCTGTGGTTGGTTTCTGCCTTTTAAGCCCTGAGAAAACTCACCTACTTAAGTATTCATGCATGTGGTGGGAGCCACAGCATTACTATGATGAAAGTTGTTAAAAAAGAGGAAAAGTGTCCAGGATTCAGCAACAGCACTTCTTTTCTCCGCTCTATGATGTTTATGCTTTGCACCACATTCTGCTTTCATTATCTCTTCCAATCCTATCCTGCTGATTCTGTTTCCTTTTTTTTGGTCCATCTTTCTATACGTTTTCCCAGTGAAATTGGGGACTTTTTGATATGTGTGTGGTATACTGGATCCATATTCTTATTTTAAGCTTGTACCTGCTGAAGAAATATAAGTCAAGACCACAGGTTTTCATTAACTTTCTCCTAAGCCAAACCGAATTAATTTTGTCACTGCCAGTCACTGCAGGACATGCACATCTAGAGATGGGACCCAAATCATTATCTCAATAGCTAATCTGATGTCTGACAGCCACCATCTCCTTCCTATTTTTAGCAGTTACCTGGAAGAAATGAAGTTTTAGCTTGCAAGGTAATTTATGCCATGGCTCTAGAACTTTATTTGGTAAAAATGGTGTGGTTATGAATGCCCAATCTTAGTTTTCCCATCTGCTTTAATGTGTGTGGGTGACCTGTTCTTTGTTCTTCATGTGCTAGAGCTGCAGCTGTGTTGTAAGGAGTATGGAAGGCCTTCTCCCAAAGTTAATATTAAATTTATTGACTGTAAGGGAAGTGTTGGTGAAGAAACAATTTTGTATGAATGTAACAGTGGAAAATAAAATATATTAATATGCTGGTGTTTCTGCCATTAAAGACTTGGTCTATTTGCTTATAATCCCATATGGCATTGGTTTATAGCTTCATGTACCCTTAACTGCTGATGAATAGTTCTCCAAGACTTGTGTTTTGTGGCTGGTAAAATAACTCATCTCTGTTCAAAAGCAACACCTCTTACCGGTGTTACTCATGGGATGAGGAACTCTAAATCTTTCCGTATTGAGAATGGACAAGATTCTGTGGTTTTTTTTCAGGAACCAGATGAAGCTGATGTTAGCATCTCTCTGCTATTTGGAGAAGCTAGCATTTCAACATTGAACATGATGCAGCTGGAATGAAATGTTAAGGATGAGAGAGATCCAAGGACTGTTTGGAAAGGGAGAAACAAATGGCATACAAATACAGTCTTTTTCACCTCTAGCTGTGTAAGAAAATAATCTATAAAATCTGCAAAAAAATCATTCACTGGGAATGAGTTTGCCTCCAGGGGGGGCCAATCTGTGTTGCCGGATTCTTTCATGATTCCAGGATTGAAGTTCCTATTGATCCTGACCACTATCAGAAATATGCTGATCTAGATAATATCACTTAAACCGTGTACTCAGCCTAGTAAGTGTAGAAACCCCCAGATGAACTGACACTTTTTGGTTTGGCCTTGCACTGTAGGATTTTTGTGTTGCAAGCAGAATTCCCCAGACGCTGATACTTGTACCATGGCACAGATGATGTCCTGCCAGATGGAAAATCTGTCAACATTTGTTTGGGTAATGAAGTCTTACAAATATTTGGCTCATTGCCATAGTTGCTTGGCACAGGCAGCAGAAAATGTGGAAGCTTCACTCGTGCATCAGGATTCATCTGCTTGCACTAGAATTTAAGGGGGTGAACAGTCATCAGGAGCAAAGGAAGGCTCGAGATGTTCATAACCCTGAATTTCAAGAAAATTGTAAGTGAATGCACTCAGAGATTCGTGTAGCTATAAACCAACTAATTTGGGTTTTTATTTTGAAACTTTAGAAGACCTGCATGTCCAGCCAAAAGCCTTAGGTGCATTGCCATTTCATGGAAACTTGTCCAAAATAATACTGCATAAAGGCTTAATATTAAGACTCCTTGTATTTGCAATTTATGACTTGAGCTGTAGGGAGATTTTCTGAAATATTTCTGTTTCTGCATCCAGTAGACACATACTGAAAGCTGCTTTTATAAACAATAAAGGTATTTATGTGTGTAGGAACTGAGTTATCTTTCAGCGAAAGCCTTCTGTCATGTTCTACTGCTGTTGACCAGTGAGCTTAGATTTTTCTAGGAGACTAACCGGTGTGAAAAAACATATGTGTTGGTTTTTTTCTTCCCAGGAAAGTGGGGCAGATGTTGTGACTGACATATGAAAATAACCAATTTCAAAACGAAAAGTAGTGGGTTTATGACAAAAAAGAGTCAGTGGTCTCCTCGTTTTATTTAATGTTTGTCTCCTCTTACTATAGATTGCATTCCAGGGCACAAGCAGAGACTTGTGCATGATCAGTTGTGTTACTGAGCAGATGGATTTTTTTGCCATTGTACAACCTGGAGCTTTTATCAGAGCTTATGGCATTAGTACTGGACCTAATTAATTGTCATCCTCAAACCTGAAAAGCGTGATTATTATGCAGCATTCTGCTCACTGATTGTTCACTAATAGGGGAGGTCGCTCTTTTAGCCACCCATAAATGGCAGCTGGTGGTTTGGCTACAATTATTTGGAAAAACTGACCAGTTAGAAAGGGCTTGGCTGACCTAAAACTAAGCATCTTAAACATCACTCATCTAGATTCTTTTACATTCAGATATTGATTTCAGCTGAGGCACTAATCATTTGTAATATTTGTGGTGAAAACACTGAGTGTCAAAGACTGAATCACATTGCTGTGTTGCTGGCCTTTGGATAGCCTTGCTCGATCTTGAGGTGACTTCAAAGGTCTTGAATAGCACAGGGGCCTGGGACCACCCTGACCTTTGAACACACGGTAACACTTACTCACAGTCACTTTCTATCTTCCCGTGGCCTGAGAGGAGCTAGTGCTGTTTCACAGCGCTTAAAATTGCCCCCTAAAATGTCATTCTGTCCGGAGTGTCTGCCAGGGTAGCAAGCACTGCTTACCAAGTTCTGCAACACGGAGAACAGAGGCTTTAAATTGTCTTATGTGGGTAACGGTTAATCTTAAGTACCCTGAGCTTTGTGTTATCATCTCCAGTGTTTTCTCACTTCGGTGAGAATTTGATATTCAGAAAGTTACGATTTTATGCTGCAGTAGGATCTAGCAGATCAAGTTTCACGTGTGCTCTCCTCAGTTGTCAGCCAAGAAAAGCAGCGTCCTCTCGTGCACAAGTAGTGACCGTGGCTCTAAATGTCTTTGGTAATTTTAAATCTGTAGCTAGTTCACTTCTGGGCACAATCTATTTGACATCTGGTAACAGAAAAATTAAAGGGTTGGGTTATCAGCACCTTCTGAGAACATCATAAATACTGAGATGACTCGGCAAATTCTAATCGTTTTCTCGACACTTTTTGTCACGCAGGTTCATAGCCAAGAACATTATGAGGCTGCAGCGTCTGGGGATAACCCATGTTCTGAATGCAGCAGAGGGGAAATCATTCATGCATGTGAACACTAATGCAGAGTTCTATGAAGGCACAGGCATCAGATACCATGGCATTAAAGCTAACGATACACAAGAATTTAACCTCAGTCGCTATTTTGAGGAGGCAGCTGATTTTATTGAGAAAGCACTTTCCCAGAAGGATGGTAAGGCGAACTGAAATACCTTTCTACCGTGTTTTCTGTGCACTGCATATGTTTCTTAGCAATTTACTGTTTAAAGTGGTTCCTTGCTCAGATTACCAGCAGAACAGCCGTGTCAAGAACTCAGATCGAGGCCCTGGATCAAAGACACAAGAATACAGAAAAAGACAACTTAGTCTTCTGTTTATACATGTAGGTCTCCAGTGTGTGGCAAAGGGAAGCCTATCTCTGTGGGGGTGACTTTGAAAAGGGAAACAGCTGCTGCATCTTAGAGTAGTGCTTTCCTGGGAAGATATGTTTTTATTTTTCCTTAGAAGTGTTCAATCACATGAAAAATAATTTTAGAAAGTAAGTTCAGTGTCTAAAAGTTAGTTTAGGACACTAGATCTTAAAATTAAAAGTGATACAAGTAAGGCACTGCTGATGAGTATTCATATAACCTGTTATGTGGGGTTTTTCTAAATGTACAGTAAGTTTAGAGACTGTCACCTTGCAGTTTTTATTACATTAAGTCATAACATTATTTTATGTGTTCATTGCCTCTTTATTTTGTCGGATTGCGGGAAAACTGAAGATTATATTTGCAATGTTGTTGATTGCCACATTTCTCTACAGTGTATTTTCCCAGAGCAGAAATCCTAGGACATAGTGCAGTGGGACAGATGGTGTTTGTTACTGCCTGACTGTGTCAGCATACCAGTTATTTCTACACTTGCTTCATGATTGAGCATGAAAAAGGAGGAAGGAGTATTCCAGCAATTCTAGGAGTTCTTTCTCTGAAATGGGCAAAGGGGTACCGGAGCTGTGATGTGGATTTTGACAGCTGGAAGTAAATTTCACATCCAGTTTGGTGGAGTATGAAAAATCCTAAACCTTGAAATGCGACTCTTGCACTGAAAGAGGCTGCAGGAGGAGAGAAGAGTTTAACAGTGCCATGACTCTCCTTGCCCAGTTTGATCTAAATAGTTGCAGAGTCAATCTGAATTTGCAGCATCACTTCTATTTGCTGATTCTTTCAGTCTTTGTAGTTGTCTACCATGCCTGCCACTGTGTTCTTGCAGTGGTAAACAAAGAGGAACTTCGTTGCTTGAGCCAGTTTTAAGATTAACTGGCTGCTGCAAATTGTTAGTTTTGTTTGACATTGTAGTGTAGAGTAAGGGTAGTGAAGAGAAGAGGGATATTATAGTATTTTCCCTCAATTTCACTTCAGTGTTGTAGTTCATGGAATTCTGGAAGGCAGGTCTGGTGTACTAAAGGTCTGGAAGGAGCCCTTATGACACTGCCTTTCACAGAGAAAGGCAAGAAACCCTCTTGCTTCTGACCATTTGCATGGGAGAAGTCAGTTCTCTTCCGTGCATATGATCAAGAATCTCTAAATTTTGCTAATTTATGACTACAGGCTCTCAAGAAACACTGAGAATTAATTGGTTTGGCTCTGTTAACTTGCTACTGATTAGAGATTTGCCTTGAGCTGAGCAGCCTTTGCTGTTCAAGGTAAATGTGGCAACAGGCTTTCTGTTGGTGTGATTCAAAGCAAGCTGTGGTTAGGATGGGAGTGTGTGGCCATGGATCAGCTGCTCTTTTGTCTCAAAAAAACCAATTCACTCTGGAGGGTAGCTTGGGGTGCCTCTCCCACTGCATTTGGGAAGGGGAGAAACTTCTGTGTTTGGAAAAGCAGGTCAAAGAGGAAGCAGCTGAGAAGCAATAAAGTTAGATTTCTCGAAGGGAGCAGGGGCCTGCTTTATTATTTTTGGATGCCCAGCTGTAGGATTCAGCCCTGGCTGGCTACCAGGTGCCCACCAAGCTGCTCGATCACTCCCCCTCCTCAGCTGGCCAGGGGGACAGAAACACAACAAAAGGCTCCTGGGTCGAGGTAAGGACAAGGAGGTGACCCCACATTTACCATCACAGGCAAAACAGACTCAATTTGGGAAAGTTAATTTTGCTTATTACGAATCAGGATAATGAGTAATAAAACAGAAGCTTAAAATACCTTCCCCCTACCCTTTTTTTCCCAACTTTCAACTTCATTCCATATTCTCTTTACCTCCTCACGCCAAGCAGCACAAGAGGAAAAGGCATGGGGGTTGCAGTGAGTTCATTACACATCTTTGCCGCTCCTTTGGGTGTATCCCCCTGCTCTGACTCTGGCATGGGGGTCCCCCGTGGGCTGCAGGTGAATGTCTGCTCTACTGTGGACCTCCATGAGTTGCAGGGGGACAGCTTCCTCACCATGGTCTTCCTCACAGGCTGCAGGGGAGTCTTCTCTCTGGCACCTGAATACCTTCTCCGCCCCTTCTTCACTGACCTAGCAGTTTGCAGAGTTTTTTCTCATGTATTCTCACTCCTCTCAGTACGTTTTTTAACCCTTCTTAAATATGTTATCTCAGAGGCACTACCACCATCACCGTTTCTGCATCTGCTTCTGGCATATTCTCACAGAAGCCACCCTTGCGGCCCCCTCCACCACCAAAACTTTCCCACGCAACCTCGATACAACCCACCTGATTTGTAGAATGAGTTCCCTAATCAGTTAGCTGGAAGCATTTTATTGGTGCTGGCAAACAGCATGATTAGACGTTTCCGGCTCTTGTTGCTGCACAGTCAGCAGCTTTATCCAGCTGAGTGTTAATGTGGCTTCATAAACAGCCAGAGCAGCAGCCCAGGTATGGTTCAACATGGAATTAGCATAGGAATTGGTAGCAATGCAGCAAAAAGGCTGAATATCTTTGGAGAGATGAAGTACATAGCAGGCAGCATATCTCTCTGTCTGCAGTGTGTTTTAAAGTTTGCCTCAGTTATTTGTGCTCTTTGGTACCGGTCGTCTTTTTAGGGGCAAGGCTTATTCTAAAACCATAAAAGATTGGGGAAGAGCGGTAAAGAGACAACAGTTTGACTCTTGTAATATAGTAGCCAATGTGTTTCAGTGTGACTGTTCAATATACAATTCCTTTTTCCCTTTGCATCATCCTCGACCACAGACCTCCCTCCTAAGTCCCACGCGTCCGCTGTACCGTTCGGAACTCACCGGCTGCGAAAGGGCTGACGTTCCTTTGCTTTGCACCCCGGCCACCTCACGTTGCTTTATTCCCAGATTACAGCCTGTGGTCCCCGCCCCTCCCTCCCTCCCAGGCCAGGTGTTCGTGCACTGCCGCGAGGGTTACAGCCGCTCCCCGACGCTGGTCATCGCCTACCTCATGCTCCGCCAGAACATGGACGTCAGGACCGCGCTGAGCACCGTCCGGCAGAAGCGGGAGATCGGCCCCAACGACGGCTTCCTGAGGCAGCTCTGCCAGCTCAACGAGCGACTGCTGAAGGAGGGCAAACTGAAGCCCTAGGACGGAGAGCACCGGCGTTGCTGTTTTGTTTTGTTTTGTTTTTTTTTTTAAGTTTCTCAAATCTTTAGAGGACGTCTTAAGTACTTTAGAGACCCAACCCCCAACCACCAAGCTAGAGAGAGAGAAAGAGAGAGTTCCTGCTCGTCCAGTGAAAGTTTCTTTCTTGAACTCTGGGACTGTCTTTCGAGATGGCGCAAAATCGTGTGGCTGTTTGGAGCTGTTGCAGTGAGGAGGTGTTTTTAGAGGGATAACTCCAGTGATAACAGCTGTCTTCCTGTGTAATTCAGAGCCCCTGAAGACTCCATAGCATATGTGGTTTGCATTGACACTGAATGTGATTCATTTAAGCTTTGTCTTGTATCTCACCAGAGCACGGGTTTCTGAAAGCCCCAACACATCTCTTCACTCACTCTTAACAGAGGCACTGTAATTTCTAAAGCCTCTTTTTCATGCACAGAGGTGCCTAAAGTTTGAATGTAGGAGCTGAAAGGAATGGAGAAGTGTATATACAAATGCACAGATGCACTGGTTTGTAAAATGAAGTGTATGCAGTGTTTAGTGTGGATTTATGCAATACACGGTGTGTAATAGTAAAGCCATTCAGAGCCCATTCTTGATGCACACTGTATTTCCAAGAATGGTTGTACCTCTTGCTGTTGTGATTGACATGAAATAGTGTGTTACTAAATGCCCTTTTATTTTTGTTTTGAAGTCATGCTAGAAAAAAATGTCAACAGCAAAATGCTGAGGAAAAGACCCGAGTGAGGAAGAAGTAACGTTTGCATTTTGAAGTGCTTGTACTGGATGTATGATTAAGTCCTAAGTATCAGAATGTGATGGCTTTCAAAGTGTGTATGGAATTACAGTGTCCTTATCCCTCATTTACTGTCACTGTTTATCAACCTAGAATAGAATGAGCACACATACTCTCCAGTAGGGCAGCCCAGGTGTGCTTACAAAGCAGTTTGCACAAGTATACTCCTGACTTCTCAGATTGCTTGCATGGTATCGTTCAACAGAAATGAGAATTGTAACGTACCACGTTGTACAGGAAATATTTGCTTTCTGTTAAAATAAATGATGTCTTGATTCTGTTTGACATACAGATGGGCTGAGTCATTGCGATGTTAGTGTTTAAATGTGTCCCTGTGAGCTACAGGACTGTATTAATGCAAAGGATCTCCCACTGCAAGCTCGGAATTGTTGGTCAAACTGACAGACACCGGGGTGACTGTGTTCCCTTTTTAACCTGTGCTTCAGTGTAGTTCTAGACTGAAAAATCTTAACACTACTTTTATCAGAAACACTGTTTGTATTAGTACCACGTGTAATCCCAGAGCTGGTTTTGTCTACTCAGTTCAGTAATCAAAAATCACAAAGACCATACATTGTTTTACTTCTGGTTATTGGGGCTGTGTGGTTGGGGGGGTGGGAGTGGCCAGGGAAAGTTGGCTAGGTCACTTTATTGAAATTAAACACCAGAGGTGAGTGTTCTGCTTGAAGACCAGCCTTGTTCTGGCCTTATCTTTTCTACTATACTGACTTTTTCCTACTGCAGTTTTATTTATAAGTTATCCTTTTAAAAGTTTTACTGTGAGCATAGATCTTTATTTTTTGGGGGGTCTTGTCTCACACCTTGTATTCTTAATACCTCTCTGCACTGCAAGGGAAAAAAATGGAGATTCACGTGCATTCACTTTGTCTTTTGCCTGTTACTTGGAAGTCAAAATTCCAATCCATTAAAGAGCTAAGAAACCATTAGGCATCAGAACTTCGTTACTCTTCCATAAATTGTAAGAAGATAGGAGTTGTCAGATTAAAACCAGAGTGGTTTATTAATATTGAGTCTGTTCACCTCACGGCAATGTTTTTGTAGTTGTCAGTATCAAGAACAAATCAAGACAGAGGGGAATGTTTTTATGTTCAAGATACTCTTTTACTTCACAGGACACCCTCACTTTAGTGGTAACTTCAGTGGTGCTCTGGCCCATTTGTCTCAGTGTAATAAAACTGATTTAACAAATGTTTTGTAATATGAGGATGGAGAAGGATCAGTAAGACCATGTTATAAATCTGTTTTACAAATTGAGACAATATGTCCTATTTTAAATTACTGACAGGCAACTCAGAAATGAAACCATTTCTATCTCTGCTTTTAGAGTAGGCTAAAAATAGTTAGAATGTCAGACCACTGCTCCATTAATGGATCATACCCTTCCTCTTTTAGTCTTGCTCTCTGAGTACAGTCATGGTGCAAATTCCTCTGCCTGTTTTAACTGGCCGAGAAGAACTTGTGTGCCTCTAATCCACAGTGATACGCTGTACACTTCTACATTTCTTTTTCTGATTGTAGAAGGAAATATATGAAGCACTAGAAAGAGATCTTTCTTTCCATGTAATGTGAAATTGAGAAAGTATTGGGAAAAAAATGGACTTTTTATTCTTCTGAAATTGCTGTGCACCTCCCCTTTGCTGTGAGCTCTTCCTTACGAGCATGCTAATTGGGGAAGGTATTTTTTAAAAACAACTGTTTGTTGCAAACAGCAACACTGTATTTTTGCACTTAGTGAAGTCAGAGAGGGGGAAAGAGTGGAGGTGAGAAGGTATCCATGTTTTACAGTAAGGAACAATGATGAAAGCCCAGATAGATAAAATGGTGATATATGTAAAACTCAATTCACCTGCTCACGCTGGACTAAATCTTTCTCAGCTGGTAAATAAGCACTGGAAAGAAGTGTGCATCTAAAAAATTAAGATTGAGGGCAAAAATAACAATTTCTGGTTCTTTCTTCGTCCTTTGGTCCCGCTGTGAGACTTACAGGGTGGACAAGTGTTGTACCTAACATTTGAGACTGCACCATTGGGACTGTCAGAAACCACTTCAGGAGAGAATGATGTGATATGTCACTGCTGAAGAGCGAACATTTCATGAAGTTGTTTCAAACTTGGAATTACAGCATCCAAAAGGGCTGTGTGTAAGAACACTGCAAGCTCTCTCAGTTGAAAACCAAATTTGTGTCAATATTTATCTTCCTCCTCAGCAAAGACCAACAGCAGAAAGGATACTAGCAATGTTTATTTTCATCATTTAAATGTTTTCATTGAGCTGTCTTCTGTTGTCCAGACCTAATTAAAACTCTCATGCTAGAATTAGAAGCAGGACTTTTCCCCTTCTGTTATTCTTTTAAATTAATTCTGCTAGTTTGCTACAATGTTTTTAGCACAGAGAGACTATCTAATGGACTGTTAGTTTAGCACAGAGGTTTCTTCCACAATTACTCTCTTGGCTGAGTAAAACTACAGGCAGAACAAGCCTGAGAGGTGTCATCGAAAGATTTTCTGATGAGAATTAGTGTCCTATTAATTTCTCCTGGGAATAATTAAGTGTTGGTTGGGATTTTTAATTTTAATTCCGGTATGCCAACGTTGCTGGCTGGCTGACTCACCAGATGGAGCTATAGGCTTGTTCTTCTTCCCTAGACAGTCATCACTGAGTCCCTGACCAACAGTGTTGTATGAATCCAGTGAATTCTTATCACTGGAAAAGGCAAGCCACCAGGATGATTTATCAGACTCTGCTGGGAGAATACCGAGGTCCCATTTATTCCTGGCTGCTTGCAGGAGATCACACAACAGCATTCAGACTGTAGTACGTGACACAGCAGAGTTCTTATGAGACACATAAAAAGCAGCATCTTAGAGGAAAAAAAAAGCTGTTTGAGAAGCAAAGAAGTCCTTTATAATGTTAAAAACTGAATTCCTGGGCAGTGTGTAAAATGTGAGCCATTGACCACAGATGAGCTTCAACTGAACACTTACATCTTAGCACAAGATGCCAGTTTACCCCTTGTACCCGCTCCCCTAATGTGCCTGATTCCTTCTTGGCACAGTGTGCTGGTTTGGGCTGGGGTACAGTTAGTTTTATTCCTGGTTAGCTGCTGTGGGGCTCTGTCTTGGATTTGTGCCAGACACAGTGATAATAATCCAGAGATGTTTTTGTTGTCGCCGAGCTTACACAGAGCCAAGGCCTTCCCTGTCCCTCCTCTGGCCGCACTGGGGAGGGGGCTGAGGGTGTGTGGGAAACTGGGGGCAGACACAGCTGGGACAGGTGACCCCAAGGATGTTCCAGACCATGTGACATCGTGCTCAGTGTATAAAAGTGGGGGAAGAAAGAGGAAGCCGGGCGGGATGTTCGGAGTGTTGGTGTTTGTCTTCCCAAGTAACAGTTACCTGGGATGGGGCCCCGCTCTCCTGGAGGTGCTCAGCACCTGTCATCCTTGGGAAGCAGGGAATTCAAATTCCTTGTTTGGCTTTGCTTGTGCCTCAGCATTTCAGAGGCAAATTACTTGGCAGCAGTCTGCATTAAAGAATGATATCCTGATTGGCAGAGGAGAAAAAAAAATCTTGTAAAAAGAAAAGTGTGTTGTATTCCTCCATGAAAACAGAGTAATTCCTGAGATGGTAGGAGAAAAGGAGGAAGGGGAAGGGACAATAAGGATGCACTGTTGTGTGTAACACAGTGCATGATTTCTCTTAGACATTCTTTGGAGTATTCAGGAAGAAGGGCTCTGCTGAGAATGCTGTGTGTGTCTGTGGGTATGTGTGAGGCTGAGGAGATCAGCAGTCCTCAGCTCACTGCTCTTGTTTAAATCTGTTCTTTATCACCAAGGACACAACAAGGGAGACACAACACCTACACCTGAAATTTGGGGGCACCTGTTTTCTGTGCCCCAGCAGGGGAATTGTCAGAATGGATCGCAAGCCTTAGGAAGAGTCAGACAGAGAATCACTTTTTAATCTCTTGGAGAGGAAACATTTTCATGAGAAAGGATGTGACAAACATGGCAGTAACACACACGGGTGTCCCTCTGCTGCTTTTCAGCAAACATTGTGCTTTCAGTAGCTCTGCTGAGCTCCCTGTGGTATCTAAACCTTACTAAAAGCTGAGATGCTTTCTGATTAATGTATTTAGCCTAACATCATTTGCAGATAACTTGAAAGTGTTATGTGGGCTTGAGACGCAGAAATTATGAAGTTGTCACCACTATCATCTTATTTTTGCAAGGAAAATGAGATTTTTAAACATGACATATGAGTGCATCTTGGGCATAGATGCTCTAGACATAAGGTCATCAATTCTTTCTTTCTATTAATTGTTATCATGGCTGGAAATCAGTCTGGTCATGTTCTTGTGTTTAAAATAAGCAAATTTCCTGTATTCAACATTTGCATAGAATGTCAGTATGCAGTGAATTTAAAGCAAATGCAAATATTTGGTTTTTTTGTGGTTGGTTGTGTGTTTTTTTCCCAAGTTAAAAATGTAAGAAAGAGCACATCAAAAAGTATGATGTACAACATCCTGGCTGTTTACCCTAAAAAAACTCGTATTCCAAATAGCTATTTTTAAGAAAAGAACTAAACAAAACAATTTCTCACATTGAAATGAAGCTCTCCCCTGTTTCTTCTACTATATTTGTGAAACAAAATGTAGAGCTCCTTGTTTTGGAGAGGGGAAAAAATAAGCCACCCCAACCCCAATCATTTCCCTGCAGGGACTGGCAAGCAGAACAACTGAGCTACAGTTTCTAGATTTACTTACTTTTTACAGCAAGCAAGGGGAAGAAGAATAGCAAGAGCAGAAGCAAAAAGCCTGAGAAACCTTTGGAAAAGGCAACAGCCAAAAATTCAAATATGGATGGAGGTAGAAGCAGTTTTTAATTATAGCATTTTTAGAAAAAAAGCTGCAGAAAGACTTGTTGGGTTTCAATTCATCCAAGTCTTGTCAATCACCATTTGTTGCCAGGCACGAAAATGAAGTGAATATGAGAAGTTTTTGCATAGAAGTTGTAGAATATTGTCACCAACCCACCCCCACACACCCATTTTATTTCCCACTGACAAAAGCTGAGATGAATGAGTTGTTGTCTGGCCCTTCCCACTTCGTATAGTCATTGGCTGGCTTGGTTCTAAAAAGGATTTTAAAAAGGGGAATAATGTGCCTTTGCCTAGGATCTGAAGCTGTCAGAGTGCTGAAAAGCTGATCTGTGAGCTGCCACCATGCAGATCTCTTGGGCTGTGTGCGCTGTCTGTGTCTTGGCACAAATTGCGTTTCGATCCGTGGAAGGGTGGCAGGTGTTTAAAAATGATGCTACAGAAATCATTCCTGAAATCACTGAGAACACAGAAACACCGATGGAGCAGACTTTCAGCAACAACAACACAATGAACCAGGCAAAACATGGAGGAAGGCACATACAACAAGCCCCAGACCCTAATGGTAAGAAAAAATATCATTATTGCTGAATATCATTTGGGACCTCTAAGGGACGGTTTGTAAAAGAATACTTTTTATATGTTTGTTTATTAAAACTTGTAGGTGTGCTTTAAGTGACAAAGATTTACATCTGCTATTGAAGAAGTGTGAATATAGAGGTTAGAAGGAATAGTGTGGGTTTTAGTGATGACAACATGGTCTATCTGTTGGGCACTGCTACTCTGCCCAGTTGCTCTCTGCAATCTCCAATACATAAAACTTGGAGGAGATATTACTTAACATTTCTCTATGGTTTGTGCTTTCAAGTATTGTGAGTCTTCTTTCTCTCTTTAATGGATTGACAGTGGAGATACAATTTCTCAATATTTAGGAAGACCCACACTAGTTGTGACTAAGATCACACATCAAAAATGGCACGAGGGGGTTGTGTTCAGCTGCATGAGAGAAATGGGCTGTTCTCTGTCTTTTGCTAAAAACCAGACCTTCCAAAAGATTCCAGCAGCCAAAAGTGCCTCATGATATATTGTCACATTTGGCCAGATCTCCAGCTTTAGCAGTGAGGCAAAAACACGTGCTTTTACGAGGAGAGACAGAAGGTGAGAAGCTCACACCAAGCAGAGAAAGGTAGTTTTAAAAATGGTTAGAACTGTTAGAAGAGAAAGTAATGCTTTTGGGAGTGTGATTTTAGAAGATTCGTGCATTCCTAAGAGGGGGAGCACCCTGCTTCTCACAGTCAGCCCCACCAACTCCCTGGGCACCCCTGGCAGGTTGGTTTTGTTGTTGCATCTGAATACCTTGATTTTTTAGCCTCTTACTGCTCTGACATCAACCCATGGGAATCTGCCCCACTGATATGTGTGTATTTTTTTGAAGTGGAAAGGACATTTTACTCAAGAAATCAAGGGTAAAGCAGACTGGACAGTTATTCAAAATATGCAATGGTCTTATTTTGACATCTTTAACACGAGGAATCAAAATTGTGGTCCAAAGTGGCTTTACCTTTCTGGAACATAAGACATTGCATCAGCCCAGGAATAAGTTTGCACTGTGTTGAACCTGCACACTTACAGGACGGGACATGCATGCACAGGAAATAAGCCTGTATAGCTGAGGCAAATGTCTGTATATTTGATTGAATATTTAATTGTACCTGTCTATGCATTATGCTGGTACAATACACCTGATTCAAAGCATTATTTATTACAGACAGACATAATTTCCTTGAATGCTTAAGAAACTTGGGAGTATTGGGCTACGTGCACATGGAGTTCAGTTGTCACTATTTTTGTCACGGCTGACAGGGATTGTTTAATTTCATTCATGCAGTCCCTCAGATATTAAAAAAATAAAACCTTGCTGGCTATGCTTTGGCAAACATAAATCTGACCACCAAAAATCCTGTTTCTGTACTTGGCAGGAACACCAAAAATTAAAATGTTTCTACAGATACTGTTCTACCACTAATGACCCAGGGTCAGACTTCTCTTTTGCTGAACTGAGGAGGGAATCACCTTGTATATAGTGATGAGAACGGGCCTAACAGACACAGCCTTCTGTCTGTGAGTGGACCTCTGAAGGCTTTCACCACAAGTAACACTCCTGAGTTAAAATTATCCTTTTGATTAAGAGAAGAACATTAATATGTGTTTATCTAGATGGAGTTATAGGACAAACACTTTTAAAAAGCGAATTCTGTGCCTTCCAAACAAGTCAGTTAGCCAGGCACGTCATTTGGAAAAAGAGACACTTTTGGAAAAAATTACATTCCTACAACTGGGACAGTTTGTCTAAGTCCTTAAGGCTAAAAAAATCCTGTATTTCCTAATGTTTTATTTGCCTATAGCTGTCCATTGAGATAAAGGGGGGTGAGGGAAACTGTATAGTTCCTAATCAGCCAGAAGGTGCCCCTAGCTGTCTGAAGGAAATTATGTGGGACATGTGGAATTATCCCAGAGAGCAGTAAACGTGGAAAAGCTAATGTCTGAATAGTGGGAATTCCTTAGAGCTGCTGTTACCTGCTACTTCTCTAACCTGGAACAGATTATGGTAGTTAAAATTCACTTATAAGGAACACTCTCTTTGTTGCAAAAGAGTTTTAAACCTGGAGTCAACATCTGAAGTCAATAGAGTTAATTAAGTTAAATGGGAGAAGGTGTTGCCCATGGGTAAATGCAGCCAGGAGAATGCTATCAAATTTTCCCGTGAAGTAATGGCTGTGCTTCAGGAGCTCCACAGCCCTGACATGGAATGCACCTCATGGCAAGAGAAGGGTTTTATTAATGAATTTGTAGGGCGTTATTCAAGGGTCTCATAACTAGAGCAGTCAAATAATCAGAAGCCGCACGGAGTGAGTATTTCAAAACATTTCTCCTGAAAATGCTTCTGTTCAAGGTATTGTACCTACCTCAGGGACAGACATACCTCCTAGGGAAAAAAAAAAAAAAAAAAAGCGCTTTCTCAGGGATGGAAAAGGTAATCCACGTGTTTCTCGTTTGCAGACGCTTCTGACTTCAGCTGCAGGGAGATGCGAACCACCCGCTATGTCACGGACGGGCCCTGCCGCAGCCTCAAGCCCGTCAAGGAGCTCGTGTGCTCCGGCCAGTGCGTCCCCTCTCACCTCCTCCCCAACTCCATCGGCAGGGGGAAGTGGTGGCGCCAGAACGCCCCGGATTACCGCTGCATCCCTGCCCACAGCCGCACGCAGCGCATCCACATGTCCTGCCCCGGGGAGGAGACTCGGACTTACAAATTCCGAGCGGTCACGTCCTGCAAGTGCAAGCGCTACACTCGCTACCACAACCAGTCGGAGCTGAAGGACTTCGGCAAGGAGAGCGCCAGGCCTCAGAAGAACAAGAAGCCGCACCTCTCCAGAGCCAGGAGCGGCAAATCGAACCAGCACGAGTTAGAAAACGCTTATTAGGAGGTGGCCCTGGGTGACACGGACTTAGCGGCTCCGGATACTTTTGCAAACCGTCAAAAGGCACTCAGAGGCCACAGCATGACGTTCTGACTGCAGTAGGTTCCAATTCCTTCTGCTGAGCTGGGTCAGATGCTCTCACATAGGCAAAAATCTGTCAGATTGTAGCACTTGTGGTCTGATAAGTAAACGAGACAAAACCAAGCTGGGGGTAGCAACGCCTAAATTCAGCCTGAAAGGAGAGGTAGAGGTTGGAGATTCATGCGAGGTTGTGTGGCTTGTACGAGGAGGCAGGCAGAGGAAAGTGAAGCTGTTAGGATGACAATCACACCTTGCTAGAAATCATTCCATTCACTCTAAGCGAAAAGAGCATTGAGATCCCTTTCCCACACAAGTGCCACGATGCAGGGCAAGCATCATGTCAGGAGAGTTAACACCCTCTGAATAAGCTGTAGAAAGTTAGGTATAGCAGGAATTTCAACAGTTATGGTGACTAAAGTCAAATTGTTGGGAAATTAACATACTATCAGACGTCCTCATGCACCAGGAGTTTCTTCTAAAACACAAAAATCCAAACACAAGTAAAAGTGTGACAAATCTATTTCACACCTTTACCTAGAAGACTGTGGGACAAACAGATTCAAAACTGAGATTTGGCAACTGAAACTATATTTGATTTAGAGACAATGCCGTGGTTTAGGAACAATTCAACAAATTCTGCCAGGTGAAGCAGATTGATGAAACGCATGCTCCTCTCAAACCAGATAACCTCACTGATGTTTGTCCTGTAAACACAGGCCTGGTTTAACATAAAAGATGCTGATCACTCCTGATTTCCTAGAACACATTTGACTTTAGCATCAGCTTAGATACCTCTATTTACATTTTCTGTTCTGCAGAGTTTGGGTCATCTGGCCACACATTTTGTAGCATTAAGACTGTGCAAGCCAAGTTCTGGGAGCACGGTGGCGGCTCTGCATTAAAAGTGAGCCTCTGCTAATTTTGAAGTCATGAATTCCTCTAGGAAAAGGTCTTTAGTATGTGCAGCTTTGGTAAGTCTTTAGTTTGGCAGCAACTTTCCTTTCCTTAGCTTCTCAACACTCAGACTATTGTTTGTGTTTTTACATTAAAGAATACTATTAGGAAGTGAGTTGTCACATACTGTATACATCTGGTAGAATATGCTGACATCATATAAACTGTGGAAATTTATGATGTTGATAGATTTTTCAATTATTTGATGTGGGACCAGAACCTAGAGAGACAAGGTATTGTTTCAGAGAGTCAATTACATATTTATTTTTTTTTTTCTCCCAGGAGTTATTTATGCAATGTTTTTCCTTGTAGAAGACGAGAAGTAACACTGCTTTAAAAATATTAGTTTGTTATTTTTAATTTTAAGTACATGGTTAATAAAGTAGAAACAACGATTAATTGTAGGAAGACTCCTTGATTTTCAGCTACAGTATAAGGCTGATATGCTGCAAAGCCAGTGATTTTACAGAACAGGCAGGGTGTTCAACTCCAGTTCCTGTGATAGTGTCAAAGTCTTTAATTCTAATAACCTACACATCTCTAAAGAAACTCCATCCTGGAACTTCTTGCTCCAGTGGATGATATTTCTCATGGAAAAAAGTTTTCCTGGGCAGATGAGTAGCTCAGAACTGTTTTCATGTTCTCATTTCTGCTTCCCCCCCGGGGAAGGAAAACTTTGCTGATTTCAATCTCTCTCCTTCTCCCAGGGGTATTTCCAGATTCATGTGTTCACAACCTGATAAAACCACCAAAGAAAACAAGAAATCTGTGAACTGTTAATCAAGATTTCTTGATTGAAACCTGATTGCTTCAGATACCTCTCATTGAAAAAAAGATAAATAAATGTGTGGAATCCCCTTGCAAAAAAAAAAAAAAAATGTTCTCCTGCTTAGTTCTCATCTACCAAAAGTGCAAATGTTTCCTGCCATTCAGAACCTTGCAGTTTTCTGACTTACAATATAAGAATTGGTTCTTTCCTGGTTGTAAAAGCTTTTACAATGGACGGGGAGTCCTGAGGCACTTTCACTGCTGTATTTCCCCTCAACCCCCATCCTGATTTGGAGTGACTTCTCACTGGTTTCTCACCACAGGTTAGAAGTGGATGGGATGTGCAGCCAGCACATATGATTAGTCTTCTTTAACTGTACTCCTGAAGAAGTCGCCTCCAACCACCACTTTTGCAATTTATGTTATCAGGAGGCTTAAAACAGTCGGTGTGCCTACTTTATTTGGTGTTTTTTTTCTGGCAAAAATACAATTCTACTATTATTTGGTGACAAATAAACCTGCAGAGGGTGGAAACAGCCCGCTGGCATCCACAAAATCCCAAGGATTTTGCACGAGGGTCGACTTTTTGATTACAAATTTACACATCGAAGAACACAACTTTGTACCATAAGGTCTTAAGCCAAGAAAATACGTTGCGTTGTGTTCTGCAAGTGTGGTTGAGAAAAAGTCAGCATTGTGAAACACGGGAGGAATAAACACGTATTTTTTTAGCCATATGACATCAACTTATAATTAGCTTGTGTCGCTCAAAATTAGGGCAGTGTATGGGCACAGAGAAGATCTTTTCTATAATAAACAGGCCCAAAGAGCCTTAAATTATCATATAACGTATTTATATGTGGCTTGAGTTTGGATTGAACACACTGTGCAGAGGTAACCTGAAATTTGAATAATCTGGAGCACCTCTTGGCAGGCAAGGAGTGAAAGTCCACTCTTAAAAGAACATCTAAAATAAAGCCAGTACAAGTTGCAGAACTTGCAATGCAGCTGATGTTGTTCCGGTGTACAAAAAAATGCAGCGGCTCCCCTTTCAGTCTTAAAGCCATCAGAGGATAATTCAGCACAGTTAATAGATAATTCCAGTTATATACGCAGGGACTGACATTTCTCTTCTGTTCCAAGAACCATGGGAACAGTTTTGACACTGAATGTTGGAGAGCTGTGACATCAAGCTGCAGAGTTTCATGGGCAAGGCTCATGATGCCTTGTTGCCATTTCATTGGATTAGGAATATGATGCTTTGCTGTATTTTTTTTTTATACCAAAATGAATTTTATTCTCACTAAAGTACAATAAACATGCTGTGCCTGAAGACCAAAGAGAAGGATGCAATGCTGATTCTTCTATCTTTGTTAACTCTTTCTGATGCTGTTTCATGAACCAGCTATTTCTTTCAATCCCAAAAGATTTCACTGTTCTTTTATGAGAAGTTCTTACTGTGAAAACAGGGTAATAAAACTAATCAGTAAAACCTGAGTAGAGGTAAAACTCCTCAGCACACATGCTGCTGATTCTGAAATAAAAGTATAACAGACACAAAGAGAATCATCAAAACATCTCATCTCTACCACATCACAACATATGGTTATGTTGAACACTTCCAGGGATCCAGGGGCAGCCACAGCTTCTCTGGGCAACCTGTGCCAGGACCTCCCCACCCTCACAGGGAAGAATTTCTTCCTAAAATCTAACCTAAGCCTGCCCTCTTTGATCTGATTTAAGAGCATTGCCCCCCATCCTGTCACTAGACCCCTGATACAGAGACCTTCCCCGTGTTTCCTGTCAGCCCCATTCAGTTATTGGAAGACTGCTCTGAGGAATTCTGGAGCCTTCTCTTCTCCAGGCTGAGCAGCCCCCCAGCTCTTTCAGCCTGCCCTTACACACGGGAGGCACTTCAGCCCCCTGATCATCTTCGTGGTGCTCCTCTGGACCCTCTCAAGATGTTCCAGGCTTTTCCCAGAATCCCCCAGAACAGGAGGGAACGATCCTGCTGGGATCTCACAAAGCGGAGCAGAGGGGAAGAATCACTTCCTTTGACCTGCTGGTCACACCGCTGGGCACGCAGCCCAGGATGTGATTGGGAGGGCACATTGCTGGGTCATATTCAGATTTTCCATCCACTGACACCCCCAGGTCCTTCTCTGCGGGGCCGCTCACAATCCACTCACTGCCCAGGTGGGGGATTGCCTTGGCCCTTTTGCACTTTGTCCTTTCCCCCCTCTGGCCTGTCCAGGTCCCTCTGGATGGCATCCCTTCCAGAGTATCAACCACACTGCTCAGCTTGGCGTCATTCTGGGGACTTCAATACCTGGGTCTGAGCCTTTAATCCACCCCAACCCTTCCTCTCCCACTGGCTCATCGCAGTGATGCCACGTACAGCCGTTTTAGCCGTCCCAAGTGGGGCGGTGTGTGATGCCAATCAGCTCTTTCTGGCTGCTCAGATTCCAACTGATACAGGTGGGGCTGTGATGGCACTTTGGAACTCGCACTTTCAGACTGAAACTGTGAAATTTCCCATGATCTTGTCGTACAGCACCCAGGGCGTGAAAATATTGGCCCATTCTTGGTGTCCACCAGGGTAATATCATCATTTTCATCTCAGAGGGAAGCAGCCCTAACTCCTTAACTGAATTACAAATCCAAAAGTCACACATCTCCCTGCTGAAGACTCCCTCATCAGACTGTTTGCAGTATTAACCTTAAGACTCCAGCTTCCTTGTTCGTGGCTTTCCAGGCAATTTAAATATGCTCTCAAACCAAGGAATAAAAGGGTATTTATTTCATGGTTATCAAGCCCCTAAATTAAACAGACATTCTTATCACTTGGCCAACAATTTAATGTTTGTGGCCTGAGGTTATTTCAATTAAGAAAACAGTTTAGCTCTGGCTAAATAAATAAGTTATGTCATTCTTCATTCAGGCTACCAGATTCTTGGGTGTAAAAACTTCCCTTAGGAGAGGTCTTGGGACATGGTGGCTCCTCTGAGACTATTTACATCTCTCAATTTCTCTAATCTCCTCTTCCTTCCCTCCTCCTGGCTATTTCCTTTCCCTTTCACTATAAACTGGCCAGTGTTTAACTCTAATGCTTCCAGTCTGCCCAACATGCTTTTAGAATTGAGTGGTTGTTGGTTTGTTGTTTTGTTGGTTTTTTTTTTATAACCAGAAATAAGGCTTAATTTAAGGTAATTGCTCTCCCATTTGAAGGGTTTTGCTATTTGCAGGGCCTTATTTTTTTTCCCTAGTCAAATTAGCAGGAGAAGTTAGTTTTAAAAAGCGACAGTTTTTCGTCTAAAATTGCTCTTCAGATTAAGGGTGGCTCTAAGAACCAGAAAGCTCTCACTCCTGTTGAGTTTCTGCATGTCTAGAAACAAAAGTAGTGCTCTCAGGAAATCAGTACTGAGGGGAGGAAGAGGGTAAACAAATGGCATAGAATTCCAATGAACTGACAAAAATGCATGTGAATTTCAGCCTGATCATCAATTAATAGGGGCTTCCAAATAAATTAATCTTCAGAGGTGTCCAGAGTCCTCCCAGCAGTCAAAAATATACTTTTTTTCTAGAACTAGTTTTGTGAGTAATATCTCTAACATGGCATCAAGAATTCCCAATCAGTCACAAGGATTGAACAAATGTACTCTGCGGAATGAAAAGCCTTAATCAAAGCCAATGTTCAACGGAGCAAAGTTCACTGATAGGAAATAATGAATAGGATTTTATTTTTTTAGTGGGAAAACTGGCATAATTTCGAAATATTTGGACCTGGCTCTCCGGGTAGACCTTACACACAAGTCTGGTGAGAGGCTGGTCCAGAAATGTTTCTCGAGCCATGGGCTCTGTACCCCCAGATTCTGGGACTGCTTTTAAGAGGGGGGTAAGTCTGGAATCTGTATGGAATATGTTCACTTTGCAGGGGACCACACCTCCACTGCAAATGGCCAGGTGTCTGCAGATTTAAGAACCTCAAAAAAGCTTCCTCCAAGATCACTTAGGCAACAGAAGAATCTCAAATATAATTATGACTCGTTCCCAAGTAAAATTGAAAAAAAACTTGGAAAATGATCCAATAATCAGGAACTTTCTAGGCCATTGTTCCATAGTTACCAAAGACAGGTCTTTCCTATTACAGCTACATCTAACCTTCTCCATGCCAGCTTACATTTACACTCCCTTCACATCAGAAATGGTTTGGAAAATCCGATTTTAAACTCACAGCTCTTAAAAATGTTGTGCTCACAGAACCCTTTCTACTCACATTCATTCGAGTTACAAAGTCCACTCTGTTTGACTGCCCAACACCTCGAGTTCTGTGTTTGCTTGATGTTTGGAACCCTAAATTAAAATACATGGCAAGGAAAAAAGTAAGCACTCTGTCTTTGATCTTCGGTAAAAGCAGACTGAGAAAATCCCTTTATAATTGGCTAATAGTTCATGGGACTAAAATAGTTGTAGCACAATCTGTGGGAACAACACAGGAGAAACATTTCCTGCAGAAAGAATGCTGAAGTTTAATTACTGCACATGGCATGAGAGAGGATTTCAATTTTTAGGGCCCTGTGTTCAGGCAGTTACTAGGTAGCCAGCTTGCAGTGGAATATTGATGCTTTAGTCTAATCTCTGCTGTGCCAGAGAACAGTGGAGGGGCCTCATTCTCATGATGGGGTAGAAGGAATGCTACACATTTCTTAGGTCTTATCATCCTGTACATTGCCGTGCCAGGCAGTTTAATTAATAACTGTCGGCGTCTTGTCATTTATCATCACCGAAACAGGAGGTGAGGACCCTTCCATGTGCGGGCTGTACAAATAAATTAAAGTTGTCTCGCCCAGTCTCACGGGTTTGCTGCTGTCACTCACTCACTCACTCACTCAAGTTGTTCCTCCTGCAGTTCCAAGACCTGCATCTTGCTCTCAGGGCCGGGCAGCTCCTTACATCATTTCAAACCAAAACAGATGCAACACGATGCCATCAACCGCAGTTAATATTCTTGCAGAGAATTCCATTACTGAGTTCACCATAAGGTATTTGCTGCTGGATTTTAAATGTTCATCAAGGAAGGCTGTTTCAAGAGCAAAGGTAGGATAGGAAGGGATCCTTGAGATGATAGTGTGGAAACACCACAGTCAGATCATGACGTCAACATGAGCTTTTTCACTGGCTTCAGATTCCATTAGAGCAATGTCTTATTTTCACATCACAAAGCTCGATGTTAAGTAGTTCAGTATATGTGAATTGTTCATCTTTCTTTGAAATCCCGTCCACCATTCAGCAGGTGAATACTCAGAATGCCTCTGGGTGCTGTATGTGATTTTGTTTCAACCCTAGAAAATGTCCTCTCTGTGAATGCTTCAGTAGTATTTTACAGGAAAAATCAACTCCAACTGAATTGAGAAGGTGGACATAGCTAGAGCAGTAGTGTGAGTAGCACACTTTCAAACACAGTCCCTTTTTGGTAAATAAAAATAAAAATAAAGAGTTCATTAGCTGCGCTCTATCTTCAGGGGCACAAAGACAAGACCTGGTCAAACAGACACCAGCATGCAGGTAAGTGCAAGCAAGAAAATCCTGCACCAGAGCTTGTGAATGTCTCTCATTTAGAATGTCAAAGGGGCAAAAGGCAACAGGCAGAGTAAAAAGGAAGGGCCCTTCCACGTGCCATCCTGAGCAGAAACCTGTGGCAGAGCCAAGGCTCGGGTGTCAAATAGCCGAACTATGAGAGCATTTTAATAATGCGATGTGTGGTAATTCTGGCCCCTTCTGGCTGCAGTAAATTGCCCTGTTTGGCTGGAGCCAAGCTGAAATAGCATGTTGGGCAT
This sequence comes from Pseudotriccus pelzelni, assembly GCA_035584735.1. Lineage (NCBI taxonomy): Eukaryota > Metazoa > Chordata > Aves > Passeriformes > Tyrannidae > Pseudotriccus > Pseudotriccus pelzelni. Next base: position 2,819,382 of record JAWMRA010000076.1, on the reverse strand, counting down.
GCAGCAGGAAATGACCTCAGAATATATGAAGCCTCAGCCTCTAGGTGATAAGTAAGGGCCCAACAAATTAATCTCATCATCTACATTCATCTTTGGGTGCTACTCTGTGCCAGGCCACAATGTGTGGGCTGGAGTCTATTTTTTAAATTTGTGTAACTTAAACAGGTAGTTTGAGCTGCTATGATACAAATGTTCTATTCTGTGCTGTCTGCATCGTAGGTTGTTCTTACTGAAATAGGAAGAATTATCATGTCATATTTTACAGACAGGCAGGCAAATTATTATGCTGACAGCTTGCTTTTCTCTACATATTTTGAGTTATACATTCTATAAGTCTAGGGAAGGGAATTTATTGACTTCCTCAGTCTTTCTCCCTTTAATGGCAAGCATATTTATTAATAATTGGAGCTTAATTATTTATGAAGCCATTCAGAATCTACTCTCTTTTACTGTCTATCCTCGAATTGCATTCGTTGCTGTGTTGTTAAATCCTTTCAAGATCAAAAAAATCACATCTAAGTGAAATGGAAAGAAAGAGTTGCCTTAGGCTCATGATTGGAATTTAGGACATCGTCTGGGTAAGGGAAAAAAAGTCAGGCTTAGTCTGTGCTTGCTGCCCTTTTGTTTACTGAAATACACCTCACCAGCCTTGTACTGGGTCTGACTTGGTCACCTGCCTGTCCTCCACGGGGTCACTGAGACATCTCAGAAAACCGGTGAATTCACCAAGTCTGCTCCTTTGCCCCAGGATCACGCTGGGAGAACACCTTGTCCTCTGCACTGTTCCTTCTGCCGGGTCAGCTCTGGAGAGGGGACCAGCAGAGGTGCTCGCTGGACACATTTCAGCTCCTCTTACGCGAACCACCCGACCGGTTTGGCCTCAGCAAAAATGCCTGTTTTCAAACCCTAATTACTGCTGTGCTGGCACAGCACTCCGAGTGGTTTTCTAATTGTTTGTATTTATTTGCAAAGTCTCTGCTGCACAGGGTCCTGCGGTAAATATAATTCCACTCACGGCTAATTCCAGGCTTTTTTGGGGGGAGAGGGGAGAGTAATTTCATGGTAAACCATAATTACCAGCACAAGAAGTACCTTATCTGCTAATCCAATCTGAGGGAGTAGCTGAGGCTCAAATAAGCCTAATTAGAATCCTATTTGTTCATAATAAATAAGTGGTAATTGCTAATTGGATCCGGCCTGCATTATTCTCAAAAGGGAACAACTTGAAAGTGTGTATTTAGTGCCAGTTTGTGTTTAATTTTGGCCATTTCCAGCACAGAAATGAACACAGTAGACATCTAAGTCCTCCAAGTCTTCTATGGCTATTAGTTTCTAGTGACACGGACCTCTGGCAAAACAGACAACTTGATAATTCCACCTATCACTGCATGCTGAGCTCTTGAACATCCACTTCCAGCTATAGATGCAACACATAGACACCCACAGCTGTGTGGTAACTCAATCACCACATGGAAAAACACCTTTCAGTCCCTGTTCCTCACATTTCCTAATGAAACAACACTTCTTCCCAAGTCAAAAATGTCATATGGTGTTATTTGGGTCATTCATGGCTAGAAACCATGGTTGCTGATGGGCATCGAATAAAAAGAGGAACTGTTATTACAATATACTGATAACTTAATGCAACTCTTTATTCAATATGGGTTTAATTACAGGTATAAGTCACATTCCACCTGAAAGGAGGTTGTAGCCAGGTGGGGGTTGGTCTCTCCTCCCAGGCCACCAGTGACAGGACAAGAGGACATGGTCTTAATCTGCACCAGGGGAAATCTACATTGGACATCAGGCAGAAAGGATGATTAGACATGGGAATGGACTGCCTGGGCGGTGGTGGAGTCCCCATCCCTGGAGGTGTTCAAGGAATGACTGGGTATGGCACTCAGTGCTCTGGGCTGGGGGACAAGGTGGGGACCAGTCATAGGTTGGACTCGACGGTCTCAGAGGCCTTTTCTAATCTAATTGATTCTGTGATGACACAAGTATATTTTCCACACTTCTTCCCCACAGTTTACTGACCTAAACAACTGAGAAATTCTTGCAGGCCTGGAACAACACAAGCAAGCATAAAGAAATCATTATAAAAGTATTTATTCTGTGATTTCCCCTCTCCTATTTTTTGTCTCTCTAAGAATTCCACTAGCTGGTAATGGGAATATTATGTTAGACCTACAAACACATTCTGATTTGTGATTTGTTCAGCAGACTTGAGAATTAGAGCATTACAGTAATGAAAATTCAATACGAGGTTTTTCATTTCTAGTGATCTTAAAAAGTCCCCTAAAAGAAGCAACTGTTGGAATCAGAACAGGTAGCACTTTGTGACATCAACCTGAAGTCTTGCAGCTCCCTCTGATGAGAGTGATGTTAACTAGTCAGACTGACGGGCCAAGAAACAAATATCCTTTCTAAAACCCAAGTGGCAGGGTGTTTAAACCTGCCAGTAGCAGCATATGCTCCCAGCATTTGTCACAACATATTTCACAGGGGAAGAATCAGTAGCTTCTCTTTGCTCCAGTTTTATCTTTTTAATTTTAGTGGATTGTTTGGGGTTTTTTTTGTTTGTGTTGGTTTTTTTTTGTTTTGATTTTTTTTTTCAATTTGGAATCCTTCAGAAATTCTTCTATTGAAGAATTTCTTGGTGTTTTTTTTTTTTTTTAAGATCAGCCTCTGTTCTCATAACTTCTGGGCAAATACTTCCTTATTTACCAGAGGGCTTAAGGCCCTGGGAACCCAGCAAGGGGCAAGTGGAGGAGCTGCTCACACTCTTTCTTGCCAAGCTAAAAATCACTTTTTCTATCAATCAAACCCTACATGAGGCCTCCTTCAACTTAGAGGCTCCTCACCTTTGTGTTATGATCCTGGCAGTCACTTGTCATGGCAACGACAGAGGCCATTCCAGCTGAGAAAACTGCCAGGGAGATGCAGAGAGAGCCCGTGGGCTGGGAGTCGCTGCTTGGAGTAGGGTAAGGACAGCTTAGAAACCTGGAAAATCGTGACTTATCTTGAACTAAACGTTTATCCAGCCTGGGGTGGATCCCCTGCTCTTTGTCAGGTTCGATTAGTTTCCTTAGTGACTGCCTGCAATGCGCTCTCCTCGGCCATCCCTTGTTCTGGTCCATCTCCTGCAGCTGCTCAGCTGCCCTGCCCTGGTGGAATGCAGGTGCTTTGTCCTCAGCCATCCTGGAGCATCTTCACCCTGTGCCCTTCGGCTGCTTCGACACGCCTGGCTCTGCATGGGGCGGATGGGTGCACCTTTGTGTGAACAGATTTCTCCTCAGTTCCCCCGATCTTAAAATCTACGCTCTTGTGGGGCATCCAGTCGTTTGACACTTTAAAAAAAAAAAAAGGCATCCACTAGAAACATTTCACCTTTTTTTTTTTTTTTTTTTCCATGCGTGGAACTAAAAAGAGCAAGACATGCAGTACTCCAGAAAATGTGAAAATCAAATTTCTTCTCCATAAACCATAAGTGTTACATCCCGAGTCACAGCAGGAACCACGGGTGCCTCACTGTCTTCAAGCAACAAACCACAGGAGGGGCTGTCACAGCCACCTTCTAGCACAGGATTTTGGTCCTCACACCCATTTCTCCCAAAATAGCCACAGTCCAAAGGCGAGGAAAAAAAATTGGCTACTCCCCTTAGTCCTAGACAACAATCTGGCAAACACACTCATAATTTGCTGCAAGGACCTGGGTTGTATAAGTTACAAACATAAAATAAAACCAAATGAGCTAACGCCCCCAAGGCAAGGTATGAATTCAGCAAATCTGTGGAGAACCTTGTCCCTGGACCCAAAGGCCAAGGAGTCAGAATGTGCCCCTGCTCCAGTGCTTGTTCTATTGCAAAAACAAGTCTTCACAGTTCTTTTTTTAGTACTCCCAAATGGTCCTGCCTGAAGCCTTGATTTCCCTCCTCCTTCACCATCAGCTGTAATGTAGGGTTTCTGAACTTGGTTTTGTTGGCTGTACACTGAAGCACTCGCCTTTCCTGAAAAAATTGGCCCAGCTGTGAATTTATTAAGTCCTTTACACGCTGGGCCTCTTTCCTGGGAGGGAGTTCCTCTCCAGCTTTCGTTGCCTCTCAGCTGGGACCGCGCTCCCAGCTCTGGGCTGCAGCCTGAAGGTTGTGCAAGCAAATCCTGCCCGTGGGGCTGTGGAACAGACTGCACAATTCCATGGGAATTCACACAGTCCACAAATGTATTACTATTTTTTTGTAAATGTAAACCAAAAGAATGATGGAGCCTCTCGATAAAGCTCCTGGGTACTTTCAGCTGTGCTATTTTCTTTCGTTCTTTTTAAGGGGGAAGCAGGGAGGAGGAAGGCATCGCCTCACCCACGACTTGACACTTGTTTCTTTACCCGGAATCGCCGGTAGATATCTCCCCCTCGTGGTGTAAAAACAAAGTATCCTCGCAAAAATTCCCAACCGGTGTTATTTATGCAAAGGCAACAGGTTAAAATCCCATTAGTAAATGATTTTCCCCAGGGCAAACTGTGCTTGTCAGCAGTGCAGGAAAAAGGTTTTGTAGAATATTGACTACATGTAAACGTGTGATGGTGCATCACATAAAGCAAGCACGACGCACTCAGTTACCCTTTCTGTGTACGATGATCCATATCCTGCGCAGCACAAATAGTTGTCCATAGCCTTGCAACCTCTTGGAGGAGAGATTATCAGGCGGTGGAGAGAGGAAAAGGTGGTTCAAGGCTTTGCCTTTCAAGGAGAAGCATCTCAGGAGGAAGGGCAGCACGTAACCCCCTGCTCTAACAGGCAGACACGATCTCCGTGCATCAAGGACCCTTCTTTTCAGCACACGAGCCCAAACGTTGATGAGCGTAAATTTGATTTTCGTGGGCTGGGTGACTTACAGCGTTTGTTAAACAGCGGAACAGAAACCGCAGTTCCATCGCGTTTGAAAAGGTACCAACAGAGGGAGATGTTCCACCACTAACAGTCAATTTCTTCACAGCAGACCTGACGGAGGGGGGAAAGGGAATTTAAACAGAACAGAAAGAAGTAATCGTTGCTCTAGTTCTAAGATTTAGTAGAACACAACACGGTAGCTGTGATGTGTTCTACGGTTTCAGCAGAATTCCCTGATCAAATGGCAACTGATTGAATTTTAATTACTAGACAGGATCCCGCGGGACATCTTTAAAGGCGGATTTTACACTGATCTCTTCAAAACGATAAACCTTCTGTGACCCCATTCCAAATAATAAGAACTCAGAGAAAACTTTTTTAGTTTAAGGAGGGGGAGGGAATCATTTTCCATAACGGTTATTCAACATAGGAATGCATTCAAATTTTGGGGCAAATGGTCTTTCCTGTATCAATGACTAACATGTAGCTGAGGCACTGCTTGATTTTAAGACCTTTCAAGGAAAGGATGTTCCTCATCTTCACATGACACTGGGTCTGAAATGCAGAAAAAGAACTGAAAGAGGTGAAACAAGCAAGGAATACAGAAGTTGGTGTCTAGACTTGCAGGCCAAAGATCTTTGCTCTTAGCACATAGCTACTGAAAAAAAGGAACACACTTGGCTTCCCGTGATTGCTAAATCTCAGTTAATTTTTACATATATATTTATCTGTTTTCTCATTCCCTTCATAATAGTAGAGAGAAACTAGAAGACAGTGTTTTAAACAATTTGCACGAGAAAATCCCAGTTAGGCGGGAACAGATTCAAGGTAAAAGAAATACACATACACATCTACCCTTGCTAGAATTTACTGTGTCAAATTGCCCATTTTCAGTGACAGCAGCACCACGTTTTCTACTTTTTTTTTTTTTAATCACTGCAAACTTAAAACTGGCCCCGCCTTTCTTCTGCTTTTTTGCTTCTGCTGCCCTCTGTCCTAAGAAAAATTATCATGTAAGTGTCTCTGAACACTTCTTGATGTTTCCTGTACTTGAGGCAGGATTTTTTTTTCCAGTTCTGTGAAGCCATCAAATTTAACGAATACCGGAAATATTGACTTAGTGCTAAGAGTAATACTACCATTAAATTAGAAATTCTTGTGGTGATGATGCCAGCTCCCCATCTACAGAGCAAGTCAGACACTGAATCTCAGTAGGTGCACCAGGCTTTAGGGAAAACTCTTCAGAGCTAAAAGCATTATTTACTCACTTAACTTCAGATATTCCTTATACTCTTTCAGACTGAGAAGCTGGTTCTTTGACATCTTCTGTTTAACATTATTTCTCTGGCATCACATATTATTTCTGCTAAAAAAATGGGCTGAAAACCTTTTCCTAGAAGTTTAGGGAGGAGAGATATAAAGATACCGTACAGCCATGATATCACTGTTACAAAATAGCTGCTCTTCTTATTTTCCTTTTTCTTTTTCTTTTTTTTTTTTTTTTTTTTGGAGAAGAAATGCAGACTTTCTCACTCTCTAGCCCACCTCCCTCAAATTATCAAAAATCTAATTCTGCTTTCCTGCAAGCACAGGCCTTTTAAGCTTGACTAATTTGTCGTGTGGCATTAGAGCAAAATGCAAGTCGACGCTTCCCGACGTTTCGTCCAACGTCTAATGTCTTTTAATAGAGCTCTTTAACCACCTGGCTCTTTAACTTTCATTGGTGGGAGATCATTTTTTCCCTTCTAGGTAGGCTGCCTCTATTAGCCTAAGCTTTACACTTCTGTTCTTTCATACCCTAACTGTTAAAATGACTGACAGAGCCACAGAGCCCATCTTTGGGCTTGGTGTTTCCTTCCTAGTTCTTGTGGCTCTTGAATCCCCTTCTCCTCTCCTTCACAGGTCTGTGTCTGACCTTGACAGCCCTTTTCCAGCTCTCTGCCCTCCGTTGGGTCTGGTTTACCTGGGGAAGCCACAGGGTGGACTGATAGAAAGACCAATCCCCACTCCCCAGCCTTCAGGCTGTTAGGAGAGTGTTCCTCACAAAACCTGATCCCCCTCCACGTCGTTTCTTCTACCAATTTTTTCAGGCCTCGACTGAAGAGATGTTGACTTTGCAAAGGTTAAAGGTGGCTGCCTCGAGCAACAAATGGGATTCAGCAAGAAGGGATGGCTGTTGTTCTTTCAGGAATAAAGTGTCAGGAAGATGCAGAGGTCCCCTGGCCCCTGCTGAGGCACCAAGTGACAGCAGCAGCTGCTGAGGGTGCTGGAGCTCTGCAGGATCTGAAGGTTCCCACGTCTCAGAAGGGCACAGCATCTCCTTTTCCCACATCTGTAGCTACAGGAATAACAGTGGGAAACTGAGTCAGGCCCTGCAGATAGATTGACTCTGGTCAGTCCTGAAGTGGATTCCTGAGTGGGAGCCTAAAGCTGATCCTGAGTGAAGCGGCTAAAAGACTAAGGGACAATCCTCCTTTCTCTTCTATCCCGGCAAGCATCTGTGCAGGAACATAAATGTTTGAATAATTAACTAGATCTTTCTGTAGACTGAAGGTAGGACTGAGAAACAACAGACCTAGGCTGAATTCCTACAGACCCCTAATAACCTGCGTGAGCAAAGTGCTGTACATATGACCACACACACACACACAGAGAATATAAATTAAATATTCTGCATTGGTAAAAAGTTCTGGACTCTGATTTAGATCCTGGCAGTGCCTGGAACATTTGCAGCATTCATAATGTCATTATAACCCGACCTTTCAGAAAAAGAGCAATCTGGGGGGGGAGGTTTCCTCCTGCCAGTGAGTATGAAATACTTTTAAACGTTTATTATCTAATGCAACAGAACAACAGATTCAAATATTTAGGGCAGTTCTTTCTAGAGAATGAATTAGGTATCAGATACCGAGTATTTTGCAAGAAAGTCAAGATTCATGTGACAGAACAGAATTTTACAGAAAGAAAACTGTCAGCAAACTCCAACTCTCAGTAAATACACGTGCTACAAATCTAACAAAACATTGCTCAAATCCTTGCATGTGTGGACAAGAGAGGTTTAATGTTTTTTTAAATTTCATGATCGGGCCTTAAATTATATATAATTAGTAAACTCCTCTCTTACTTCTATTTCCCACTTCAGTTCTTGAAAGTTGGTGTCTGCTGAATTGTGTTTTAGGGCTTTTCCTAAACCTAAGATTCGGGGAGTTTTGTTAACAGCGCAATAAAAATAACTTCACAATGTTGCAAAGAAACATTAAAGACTTTTTTGTGTGCAGCTCTTTCACTTAAAAAAAAAAACAACCCCACACCAAAAAACCCAGACATTGTTTCTTTAAAAGGCTCCATCTGCAAATCCCATTAGATGTGCATATAAGGTTTCAGATGATTAATAGCTGCCTGCTTTGCTTTGGTTGGAGGGGCTGGGAGTCTGTGTGTTAACCCCTCCCTCCCCTTACTCACATTTCACTTTACAAACTTGTCACTCTTTCCCCAGCACAGTATTTAAAAGGTGTTTCACTCATGCCCAGCACTTCACAAGGCAGAAAACTGCAGGCCTGGGGAAGCAACTCATGGAGATCCCTGCACAGATCTGGGTCCTGTTTCCCAGTCGGGGCAATGCAGAGATTTAGAAGAGCTCCCACAGTAACAAACCTACAGCAGCATCAAACCCGCAAACAAACTGTTGTTTAGGGGAGGAAATCCGTTCTGTAAAGCTCAGAAGATTTACCCTCTGCTTCTCCGCTGACTTGGGAGCCTGAGCTGTCACCAGTCTCCAATCCCTGAAGCGTGGACGGGACTGGGAGCAGATGGATCCCACCAGCAGCAGCTGCATGCGCAGCCCGCAGCCTCCCCCGGCCCTCTGGGGGTGCGTGAGGAGCACCCACACGGACATCAGCGCAGCCCCGGGGCTGAACCACTGCCCCGCAGCGCCGTTCTCCTTCCACCAAAGGCCAGATTTCGAGGCTTACTCCGACTTCTCAGCCTCCTGCTTGGTGGCAGCTCCCCACGGCTTCCCGCGCCAGGAGCGAGCGCTTGCGGAGCAGCACCGCTCTTCGCAGCGGCCCGGCTGGCACCTGGCAGCGACTGAGAGCGGAGGGCAGCTCAGTCCACAACAGGCCTTGGCATCTGCGGAGTTAGAGGGCAGCAGCCCAGACCCAGCCGGCGCGACAGCGGGTGCGGGGGAAGACGAAGAGGCACCGGTAAATCCTACGGGTGACGCCGAGAAGAAGCCACCCAGGAGGAAAAAGGAAAGCTCAGGTAGGCGAGATGAAATCCAGGGTTGTGGGAGAGAGGACGGGCAGTGGGATGAGAGCGCTTGTGAGGCTGAGAATTCAGAAAGGAGGCTGATTAGCAAAACATTTCATAATACTTGACCGGGCAAACTTAGACGAGAAGAGCACTGAAACCAAACGGCTGATTCTCATTCTGCCCTTTGTATGTCAGCCCTGCAGATCTTGTTTACTGAGCTAAACACTTTTACTCACCAGCACAATGCACATTTGCTGTAACTAAACAGGAATCACGTGGCATGTGCACGCTGAGCTGAAAGTCCCAGGATTCATACCTGCCGTTTGTCTGAGCATAAGAGAATGGCAAAGAGCAAAGATCCCTCATCTTGAGTTGCCTGTGCTAGCTGGGAATATCCTACTAGGATTTTGACATCTCTGTTTATGGTAAGAAGTACAAGAGGCAAAGTCTTGCGTTAGATATAAATTCTGTTTGGCCTCACTTAATAACAAATATTTTTACCTCGAAGCAGGAGGTACTAAAAAAGTTGCCCATCAGTGCATTGCCCAGCAATGCAGAAAACGTGATGTTTTCACGGTGTCATCCCAGCTGGTGAAACCATTCTTTCCACAGTGCAGTATTCAATCATTTCATAGTTATACAACCTCTGATTTGCTGCTGTCTCAGATCCAGACAGGTTTAATATGCACAACATTGTTTTCTCCTAAGGAAGCTGTTAAAAATTAAGATGCTTCTATGCATTCAAATGCCATAGCACTCATTTACAAGCTACAATGTGCTTTTTCCCACAGCACTGCTATGAAGTGAAGAATATTTTCCAGTAGCCCCATTTCACAGGTAGAGAATGCGGGGATAAAAATATTTATTGATTGATTTTCTACGTTTTGCAGACGTTTGTAGAATTTAAGCTCATTTTATGCTGAAAAAGTATTTTTAGGCAAAATTTTCCCAAAAAACAAAGAAGTTTAATAAAAACTTAAAAGGTGAAAAATGCAGCACCAACAAGTCATGCTGAGCTCGAGGGGGCATAACACAAACATCTTAAAACTTCCACTGAGCACTTCAGTGAGTTGTTCAGCTCAGACCTCCACGCTGCACATGTTCACACACATAAACAGAACTGTAAATGACATAACCAAGTGTGCTTTGCCTCTTAGAAAACCAGAACTCCAGCAACAAGACAGAAAGCAGCAGCAGATCACGGAAGGAAAGGACAGCTTTCACAAAGGAGCAGCTACAGGAGCTGGAAGCTGAATTTGCCCACCATAACTACTTGACAAGGCTCAGGAGATACGAGATAGCTGTGAACCTGGATCTCACCGAAAGACAAGTACTTGCCAAACCCTTGTCTCCCCAGCTCCTTCTTCCTCCTCCCCCCCAAAAAAAATCCTTCTCCCTGACACTAAAAACCAGATGTTACTTAAGGGGGTGTTTTGCAGTGGCACAGAGGTATTTTAAAACAAAGCCTCCACATTCTTTTCAAACACACTCGTTACGAATTTCTGTAAGTAGTTAATACATTTAATTATGTTTCTCTAAACTAAAGATAGATTTGGTAATAACCGGTCTCTTGCAAGCTGTTGCTTACCACCATTCATTGGTACATATTGATATATCAGGGCTTCCATATGGAATATGGATACCACCTTAGACTGCAATTAACAGGGAATTATTAGAATTATATGTTTGACACATGCATTCTTCCTGAGTGGTGTTTTGAGGCGACCAGGAAAGACAGAAATGCAGAGTTTTTGGGGGAGATGTATTTCTGTTCTCTCATTGTCATCTCAGTCCAGGTTTCCTTTTCAAAGCCTAGTGAACAATAGAGGAATTGCTCAGTTATGTGAAGCAAATTAAAACTTCTGGAGCATTAGATTGGATGGCCTAGGTGTTAAAAATACATGAGAGGCACTGTGCCCTTTGTGTTGAGATGTTTATTTGACATGAAGACAGGTTCTAGGCAAAGCACATGTGCTGCCTTTGAGGGTTTCAGAGGAAAGTCTGTCTGGAGCAGTTTAGAATTTTTCCCATCCATGTCAGAAAGATGAATTACTTAAACTTGTAAAGTTCTGTCCACCTTTTCTTCTAGAATTCCACAAAACATACAGATGTGCACAGCTCTGCTTACACAGCTCAGGTTGAGACAATAAGTAATTATTTGCTTTTTATCCCCCAGGTCAAAGTATGGTTTCAAAACAGAAGAATGAAGTGGAAACGTGTTAAAGGTGGGCAACCAGTGTCCCCACATGAGCATGACACAGAAGATGTGGACTCTGCTGCCTCTCCCAGCTCTGACTAGTCCTTGCAGCAATGGGAGAGGAGTCTGGAGAAAATAATCGATCAGAATGTGGATGCAGCGCTGCTTCGGGTCAGCTGCTCCATGAGATCAGCTCAGCTGCTCCGTGAGACCATGCTGCTTGCAAATCCTGTAGCCCGCAGTCTTTCAAAGGTGTATGATGCTTTATGTCACAGAGGCAATTAAAGAGCACGGGGGGGGAAAAGCCAAAGGAGGGCATGATTTTGGTTTTTGTCTCTGGAACTGTGTTACTACCACAGATGTGTCTACAGAAAACAACCATGACATTGAATATAAAACAGGAGTAATGTTGTCTAGATGCTCAGGCATTCAGGAAATATAGGCTGTCAGTCAGACAGTGATAACAGAGATGTATTCTCATCCAGTCTTTCCTTGGTCACATCTATTCAGGGTGCATTTGGCCTTGGCAATGCACATTTTACTCGTGCCTTACTTGGAGAGAAATAAATACTTTGATAGTCACTGATGGCTTTCAGACTGACAGTCCAAGAAGGCAGGTGCCTTGTTGATGGCAGCAGTTTGCAGAGGGAGATTTCTTCCAACCTTACTGTGAATCCTGAAATTAAATTCCTAGATCTCAATTTCAAATATTTTTTTTTTCAAAGCAGTCATCACCAAATACCAGAGCAGGCACAGCAGAGCTAGAACCCTCAGCACAACAGCTACCCCTGTTGTGTTTGCCAGTTTTCCAACAAGCAGCACCACCACAAGTTTTAAGAACACTTGAGAACGCTTCCACTGAAAATTATCCTCCCTTTCAACCAAAACTTAGAGTATATCAAGTTGTGAAGACTTAGAAAAGCGTAGTGCCTGTTTCCATTTCTTCTTTTTTGTTTTATGTACCTAATGCCATATTTTAAACAGAATTTTACACTAGCATACCACAGTATGACTATTGAGAATACTGAAAGGGTGGTTTAAATATTTGAAAGGTAACCATTATGGTTAGCTATGACATGCTGCCTTCCTCTCACCTTGCTCTGATGCATATTTATTGTGGTTGCCTGTAGACTGTAGATCTGCTGGGTACAAATTTGTTATATCTGAGCGATATGTTTATAAAGCTGTCAGTGGCAATTCCATTTGTAAAAAACCCCTCAAAACAGATACATATCATATCTCTTTTTTTTTTTTTTTTAACAGAGGTGTTGTATTCTTTTCTAAGAGTTGATTACTATATCTACTAAGAGGAGACATCCATTACATTCCCTCTTAACATTTCCAAACCCTGACCGATGGATGAAAAAACGAACAGTTCAGAGTTTATGTTTGTGCAAAAACCATTAAAAAACAAATATTTTTAAAAGCAAATAGATGAGGAGAAGCTATGCTTTACTGCTTCTTAAACCTTGGTGCCTTCAGATTAGGCTTCTGACCAAAGTCAGTAGTTCAGCTCTTGGCAAACACCAAAGCAAGCTGAGTTTTGTGAAGGACTCTGGTGGTAACTCAGACATCCTACTCCCATCTCCTGGAACACAAATCACCACGAGCAGGAGTTCTGTGTTACTCAGTTCCCTGTAAGCTCTCAAGCCAATTAACACTGTACATCACCTCTTCCCCACTGTGCTTAGGAAGTTTGCAACTTGCAGAAGTAGCGTATTTTGGGATGAAAACTTTTGGGCTCTTGGCTACCAACATAAACCAAAATCAGCTCCTCACCCAGAAAAGAGGCTAATAAATCTTCCCTTTCAAAGGAAGCAGTCAATGGTAGCATATTGAATCATAATTTACCTAAAAGCCAGTTAATGGGATCTCAGTCTGCACCCATAATTACAGCTTGAAACTATTCTTGCTCTGGATTTTGAGAAATAAGCTATGAGTCACCTGTGAGATCTTTTTGTGCTTAGGCAGTTTCTTCGTGAAACCATCTGCTTACTCTAAGACTTCAGTGTTTTGAGAAGGCACATTTCACTCCTTGACATCAAAGCATTTGACCTCTGAACCTCTGGTGCCAAGAATCTTCCAGGCAAAACTTGTCATCTGGGAGCAAAATCTCTGCCCTGCCATTACTTTTCCTCAGAAATACACATCAGGAGGGAAGCTACCTCGGGATGCCTGGCCGTGCTCCCCCTGCCCGATTCCCAATAAATAATCTGAGCACACAACCACCCCATCCCATAGGAGAGCTCTGGCAGGTTTTCCCCGGGAAGCACAAGCAGGCAGAGCAGCAAGACTTGCTACCCACATATACAGGCAGTGCAAACAGCCCCCAGGGAATGGGGAGATCTGTATAAACACACAAAAAAACGGGCTATAGCCCTTTAGGTCTGTGCTGCCTCTTCTAAACAGAGCAAGGGAGGCACTTTCCTTAGACTCATAGATTTCATAGACTTTTTATCTGTCTTAGCCAGATGCCAATGTAGCAGAGGCCCTGATTTGTTTTACAGTTTCTGTATCCCATGTCTCCTCTGTTGTTAGTCCTCAGTTTCTCCACAGCATTCTACAGATCTAAGATAGTGGTTTTTCCAGTCAATGGAGCCACTTAGAAAACTTAAAAGATAACTCATGACAGTCCAACCTGGCCTTGAACACTTCCAGGGATGGAGCATCTACAGTTTCTCTGGGTAAACCTGTGCCAGGGCCTCATCACCTTCAGAGTCAAAAATTTCATAGGCAAGTGTGTGACTAAGAACCAAACCCTCCAATTCAGACTGTCTGGAAAAGAAGAGAGCCCTTTTAACAAACACTTCACGGCCAGAGATTTTTACTGGGACACATCCTACACGAGCAAAGCTTACAAATCCTGCTTCCTACAGAATTTCCTGTGCGTGGAGACCAGCACACACAACAAATCAGGGCGTTTTGCGGAACGGACACACAATTTTTCAATTACCCCGTTTTCTTCCCCCACCTCCAGCAGTGCTCATATTAAGTTTCATCAGCTACTATCTCATGTTTTGTGTAATTCCTCACCCTTGAGGAAAGCCAGCAGAAATACCTCTGCCTTAGTTACCGGGCTCTGAGCGCTGGACCCATGCAGGTCCTCTAGGCAGATAGACAGGAAATCCACTTTCTCCCGGTGATTCCAGCAGAAGGGGCTTTTGTCTGACTGGAACTTGCCCGGTGTGGCTGTAAAACGATCCCAGGCTCAGGCTATCACCTTTCAGGCCGTATTTGTGAGTTATGACCGGGCAGTTCCCTCTGCAGTGCCAGATACAGGCAGGTGCTGCAGAGCCTCTCCCCGCCCTCCCCACACACAAGGCCACATTGTTTTACTTTCTACATGAAGGAAGGATTTTCATACACTACCAGGCTTTTACGCCACTATTCCCTTCCTCTGTACCATAACTGTTATTTTATTTTTTTTTTTTTAAATAGCTCTCAGGCAGGGATAAGCAGCTGGTTGTCTGGAAGCTCCTTTGGGAACAGATTGCAGAAAGATAATGGGAGTGAATAACAGAGAGGATGGTGACTTCATACCACGGAGGGTTGAGTCATGTTTCTCTCTTTCCTTTTTAAAGAAGAAAACATTTTTTCAAACCTCCCTCATTCGTGCTCTGGACCCCTGGCTCCGGAGCAGGAAACAGATGTGAATTGACACTTTCTTACAGCCTTTGATTTCTAGTTCAGCCCCACACTTATACCCCATGCTGATCTGTCCCCCAGAATGCCACATGCGGAGTATTTCCTATGCTTGGGAATATAGCACCAGGTAAGTGTTAGCCCAACAGTGCTACAGTGACGTCAATCATTGGAAAGACACCAGAAAAAGGATTGTTCCTTTCAGTACTCACAGTGAACGTCCTTACAGTTTTCATCTACTTCTTCATCTTCATCTACTTTTAATTCTATATTTCTATATTTTGACCCTTCTCTGTATATTTCAGTCCTCTTCTGTCTATATTTCTCTCACAAGAGATGATCAAAGAAGGTGATGTAACTGTTGAAAGTCTGTGCACGTTTTCCAACACAGAAAAAGAAAACCCTACCAGATCTAATTGAATTGCTCCATCCACTTTTTCTCAGCTGAGAAGGGTAGACCTCTGGTCTCAGTATCAGGGTATCCAACAAATCTGGCCAGGAAGTTATTTTCCAGGGAAAAGGTGTATCATTCTCCACAATAGTTATCCACATTTTTTTTTCTGTCTGAAGTTAATTGAAAAGGAGATTCTGGGGAAAAGCAGAGCTCAAGAACCTAATCTTCATTCAAGTGTGCATACATCTAATACTCTGTGATCATACTAGAAAATGGCACAAAGTATAACATAAGATCTCTTATTTAAAAGGAGTAGCAGCATGGACTTGGGTCAGGCTACTTGCTGTCTTCAAGTGGTCTAAATTTAGCTAGACTGAGTTATAGCAAAGTTACATTAAACTTCTTGAAAGTATCCCAATAAAAAAAAGAAACATACTAAAAAGAAAATGAAATAATGAGATTGGAAGTTTTTTGTCTAAGGGAAACATTTAAGGCACATCTCTCACTTGTTTATTTGCAGAAGAGAACACAGACACAACTGGGATATGTTTCACATTACAAGATATAAGGGCTCCTGTCTGCACTGAAGACTTGTTTATACTGTTGGGTTCCATTATGAATCTGTTTTATATCCTGTGAATGCTCAGAGCCCTTTCCACACTCTGAGCAGGAAGCCTTTAATTCACACATTGAGAAGACATTTCCAACTATTCAAACATTAAATAAATAAGCACGAAAAACGTCATTCTACTGCAATAACTAAATTCTTCTTGTCTCTTTGCAAGGTTTCTGAAAGAATAAGCCTCCCAGTCCTAGCAGGGTTGTTTGTAAAGTCCAAGAGAGCTACAAGAGAAAGAAACTTACTGCAAAACCACCCTTTGCATTTTGTAGCATCCCGAGATATTAGTTAAGATCAGAGCCTCGTAGTGTTTGGCTCAGAGCAGGCCTTGCCACAAAGGCATTTTATCATTTAAAACAGGCAAGTGTCAAGAGCAAAACCAAAATGGTCCCATGTACCCTTCCTTTTCAAATGCTGGATTTGTAATCTGTGCGTAACTTCCAATATGAAACTGGACTTGAATTTTCACTTTCCTTCACAGTTGCTAGGGCCAGCTTGACTAGTATTATTTTTAGCAGAAAAATGATCTCTCTTTTTCACAGTCTTCCCTCTGCTGTGATTTCATTGTGTGTCTGCCAGGATCAAGATGAGGTGATGCCAAGAAAAAGGATGAGCTCATCGCATTTAATGGCATGAGGTTTCACAAATAAAAACTACATTACTCAACGGAGAAGTAGCCAGTGGTGTACAACAGGGTTAAAGGCAGGCAGTTTTTTATTGGAAACAAAAGAATTGATTAATTTCTCATGCTGGTAGTCCTGAGACAACTGATTTCACTGGCTTTCCTTAGGGATGGAATTTCTGATTATTCACCATTATTGTCTTGTTATTGCACTTTTATGATAACGTTAAATGAACAAGACAAACGTTATTGGTAGAACAACACAGCGAAAGCAGCAAATTACAGGAAAGAGTCATTCAGATTTTCCTGTTCAAACCCAAGGTATAAATCTCAGCCTCTGGAATGGTGGATTCAACACTCTTTCCACACCTTGTGGATTTCTGGCATCTCATTGAGCTCAAAAAGTTCTTATTCCACGGGACACTGAATCCTTCTTAATGACACTGTACTAGTTGAGAAGAATCTCCCAAACCTGGGAGATCTCTTGACCATCACCTCTACAGCAGTGCATTTGCCAAAAATGTCAGAGGCACAGCCTCTTTTACAGGCCCCGTGCAATCTTTGCAACGTGTCACATAAAAATGAAGGAAAGACAGTTCAGGTGCCTATAACGTACATCTGAGCTCATGATGTGTTTGACTGGGTGCTGGATTTTTGCACAAGGGCTTGGACAGGTACAGCTAAATCATTTTATGCAGGGCAGGCAGCCACAGGTGTCAAAGACTGCCTCATTCCCTGTGTGAGCAAAATTTAAATCAAACCTACAGAGACATAGTTCCCCTGCATCCTTTTGAAAATCCGTTACCTGTGCTGACACGTGTCCCATGATTCCTATTTAGAAAGCAATAGGAAGATATCCATTCCATCTCCTTTGCTCTTGCTGCACCATAACTGGATCAGAGTCCCCTGTGACGTTCCCAGTGTCTGCTCCAATGTTTCACTGACACACGATGACCTAATTTGTTATGGCTGGTAAGTACTGACAGAAATTAAATCCAGGGTCTGTAGTTAATTGGGGTCGGGTTGAGATGATTTATGATCTGAGGAATGTACTTACTCTTTACACTATCATATGAACAACAGTATCAATTGGACTCAGCAACCTCTGGAATCAAATTAAAATTGGGATTTTCTAGAAAACGAGAAGTAGCAGAGGCAAGACCTAAGGGAAAAGGCAGAGTAGTGGGCAGATGAGGCTGTATCTGATCACAAAGCCAGGTACCTTCCCTTCCCACAGTCAGTCAGTTAACCTTCAAGTCCTGATTTATCGTCACTCAGAGGAGAGATGGAAGGGGCCTATGCCAAGAAAATCTCATCTGTCTGGAATCCGAAAGGAAGAAAAAAAAGTTTGACAATTTCAGAGGAAGTTGGGATTTGTCCCAGTTCCAGTGTCTCTGTGTTCGCTCAGACAGCTCACGTGAGCAAGTGAGGCTCACTAAGAGTGGCAAATGTTTTCCCATCAATCAAGAACCCTGAGTTTGGTCCCAGGTCAGTGGGCTGTGCAGTGTAGCTCATGACCCTGAACAGCAGGAGCCTTCAGCAGGTTCCCCCATGCCTTTTGCAGGATATCTTAAATCAACATCTTTCTTTTCTCGGTGGGCTTTAGAAAAGGATTACAGAAGAGTTACTCTATTATCAGGTCCAAGGTACTTCATCACACTTCAGTAGTAAAACAGAGCATGAAAATACAATCACTCAGTACTTTCTTTGGAAAAAAATCACTGGATTTTTTTTTTCTTCCCTAATTAGGACTCTGCTTCTCCATTCTTGCTAACTTCATGCCCTGTTTTTGACTACACAAGATGCAGCCATTCATGTGCCCGGTGAAACTGGTAGCTGACCACAAACTCTGGGCCTACCCTTTTGCCCTCCAACACCAAGTGGTACTTCAACAAGCTTGTAGAGGAGTCAGAGTCTTACAATCAATCCTGAAAATGTCTTATTTTCAGGAAATACACTAGCACTGCTGCTAGAGCAACTACAAAGGGCTGTCCCTTGTGGCACAGCAAAAATGGTACATGCAAGACCAACAGTGATCACGTCCCGTAAAACGACAGGGATGCTGTTCAAATTACTCCATCTGCTGCTCAAGATTCTTCCAGACATTGCTGTCAGTTTTAACCGTAATGCATTCTGTAAATGTCTGGAAATATGTGATATATCGAGTCTGGAATCATTGGAAATCAGCCTTGTGTGTACTGCCTTCCTAAAACACCAGAAAGGAAGCAGCCACGTCCTAGTGGTGTGTTATTACTGAGACCTAAGGACTGTACACATCCTGAAGACTTGAGTTTGTTCCTTTTTCGTTGTTTTGGTTTAATTTTTTTTAGTCTCCATTTGTCGTGGCTCAATCCCAGGCAGCAGCTCAGCCCCACACAGGCACTTGCTACCTTCCCTCCTCCCTGTGTGATAGGCAGGAGGATGGGAAGGGTAAAAGTGAAAAATCTCAACTGTCTCAAAGACAGTTTAAGAGGGAAAGCAAAAGACATGTGCAAGTGAAGCAAATCAAGCTATAAAATAGAAAGATTTCATTAGCACAGAACCCATTTCACGTGAAAATTTTGTTCAAACATTAGTTTGGGTTTTTTTAAGCGAAAAGTCATCTCTGTTCTGGTAATCTCTATCAAAATAGGCAGAGGAAGGAAAGGAGAGAAAGAAAAATTGTTGCAGTCGCAGGAGTGGTGGTTATAAAAGCTCTGCATGGGCTCCTGTGCTTCTTGTTGAACACAATCTTGCTCACACACACCTTCACTTGCCAGATAAGTGACAGTGTATCAACCCTTTACCTTCCTGTTCCCTAAGAGCATTTTTGCATAGTATTCCAGGGGAATATGAGCCCAAAACAGTAAAGCTTTTTAGGGAAAAGAATAACCGGGGCAGGGTGTGTGTGTGTGCAAAATATTGTATAAGTGCAGGGATGACTGACAATGCAAAAAGCAGCCTACACAGAATCATCTCTGATGACATCGCTGATGTCTGAAGGCACATGACGAAAGAGCAGAAGAATATTGGACTGAGTTATCCCCTGTCCTCAGTGGAAGCCCAGGGAGCTCCAGTTCCAGCACGGGAAACACTGGGAATGTACCTTCGTCCTTATAAATCTTTCTGACTTGCTCTCATCCGTGAGATTGTCAGTGGCTGCAGAGTGTGGCAATCACTGCATTTGGCAGAGCTCTTCGCTACCTGCAGTTTAACTCCCAGCCAAGCAGACTGCAATAACACAGGATATTTATTCAGCTGTGCCCCTCCTGTGTATCCTGGGGAGAAAAGGTATGTTCTGGCCTCTTTAATCACTTCATTCTTTGCTGGAGTAAACAAGAGGAGCCACGGGGGGTTGTCTTTGCCTGTGAGGTTCTGCTACGCACAGGGTTTGCTGCACGAGACATCTTCACTAACAGAGCACAAAGTTCCATCACTGGAAGGAGGGGGAGATGAGCTGGGGTGAATACAGATGGTAGGAGGAATGCAAAAAAGGACTGAACAATGGTCCCAGCGATTCCTTTCCATCCGTACCAACAGACCAAGCAGCATTTTAACTGGTACACCCGAGGTGGGACATGACAGGGATTGAAAAGGATGTCGGTCAGTGGAGTGAAAGTTCAAAGCTCTGCTGTGTTACTGATGTCACACACACGGCTTTGCCAGGCCCTGAGCTCCAGCACCTCAGCAGCTTTCAGAAGGGGCCATTGCAGCCTCTTATAAAAGTAAGTGCTCTGAACAGACAGCAGAGTTCCCTAAGAAGCATCTGGCCACTACATTACCATGAATTTACACTGAAAACTCTGACAAACAGAAGTAATTGGTAGGTGCTTTAAAATATTGTCAGAATTGGTTGGGAAATTATTGGTGGGGTTTTTTTTTACCTGTGAACAAGTCCTAAAACGCTCTAACACTGACATTTACTACAAGGAATAACTCTGAGAACTCAGCTAAGCCTGAACTCTCCCGCCGCATTCCCGGTGCTCCCGCCGCATTCCCTCCCGGACCATCCTCCCTGCCCGGACCATCCTCCCTGCCCGATTCGCCCCCTGCTGGGTCTCGCCGGGGACGCCCTTTCTGGCACGGCGGCAGCTGGAGGGTTAAAAGTCTGCTCCGAGTTTTGTGGCTTCTTTCCAAAAGGTTTCAGTTAACACCAAAGGTCTCCTTAAAGCTCCCTCACTTTAATAGATTTTTCCCATCGAGTTCTCACTTTATAGACTATCATTTCCTTTTCTGCAGGGGAGCTATTTTCTGGGTCACTGATCCAACCAACTTAAAAGGGATTTCATTGATTAGATTTTATTGGTGGTTACTTCAACCATAATGTCACAAGTTGCTCGTACCTGTTAGCAGCTGTGAGTCTTGCTTTGGTACCCTGTCTCTGTATATCTACAAGTGAAATCAGGTTTCTCTCTCCTGCCTTGATTGCGTGCTTGCTAATTACTAGCACATTCTTTACCCCCTGTTACTCCTCAGCTGCTTTTGTCCTTTTACATTTCAGTACCCCAGGTCAGCTGCGTGGCGAAGTGTTACTGATAAAATCCCGTATTTGGGACATGTGGCACCTTATTCCCTTCATGTCTCTGTGTTTACCTCTGGTCATTCCTGCAGTCACCCAAACATCCCCACCCAAAGCACTGCACACCAGCCAGCATCACGTTGCCAGTGCCGATGGAGCAACCTCTCTGCTTCTCCCGTTTTCCAGAACCCAACTCGGAAGCACTTTTGCCTCCTGCATCACCGTCACGAGGGGCACTAAACGTGATCTTGCAGCATCAGGCCTTGGAAGCTGAAGCACGGAGAAATTCCCTATCATTTCCCTTCGTGTCACTTCACAGGACACAAGGAAAATTAATTGAGGGTAACAGCTCATTCCCTTTTCCCTAGAAGACACGGCCCTTTCTCTGCACTTCATCTCCCTACATCCTGTGCAGAGATTTCTCTATTTGCTCTTACAGCTGCCCTGGTACATTATAGCAATATGACCATCAATTAACAGCACACTCTATCACAATAAAGAAGCCACCCAACCTTATATAACTCTTTTTAATTGTTTTCTTACATTATAGCATTTTGCTAAACTTATTCTGCCATAATTCACATAATTTAATTTCTCAAAGTGCTAATAATTTAATTGCTTCCTTCCTGCAGACAGAGTGCCTGAACTGTCTTCTCTCATTCAGAACATTATAAAAAGTGGCTGTCATGAATACTTAAAAGGGGTATTTTATTCCCAAGACCTTATACCAAATCGCTCTCTCCAGAGCCTGTGTTGTGTTTCAGGCAAAGGTGTAAGAAACTTCCTCGCATACTGGGCCTGATTTCACTATAGATGTGAACAGACTGGAAAGGATCCAGAGAGAGGCCACAAAGATGATCCAAGGCCTAGAAAGCTGCCATATGCGGAGAAGAGATGGATGCCCACCTTGCTAAAACCTCCTTTCAGGCACTTGTAGGGAGCAAGAAGCTCCTGGCACAGTGGGGAGCTGTAGATCAAAATATGTATTGACTAGGTAGACTTAGACATCACAGACACCCCTTTCCCAAAGCAGTACAGAGCACTGGGGCTGGGAGCTATGGCAAAAACGGCAAAAATGTACAGGTTCCATCTAGCCTTAGGGACAACTTTCCCCTTGTCTTCTTTTAATCTTGAGAGCCTATTTCTCTTCCAGGAGCTGACATTCCATGAACAGTCATTGTATTATCACCAGGTCTCACCTGTCACTGATGCATTTTGCAGGGAAAATAGGATCAATAGATGTTAAATATCATTATGGAACTATAAAGCAGAAATTTTGAAAAAAATAAAAAACAACCCGAAACCCAAAACAGGAGATGCATGCACACATGAGCCAGGAGGTTGGAAAAGCAAAACCCACTTTTTTTGGTGTGCAAATCCCAGGACTAGATTATTTTTATTATTTCTTTTTAATGTCCTTGTCCCTTAACACTGGTATGAGCAAAACTGATGTTGGTAGCCAGGGCTGCAGTTATTCTTTCTCCAGCTGCACGAGCGAGATTTTTTTTTTCCAATTCTTGTCGAAGCTTCCCTGGAAAGGGGCTTCCCCGGGGAAGGGGAAGTGCCACGGGAGTCTGAGCGTGCGGGCTGAGCGAATCCTGCGTGCACAGCAGGCGCGGGGGAGCGCCCGTGCAGCCTCTATGAATGAACTTAGGGAGGCTTTTTATTTTTTTATGAATGGGAGCTCCGCGAGGGCATGAATGGGCAGAGCTCCGCGGTGTGATTGGCGCGCTTCGGGCGAAGCTCCTCCCCTTTCTCAGCGGGCGAGGGCCATGGCGAGCTGGGATTGGCGGGCGTGTCCCCACACGGAGCTTCATTCACAAATAAAAAAAAAAAAAACAACTCGGTGAAACAAAGGAGCGGCGAGCGGGGCCCGTGCGAGAGGGGCCAATGGGCGGCCTCCCCCGGGCCCACCGAGGCCTGAGCGCGGGGCGGGGCCGCTCAGGGCTCCGCGTGTGCTGAGGGACCGGAGGGGAACCCACCGGACACGACCCGACCCGACCGGCCGGGGAGTGGTTCTGTCCCGGGGCGGCGCTGGGGGCTCGTCCCCGGCAGCGGGGCTGGCCGGGCTCGCTCCCGACCCGCATCCCAAGTTTCGGCAGCTGCGACGCGGTCGCCGCCTCTCCCGGACGGCGGGAGAGCCCCGGGAGCGGCCGATCGCGGTCCTGCCGCGGCTGCGGAGCTCGGTCGGCGGGGATCACCCCCCCCCCGGCCGGGCCGGCCCA
Source organism: Pseudotriccus pelzelni (assembly GCA_035584735.1). Lineage (NCBI taxonomy): Eukaryota > Metazoa > Chordata > Aves > Passeriformes > Tyrannidae > Pseudotriccus > Pseudotriccus pelzelni. The sequence goes on along the minus strand of JAWMRA010000076.1, from coordinate 2,796,045 downwards.
CCGCGACCCGCCCCGCGGTGCTGCCCCCTCCGGGTGCCCGAGGAGCTCGGGTAGTGCCCGGGCAGCATGAAGGGGTACCTGGACCAGCAGGTGCCGTTCACCTTCCCGCAGGTTAGTGGCAGCTCCAGCGGGGGGGGCTCCGGGCCGGCCCCGCTCCGCCTGGGGCTCCGCTCTGAGCCGCTCCTCCCTCAGCAGCAACCCCCGGGCCCGGCGCTGC
>JAWMRA010000076.1:2764332-2795728 GCA_035584735.1 Pseudotriccus pelzelni | reverse complement strand
CCTTTCACGTTCCCGCAGGTGAGTGGCGGCTTCGCCGGGCTGGGGTTCCACGCTGGGCTCCGCTCCGGCCGCGGACTCGGCGCTGATCTGCTCCTTCCGTAGCAGCCCCCGGGCCCGGCGGTGTCCGGCGGCGGAGCTGCGCTGGGCGCTGGGAGGATTCCCGGTGAGCCGGGCGTGCCGCCGGCGCAGGACTCGGAAGGTGAGAGGGTCTGAGGGTGGAGGGAGGGATGGGGATGGTGGAGGCGTCTGGGCAGCGACCGGGTCCTCCCCCTGCGCCTCCGTCCCCACCTCCTCGTTCCGCCGGCACTGCCGGGGCTGGAGCAGCCCGCTGTCCCTTCCCAGTGCTCCGCTGAGGATCCTCTCCCTTCTCCTGCAGAGCTCTTCCAGGACTTGAGCCAGCTCCAGGAGACCTGGCTGACCGAAGGTAGGCTCCTTCTCCTTGCTCTGTTGGGTTTTGCTCATCTTTGAGTTGTTTGTCTTGTGAGGTTTATCCTGCTCCTTTGCTGTGTTTGCCTGGCTCCAAACAAAAGTGGTTTTTTCAGACTTGCCAGCCTCTGGCTTGAGTAAATGAAGACGCTGAATGACACCATTGTGCTGGGCATTTGCTTATGAATGGAACTTGGCTGCTGGCCCTTTTCCCTGGGTACAATTTTCGTTTCAGCCTATTTGCAACTGGTTCGATTTTATGCTAATTTGTCACTTATCTTCGTTGTTTGCCAGAACGTCGGTATTTTCTTAAACAATAAAGTATTCTTTTAATTTGGGGAACAAAATGCTGCTTTTTTTTTTTTTTTTTTTTTTTTTTAACACTTAATGGGGAACTTCCTGGAATTAACACAACTCTCAGATTGCTGCCTAAATTGTTTTGCCTTTGAACTTCAAGGAAAACTTCGAATTTCAAGGAGTCCCATTAATTCTAAACGAAACTACTTTTAAACCGCGTGCTGAACTTACTCGATTCCAGTACTATAGGTTTTCTAGAAAATTCAAAACATATCCTCATAAATTACCTTCCTAAACGGTGCAGAAGAAAAAGCAAAAATATGAAATATGTTATTTATTCTCTTCCACATTTAGTTAAAAAATTTAGCTTTTTTTTTTTTTTTTTACAGTTCTTAGTGTTGTCTGTTGTTAATTTTGAAATAAAAGACAACTGGAAATCAGCAATCAGCCTAAAGGTTAATGAATTTAAACCACATATACATGTGTGTATGTGTGTATATGTGTCACTATATATATTTGTGTGGCTTCAGTCATAGGGATATCTCATTTTTATCTTTTTAGAATACTTTTAATAGTGTCAATTAACACCTGATTTCTCTTCCTTGAAGAAAAGTGGCAGAAGAGGCAGGTCCCTGTGCTGACTGTGAGGTGGAGACCCACAGCTCTGGGTGTCCTTGGGCAGAACATAAACCCTTGTGCTCTGGCTCTTGAAAGCAGGGTGGGAAATGGGGGACCTGTGTCGATGCCTGAGTGACTGAAAAAACCTCTTTAAATGTCTGATTAATTATCCCAGTTCTTTCAAGTGTAGGTGCTGATTTGGGGAGAACAAGAAAACCTCTGTCTGTATTGCAACTATATGAAGTAGATAATGAATATAAAAATTGAAATTTTCTTCTGGCGACTTTCACTGTAGCATTCTAATACGGGTCTGTGGCTGTCTGCAAACATCACTGCCCAGCAGCGAGGCTGTGTGCTCTCATTTCAGCCTTGCCCTTCATTTCACATCTCCTCTGTGGCCTATTGCTTTCAGCATGTCATTCTCTTAATGAGATCCTCAGCAATGCCACGGAGCCTCAGGGACACAGGCTGCAAAATCCAAGCTCATACAGTGCGATCCCGGTCATTTCTTCTATTTCCACGTTGCTTTTTGAAGATAACTCATAGAATGAATTTTCTAGGTGTTTTTTTTCCCCCTCTGTTCCCCACCTTTTATTGTTTATAGTCCCAGTTTGTTGTCACACAGGTCAGTGTGAAGAGCTTGGCTAGTTCCATTCTGATTCACTGCCTGTTAGTGTAGTGTTTGTTATTCCCTGAGGTTTATTTTTGGCACGTCTTGTCTAGGTTAGCTTCAAGTGACTGAGATTAGTGGGCTTCCAACCCTTACGTTGCTTAACTTTGACTATATCACCTTTGCTTTAGAGCTGAGAGAGTGCAATCTGTTGCCCACTCTGCAATAACAGAAATTGTAGGTTTGTCTGTTATCTTTTCTGTATAAACTTATTTCTGATGTACTGTTAATTATACTGTACAAAGTGCCAAAACTAATTCTTTGCCCCCTCTCTCCCTCCCTCTCTCTCTCTCTTTGTCTCTCCTGACAGCTCAGGTTCCAGACAGTGATGAGCAGTTTGTGCCTGACTTTCATTCAGAAAACTGTAAGTGGCATGGGGAAGATCACATGTCTCAGGAGACAAGGGCAAACTCAAATTTTGGTGCCTTTCCTGTGCTGATACTCCTCCTCTCTGTCCAGGGCAGTTTCCCCCATGAAAACTGAAATGAAACACTTTTACTGGTTGCTCTTTTTTACCTCCTTCCCCTGGACTTGGCCTTGCAGCACAGCTGGGCTTGGTCTCTGAGTCATGTATCTTATTTCTTCCTCTTTTTGACCCGGAACGGAGGATGGTCCCATGTTTCACTCTGAGTGAATTCATGAGTCAGTTGTAATGTAATAGCCTGTTCCAGCTATTAGGGTCTGGAAAGCATTGGCTGCTCCTAACACATCCAGCTTCATGAAATTCCCATGGAGGTCAGTGCACTGGAGATAGCAATTTATTTTTTCGTCCCCTCCCCGAGACTCATCTGAGCAATCAGCATTTTTAGATGGATTGTTTATATCTGTTTGCTCCATACACCGAAAAGGGTTGCAACAGTCAGGGTGCCCCACACACAGAAAGACTCTTTTCTCTTCTGGCCCTTCCCTGGGCCTGGAGTGTTTGCACAGATGCAGGAGAGTCATGCTCAGGACACTGAATCCACACTACCTTAGATTTGCTCTTTTAAGGCTGACGTATTTAAGGCTTGATGACACATTTCACTAAATCAAGGGCAGCGCTCAGGGAAGTCCAATGAGCAGCCGTGCGTGTCGGTATTTTGTTTCTTTCAGAGCCACCTGCACAAGGACAAGGTGGTGGCATCTCCACCGACCTTTCACTGGCGGATAATCCTTGCCCTCCGCAAAGAAGAAAAGTGTCAACCTGATCTTTCCTTTCCCTCCCGCAGTAGCTTTGCACAGTCCTCCCGCTCAGATCAAAAAGGAGCCGCAGAGCCCCTCGGAAGCTGCGCCGTCCTGCAGCCACGAGCAGCCCTTCCAGCACCACAGTGAGCAGTGCCTTTACACCAGGTAACGTGGCTGACACAGGGGAGAGGCAGAAGCTGTTCTGAAGCAAAGTGCTACTGAATTGTCTGATAATGGGGTGTACGACAACAGCCCGGGCTGGGTGCCGAGTCCAGACCAATGGGTGGGTCAGCTCAGCCTGCCAGTTGCTGCTCTGGGCGGCTCAGACCTGAGCAGAGGAGGTCTGGACTTGCCTCTTTTTTCTTCTCCCTGGTGCTGTTCCTCCTCTGTCTTCATGCTGAGCGCAATCTTGACATCTGCCACGTGCCTCTCCCCCTTGCTTTCCAAAACCTGTCCCACACCTGGCACCACTGCCAAGCCCTTGCCCGAGCCTTAGTGTGGCTTCTTCAGCACAGACACCTTCCCTGGTTTTCTGCTTAAAGGGTTGTTGCTGTTGTGTTTGGGGTCAGCTGACAATCAGAGGGCAGGGTGTTTATGCTGGAAGTTTCTCAGCCTAAGTGGCTGCACAGAGGCACAGCATGTTTGCCTTTGATATATTGTTCCCAGGTGCTGCCACAAGTCCTTCTAGGAGAACTCTAATGCTCCAATATCTGTTTGACTATTCCAGTGCCTATGATCAACCCAGACGAGTCGGAATCAAGTCCCCCAGCCCAGGAATCCTGACACAGTCACCACTCCAACAGTTCCCTAGACAGGACAGGAGCTTCCCGACCCCTGTGGGGCCACCCCACTCCACATCCAGCTGTGGATACCTCAATGAGAACGGGTGAGTTACTGCCAGGAGGAGGCAGCCACTGGCAAGGATTCCCTCCTGGGTGATTCAGGGAGGAAGGGCTGCAGCATCCAGATGGAAGTGCTCTGTTTACAGGGAGCACAGGATCCCCTCCCATGGGATCCACTGCTGCTGCCTAGGGTTTGAAGTCCATAACCTTAACCCTGCTAGATCCTGTGAATGGTGGGCTGTATAGCAGCTACCTTTAAAAGCATCTTTCACTGGGGTCCCTTCCTTGCCCCAGCTCTTACAGCCCTAGTAAGAGGCTGAGGAAGTTTCTGTCCCTCCACCAGGGCTGAAACCAGGGGGCCAAGAAAGCAGCCGTCTCATGTCCTCTCCCTTCTTCTAGCTCTGCCTATCAGCCACCTGTGGAGATGTGCCATTCTTTCCCCTCCTCCCAAGGCGTGGCCCGGGAAGACTCCATTGCCTACCAGTGCCAGATGTCCAAGCCCTGCCTCCAGTACCCTCATCAGGGCTTCAAACAGGAGCACCATGACCCACGATACGAGCGGGAAAGCCAGGCAGGCAGCAGCCACCAGTACCCAGCAGCTGTGGTGGTCAAGCAGGAGAGGGTGGACTACACGTACGACTCAGGTGGGCAGAGCGAGCTCCTCCTGGCTGCACAAATCGGGCACCAGTGGGAGTGAGCAACTCCTGGGTGAACATCCACCACTGGTGGCCTTTGGGCTTTCAGGAGCATGGGTGGGTCTGGGAAACTGGCCTGGGTAACCGGCTATGTGGTAGGAATCTTAAACAGTTCCATCTGTTCACTGCATCCAAGATAAAGCTGGGACACGCACCTTGCGTGCCATGTGCTGAGAAAGACCTTCTGGTAGAGAGTTGAAAGCTTCAGTAAGACAGGAGGTAGAAGGTGATGTTAAATTAATTCAAACTAGATTAAAGTATGCTTTTTTTTTTTTTCCTTCCCAAGGGAATAAGTAGCCAATGGGAGACTCTCAAAATTCACAATTACACCATCAGAAATAAAGAAAAGGGTGTTTCCATTTCACAGGGAATTTTTTTTTCTTCAGGGGGATGTGTGATGTGAGCTGGTAGGTTGCAGAAAAGAAGTGAGGTCATGAGGAAATCATACTGAAAACATTCTGTAAACAGCAGCAGAAAGGAAGGAATCAAATATGTTGAACCTTGCACAGAAAAAACTGTCTTGGATCCCTTCTGGTTCTCTGGTATTTTAAGGGACATCTTGAATTGTTTCCTTTAGCAGAAATAAATACATAAATAAAAAGCTCCCGTGAGGGTACACAAAGCACCACTGTGGTGAGGCTGATATTACACTTCCACTGGGTAGTTCTGTGCAGAGAGGGGAAGAAAATGCAAACCCAGAAGATTGTTTTTTGTGAGAGTAGTTTATGATTGTAATAAGAACCCCTCTGTCAGCTCGGAGTACTCTTCCCTTAGCATCAGCAAAATATCTGCTGAAAGCAGAGGCTGCACAAAGGATTGTGAGGGAAACATAAGATCAATCTTTCCAAAGCTCCCAGTTACAGCTTCTGTTTCAGCTGTGGATAGAAAATAGATTTAATTCAGAAAACACAAAATACAGAAGGCACAAACTGCAGTGTGCAGGCAGCAATATACACTGCAGAGGTCATGAAAAGACTTTCTGCTTGTTTTAAAACTCTATTTTTTTTCTTTTTGTTTTCTCAGCTGTTTGTGAGGATGCCCCTCATGATGTGAAAAAGCCAGGGAGACTTGAGACATCTGAAATGACATTTGTGAGACACTGTCTGCAGAAACATTCAGATGCTCCTGCTCTCTGTTTAGATGTATCATACTGCCCCTTGAAAAACATAATGCCTTCTTCCCTGGGAAAACAGCAGCAGAGCGCGTAGTTATCTTAAACTAAGATGAGGGTGTTATTCAAACCTAGCCTATTGTCCAAGATTTTGGATGAAGAGTGGTGTAGAGGTGACAGGCTAGTTACCCTGGCTGCTCTGAAGGATGTTGTGTGATAGTGCCACAAAAACTTACTACTGTAAGGCATGATTGGAAAGATGATGCGGATGCAATTGTAGTTCTCTTTCTGACACTCACCCTTTAGGAGGGCCCTCAGAGGATGTTGCTTAGACGGCTGCACACACCTATCTACCTCTGGAGAGCAAGATCTTTCTGCCACCTGTGTTTTTTAAATAAATGAGTTTGTTAATTGTCCTGCAGATGTTCCTGACTGTGCTTCCATGTACATAAATATTGAGAGTTATCCAAGCCATTCAAACACAGAAGACACATCGGGTAAGAAAAGCAGTGACCATCTTCTTTTCCCTGCATGGAATTGCCCTCTGGTACTATCCTGGCTGGCTGTAACTGCTGGTTTTGCTTTCTCTTTCAGGCTGCAGCTACAACAAGCAGATGAAGTCCTTTCCTGATGATGTCTGTGTTGTTCCAGAGAAATTTGAAGGTGGGAGAAAGGCTCACAGTTTGGGTGTGAGACAGGGTTACCCAGCATCTTTGCTAGCCACTTGACCAAGTGTCCACATAGTTCGTTACACTGTGTTCTTGCAGGTGTGATAGCTGTGGTTCACATTCAGCTTTTCAGCATTCCAGTTCTCGGGCTTTCTTAGCAGCAAAACAGGCCTTCTAGCATAAGTAGCTTAATTGTGAGGTTCATCAGAGCTGCTTTTGCTTTTTTGCGCGTGAATTTGCCACTCTGTTTCATGTGAACTGAAATGCTCCAGGTAAACGTTAAATGGGCCTATTTTTTGGTTTTGTTTTGGTTTTCCCCAATGGTTTTTGCACTGCTATCCTTAGAAGCACCTTGTTTGTCCTCAGCAGGAGACATCAAGCAGGAAGCTGGAGGGTACCGGGAAGGACCTCCGTACCAAAGACGGGGATCTCTCCAGCTCTGGCAGTTTCTTGTGGCTCTGTTGGATGACCCGACCAACTCCCACTTCATTGCCTGGACTGGAAGAGGGATGGAGTTCAAGCTCATTGAGCCAGAAGAGGTGAAACCATGGAGCTTGTGACAGGCTCAGGGGAAGCAGCCTCTGTTTCTGGGGCTGCAAATTCCCAAGTGGCTTTTCCTCTTTCCTGTGAAGCTTCTGCCTACCAGTGGTACTCTCTAGAGCCTGCAGGAAGCCAAGGCTTTTAGAAGAGGTCAAAAACACCGGGGTGACAAATATCAGGTTTAAGGAAGGCTGCTTGTATGTAAGTTTAGACTCTCAGCTATGCAGTGAGTCAAATTGCCCACTGCCTTCACCTCCCTAGGTACTTGAATCTCAAGCTTGCAGTGAGTGACCTGTGCTGTCTTACCTTGCTCTACGCTTGAGGCTGACACTGAGGTTTGGAGTTTTGAACCCTACTGATTGCTGAAGTCCTCATGAGAATCTGGAAGAAAATATGTCCTAGTCTATATCAAAATGGCATCACCAAGGTGTAATTTTTAATGCTGCCAATGTTCCAAAAACCACAGCGATGCCTGACAGTACCCGGGAAATGTGTCTATAATATCTCTTCACATCTTGTTCCAATTAGAGCTGCATTTAGCACTGTTCTTGCTATATATTAACTTTTATGGGTGCTTTCAGTGCAGATGAATTGTTTTGGGGGGTTGACACAGGCTTACAACAGACTTCTGAGTCTCAGAGACAAAGCTGAAAACCATGTAGGAATAGGAAGGCACATGGCTCTTCCTTCATACATATTATTTAAATGTTTCTATGTGTTTTGGTGTCATTCTTGAAAAGAGAACCAGCTGGGTAACGGTCTTTTGCCCTTGGGTTGGGTTCACAGATGTTTCCACACACTCTGACACTTTATTCTGCAGGTGGCCAGGCTGTGGGGGATCCAAAAGAACCGTCCAGCCATGAACTATGACAAGCTGAGCCGATCCCTTCGCTACTATTATGAAAAAGGCATCATGCAGAAGGTCAGTTTGCAAAGCAGGAGGAGATTATGACTTTAAGACCTATTCTCTTGCCCGAGACAGGTACAGAATGTCCTTGAGCTAGCCAGGCATCCCAAGCTTTCTCTCCCCACAATCTCTCTTTGCAGCCGTTAATCAGGGAAGCTGGGAAGGAGCTGAATGTAGGCAACGTATGAGAAAAAAAACAAAGGGGAATCATGATTTCTTTTTCTGTGTATGTCTGCAGTCAGGAAAGCTGGAAATTATGCAGCTGAAAGGAGATATAATCAGTCTAGACTTGCTTTTGTGAGAGAAAGGCTGCCCAAGGCTTTGTCCTACATAGTAAGGATGGTCTATGCCAGATCCTGGGCATCAAAGGGAGAAGTGGGAGTGCAACTATCACGGTACAGTGATTGCTGATGCTGTTACCTGGACAAAGAGTCAGCTGGCAGCACCCCATTTCCCAGGAGCTGTTCCAGGGGAGATCAGAGCAGCGGGAAGACAGCACGAGGAGACGTTTGCAACTCTGCCGCGACTCCGATGTTTTTGCCGGCCTTTCCAGGGCATCGCGGAGCATCACCCAGTGCTGCCTGCGGGCCTGGAGCATTCACCTCCCCTCCCCTCTTCCCCTGCAGGTGGCTGGGGAGCGCTACGTGTACAAGTTCGTGTGTGAGCCCGAGGCCTTGTTCTCACTGGCCTTCCCCGACAACCAGCGGCCAGCGCTGAAGGCAGAGCTGGAGCGGCAGATCAGCGAGGAGGACACGGTGCCTCTTTCTCACCTGGAAGAAAATGCCACTTACCTGCCAGACTTTGGGAGCTTCCCTGCACAGCTTCACAGCAAAGGCTACACGTACTAGCGCTGCTGACAGCACGGTGCTGTGTATGTACGTTCTACACATGGCTGTGTACAGGAGATAGCTGGTTAGTGGTCAGTTGGCATCAGCATTTTTTCAGGCCAGCACCAAGCTACGAATACCTGAGTTGGTCAGGACAAGTGTTCAGGTACACATGTGGATAATCACCTCTCAGCAGACAGGGCTCTTGCGTGCCTGTGGCAAGACCCCTCCTGTGTGTCAGGACAGGACACGTTCTTAGCCATGCAGACACCTCCCAAGCAGTGGAGCTACAGCTTCAGCAGCACTTCGGGTAACTGGTGCCTCCAGCTGGATCAAACACGCCTGGTGCAGTCCCTCTCGTTGGAGAGGGAGGGGATGCTGCCCCGCTGGGCTTTTTTTTTTTCAGATATGAGAATGCTACAAGGCTGCTGCTGACTCCATTCCTCCAGTACATGTACTGAACCTCTGTGTAACCTGCCCTCAGCTCTGACCACAGGGACTCACCTCTGAAAGGCCAGCCTTGCCTTCCCAGGATGGCTGCAGGATGGTCACACAAAGTAACCTAAACCATACATAGATCTTAATATTGGAATTCAGTCCTGAACTCCACAAATCTTTGCATGTTTGAGGGAAATCCTGATATGTTGAAAAGGCAGCTCCCTCTGCAGCCCCATGCAGCCACTGACAGGTTTTCCACAGTAGCGAACACTTATAATGAGTACCACATCCTTGTTAAGAGATGTCTTTAATTAGCAGCTCCAACCACGTTCCCAGTTAGACAGTACAGTGTACCCATACAGAAAAAGCCTGTTTCCTACTGCTTCATAATGATTTTTCAGCTGCTGAATACAGAGCATTGCCAATCCCATGGTAGCCTGTAGAGAAAATTCTGCACATTGACTGGAAGCCTGATTTCCCCCAATGACTCTCCCCTGCATGGCTAATGCCAACCCTCCCAGCCTTGTCCCCAAGCAAGAGAGCCATGAAAGGCAGCATTCCCTGCCTGAGGAGAGGCCAGATGCTCAGAGCAGCCTGTTCTGTGTTCTGTGCACTCCAGAGACTTGGTGTTCTGGCAGCTCCTGGCCCTCCTGCCGTGCCCTGTGCCCACCCAGCATCCCAGAAGCAAGGGTGAAGAGGAACCCTTGGATATAAGCTGCCTTTACTATTTATGAGTGTAAAAATACTATAATTAATAAATTGGTCTACATCTTTGGCCAGTGCAACTTCATTGCGCCCTGACTAGTCCTCCCTTACCTCCTGAGCTTGCTTTGCACAGCTCCTTTGCCCCAGCTTGCAGCTTTGGGTGGCTGATCCAGAGGGCTCAGGGGTGCTTGTTTACTTATGAATCTTGGATGGGAGTTCAAGAAACGAACATTTTGCTCCCTTGACATGCTGACAGCCAGGCCTGAAGGATCACAGTGAAATATGTAACCTCCAGCTGCACCTGGTGTCAGGGGAACAGTTCTCTGCAGCTGCAGAGAACACCACCTACGCTCCACACTGACAGTGCACTGGCCCCTGAGCCAAGCTCCACAGTTTTAATTAGCTTTTCCCCGAACTTCAGCTCTGTCTCATGCAGCAGCACTTCTCTTTAGCAAGACTGAGAGACAGCCAACAGGGGGAAGATGGTGGAGGTAAGAGAGAAGCCATAATTTTCTCCTGGTAGTCCTGGAAATGACCAGGAGCTTCCAGAAGGAAGATAAGCAGCTCCCAGACAACCCTATAAAATAACCCCATGGAGGTTTCCATTAGCCAGAGACTGAGGAAGAACTTGTGCTTATTCCTAAGCACCACATCTACATGTCTTTTAAATCCCTCCAGGGACAGTGACTTCACCACTGCCCTGGGCAGCCTGTACTAATGCCTCACAACCCTTCCAGTGAAGAATTTTTTCCTAATACCCAGCCAAAACCTCCCCTGGCACAACTTAAGGCCATTTCCTTTCGTGCTATCACTGGGTGCCTGGTAAAAGAGGTCAACCCCCATCTGGCTCTAACCTCCTGTCAGGGAGTTGTTGAGAGTGAGAAGGTCCCCCCCCCTTGAGCCTCCTTTTCTCCAGGCTGAGCCCCCCCACACCTGCCCCTCATCAGACTTGTGCTCCAGACCTTTCCTCAGCTCCACTGCCCCTCTCTGGACACACTCCAGCACCTCAGTGTCCTTCTTGTAGTGAGGGGCCCACAACTGGATGCAGGATTTGAGAGGTGGCCTCAACCAGGACTGCACAATTTCTGGTGTAGCTGTGAACTCCCAAAGGCTGTGCTGGGTGCAGCCTCTTCAGACGCAGCTGCTGCACAAACAGGGCAGTCACTGCTCAGTCAGGGGCTCTGCTCAGGAGGTGAATAACCATTCTCCTGGCCCTCAGGGAACTATGGACAGCAGCAGGTGAGAAAGCAAAGCAGGAGATAGGACAGTGTCTAAGGGGAGCTAATTAGCTGAAATAACTTGTGGCATCTCAGTTCTCATTGAGCTGCTGTTTTATGGCACCTGTTTCCATCTCCCTGAATCAGCTTCAAACACATTTTGGAGGCACTCCCACTCCTGTCCTTTTTGCTTTGACTCTGAGAGTCCAAACTTACAAGGACATTTAACAACATCCCTGCCCCCCTTTGTACAGAGGGAGATTTCCAGTATAGCTACTTTTTAGTGTGAAACACTCTTCCAACTTACTTTGTAAGAACAACCAGCCAACCTCCTTCTCCTCGATTCAGCAATAATTTTCACAAATGCCCCAGCTTTGGGAAAAAAAATTAGAGTTTCTGGAGCTATGGAGTCAAATAAGTTTCATCTGTTAGCAGAGCAATAATAATTTACAGGGAGCTTAGGCATGACATAGCACACACTGGGCAGTCAACTTCTTTTTAAACAAGAAACTTATGCAACTTTTACAGACATTTTACCTGTAAGAGCAACCAACCTATTGAAAAAACCCAACAGTTGTGACGTCAACATTCTAAGTGAAAATACAACACATGGCACACTGTATAAGAAGTCTGAACATCTGTAACCACTTCTCAGACAGAGCCATGCTGCAGAGGTGATGTGCTAATTACTCCCTGACATACCAGCCTTCAGCATCCAGGCGATGGGGATGAAGGGTAAGACTTGCAATCTCACCTGTGCCATTGTTCAAATGTAAATGATATTCTAGACGGGTTTCCAGAGGTTTTTCCTGCCTTATCCCAAAGCCACAGATCCTGAGTATCTCACCACTGATAGGCTGATTAAAAGACAAATAGTTACAACGAAGAGAAAAATGTATATAACAGGAAAAATGGAAAACAAGCAGCTCCCAAAAAGCAGCCACTGTCCAAGAGTGTAAACAGAAGTAAATCCCTTTCAGCAGAGTAAAGAAACAAACTATTCCAGCCTCTGTGTGTCTGGTGACTCAGAAAACGTGTTGGTGAACAGCCGGTTTTTAATCACTGTCTTTTTGTTGTTGTTCAGCTGAGCGCCCAGACTTCCAAGTCTTAGGTTTTGTCTGTTAAGTGGCAATGACCAGTGAAGTGCTCCAAGATCCACTTCCGAGAGGCTTGACGCGTCCTGTGGAGCTGTAGCCACATCTGTGCCACAGCCGGGGCACTCCTTGGGCTCCTGCTCCGCCAGGGCTCGTTACCTGTTCGTGGCACAGCTTCACAGGAACGCCCTGTCCTCCAGGACACTGTCAGCGACGACAAAGTCACAGTCCCACAAACGTAAAACCGGCAAGAGTCCGGGAGGGAACTGAACTCATCGCCGCCTGAACGCGCGTGATATCCTCCAGGCGTTGGGCTCCTCGTAGCGATTGTACAGCGGCTCCAGACGCTGCTGCTTCTTCTGCTTGCTCAGCTTGGTCGGGTCAGAAACCTTGAAGAAAGCTGGTGCGAACTCCACCAGCCAGCGAGGATCGATAGTCGTCACTTCCCGCATGTATTCCTTGGTGGTCAGCACCAGCTCGTGGTACACCACCCTGTGAAAAGGGACAGCGACTTCGGACATCAGCTTTTCCCAACAAGAAGCAACAAGACAACAGCTGGAGTTCTAAGCTTGCTCCTTTATCTCCTTCAGCATAAACTCCAAAGCAGGCTCCAAAAGGACCAACCAGAAGAGCTATCTCTATTTTCCCCCTCCTACTTCACAACTACTCTTGAGCATAGAATTCCTTCATTCCATTTAAAACAACCCTTTTCCCCCTCCAACACTCGGGGTGTTCTAAACTCGATTTCACAATACAGAAACACGGAACTTGCAGAATTCAGGCCTGGTCTTGGCTCCAAGAGACAGTCTCATCTTGGCACAGGCACTAACTTTAGCAGCAGAAAGAGCCAAAAGTAGACCTGAAACTTTTCTCATTCTGCTCATTGCTGAGAAATCGGCAACCTCTGCTCGGATCTGTACCCCACAAACAGTGCACACTGCAACTTTCTCTGTTATAAAGTCTGAAAAGAAACAGGAAACTCCATGCTGTTGCCTTCCTTACCATTCTGGCTGCCTGTTGAAGAGAGCACTGGATGGGTGGATATAGACCACTTGCTGGTCAATGAGCGTCCGATAACCTTCCTGGGGATCCTTCTTTGCTGCATTCCGGAAGAAGCCGCTACAGATGGCCTTCTGCACCCGGACTGTTGCCTTCCCACAGGATACCACATCCAGCTTGTGCCTGCCAAACAAGAGTCAGAGAGAAAAAAAGTTAGGGTTCTCCAGATTTGGGTGCAGCTGCCAACACCAGGTTACCTGAATTTTATTACAGCGTAAGAAAAGTAAGAAACAAAGTCACTATTTGTCCTCCTTGACGCGCTCACCTGTCCATAATGCCCAACATCTGCTTGCGAATGTCCTGTGCCCTGCGTAAGGATCGGGCCTGGATAAAGTTCTCGTAGCACCAGGGATTGGAAAACTTATTATTCTTCCAGGAATTGTACACAGCCAGCAGGGTGAGGTGGTCACCTTCTGTCTGATGGAACTTGGCTTTCTTTTGATCAGCAAGTGCTTGTTTATCCTAACACGTGAAAACACACATGGATCAGGTATCTACACTGTAGAGACAATCCTCGTGCAGCACGAATGACATCAGGCCCTTGTCACTCATACCATGACATCTAAATCCACCCACAGACGACACAAAATGTTGAGGGGTGAGTGACTGAGGAGCAAGTGATGAAAATCTAAAGCTCACAATGCCTTTATGAAAGGAAAGCCTAGAACTGTCCTTGTCAAAGAGAGACCTCATGCAGACTCTCCCGTGGGTGACAAGGACCTGGCCACAAAAGATGAACAATTTCATTTTTTACTGAAACATTTTCTTCAATTTCAGTACCTATTTTTGAAAGAACATGTCAAAGGAAATGGCTCATTTATACTGCAGGAACTATACACACACATTGAACTGGCTAGGTTTTTTTACTGCTCTAGAAATAACTTCAGTTACTCATCAAGAAACGTGCTGCAGCAGCAGGTTTGAGCCTGCTGACCCACACACCTCTCCCATTTCTCCCATCTGCAAATAAAACATTAATCAAACGCTGTAGCTACACAGATCAAAACTGAAGTTAACAGACTACACTGCAGGTGGCCATCACAAGGAAGAAATGACGGATTCAAGAGGAGCCTGCTGCTGCTGAATCCCACCACAGTAGAGCCCGCTGCTTGCTGACTTAAAAGAAAGCAGCACAGGACAGGGTTTCCATGAAGAAATACTTTCTGTGTATCTGCAAATGCAAAGGCAATCTGAACTCCAGGGCTGGGACTGACTTGGTTTAGGCTGTATGTGTTTATTGGAAAATGCAAAAGACAGTGTAAGACTTCTCCCTTCTACCTTCCCATCTGCAAAGAAACAACCAACATCACAGCCCACAGGCCCTCAAACCAAAAGGCGTATCAGGGAGGTAATGCATGAGCAAACGGCCTGACCAAGTCACAGGCTTCTTTTGGCAACTCTGCTCACTCCAACCCCTGAGGCAGCCACACCAAAGCCATCTGGACTGTACCACTGCTGCCTCTCGACCCGGTGCCTCACCTTGGGCCTGTAAAACACGTTCTGCACAGACAGCATGGAGACGATGGTCAACATTTCCTCGCTGCATCCCAGATGGACAGACATGATCAGCATCTTACACAGCATAGGCTCCAAGGGGAATTCCGCCATCTGCAAGAAACACGTTTTCACGTTTCGTGACTCAAAGTCTTGAGTCTTCTCAGTGCAAAAGAAAGCAACACCTTTTCTTGCATACTTACTTTCCAAAGCAGTGTGCTTGACCCGGAATAACTTTGAAGCAGGAAGCAAATTATTTGCCTGTATTTACTACCACAAGAATATCCCAATGCTTACAGGAAATTTTTAGACATTAATAAAAGTAGCCTCACAAATACGGAGTAATAATAGTTGCTCCTTAAAAAGCAGAATTGTGGTAAATGAAAAGCTACCAACAGAACACAAGAGAATAACAGGAAAAGGAAACCAACAAGGCCTGATACAACTACTCTGTCATCCCCTAAATACTGGCAACACAGACAATGCTAGAAGGTATTGGATTTGGCCTACCCTGCGCCCAAGTCGAGTGAGCAGCCCCTCGTCATCCAGAGCTCCCAGGGTGTAGAGCTGCTCCATGGCAGTTATGAGAGTTTCCATGGGGGGAGCATCCATGAAGTCAAAGGAGAGCAAATCGTTGATGCCCATAGCCTGAACAGAGGGAGTGGAGAAAGGCCAAGGTAAAACACGGAGCAGGAAGACACCAAACTCCTGCCAGAGATACAATGCCATCAAACACTGAGGCACTTACAGAACTTTAACCAACCCTGGCCCCACATACCTTCAGGGAAAGTACTGTACTGGCCAAATTTGTTCTCTGGATTTCAGGCACGTTGGTGGTTAGCATTTCATCTCGATATGCACGCTCTGTGTATAACCTGTAGCATTTTCCTGGGCCTGTTCTCCCAGCCCTCCCTGCTCGCTGCTTTGCTTGAGCCTAAAGGTAACAAGGCATCTCAGTGAACAAGATGCAAACTGGCACAGGTGAAAAGAAGTACAATGGAAATGATTAATTATCCACAATTTTACTTGTAGTAATAGAAAGGAGTAGTAAAGCAACACAGGAAAGTACTTATTCCTTAGGCACAGCCTCAAGGAGCCTCAGGGAGTTACCAAAAAATGTGATTTGCTCACTTCGCTCCCCTGTTCTTGGATGTCACATTGGCAAGATACCACAACACCCGGGGGGGGAGCCAAACACAGAATGCCTACCTGTGAAATTGGTGTCACCACCAGCTGGTCAATTCCAGTCTTGGAGTTATAAACTTTCTGCTTCACAAAGCCAGGATCGACCACGTAATATATTCCATCAATAGTCAAAGATGTCTCCGCAATGTTAGTGGCGATGACAACCTGTGAACCACAGTTTAAGTCAGCACAAGTTTTGTGTCAGGTTGCCAAGCCAACCACACTGCTCAACTTCATCCACTGGCACGATACGAGCAGTTTGTTTTATGTGCAACTATTGTCATTTAATGTCAAAAGGAGAAATGTGTTCACAGACAAGAGAAGGAAGTGCTGCCTACAAAGATGGACAGCTTGTAAGCATCTACCTTTGTGTTAGGTTTGGGCAAAACCAGAAAAGAGCATGATAAAATACACAATTAAAAGCAAGCAAAAAATTGTAAGTTTGTAAGCAGACTGCGCTGACTTCAGGGAGAATTTTTACCTATCACTCAAACACAACCCGTATTTAGAGAAGAATCTTCCAGACAATACATCTCTAGATATTCACTAGCTGCTTGGAGGAAATTTACATCCATCCAACAGGAACTGCATTTAGACTTTAGGTTTTTAAATTAACTAAAATTAATAACCTTAAAGGCAGCATTAAATAGCTTTGCTACACCAGATGCTTTTATACACGTTTTCAAAGACTTAGATAACACGTACACAACCAAAAATATGCTCTAAGCTGTAAGTTTTCTTTTCTCCAAAGCTATATAAATTAAGCAGTGTAATACACCCCACTACTGAAATGCATCAGCAGAAGATGAAGGCACATGTATATGAAATTACCTTTCTACTTCCTGGTGGGGCGGGGTCAAAGATCCTGGTTTGCATTTCACTGGGTAAAGCTGAATATACTGGTAGGATAATTAACTCTGGAACATCAGGTCCTAGAGATTTCATCCTTTCATAGAGAATTTCACAGGCAGTGTCAATCTCTTCCTGACCAGTTAGAAACACCAAAATGTCACCTACACAGGAAGTAAATTAAAAACATCCATGGAATCAACTCTGTTTAGTACAACTCCTGCATTAACTATTTCCATTCCTCACCCTTCCCACTTAAAGCAGAGGATCTCCAACTTTTGCTAGCCTCTGGGCAACAGCTCCTAACCAGGGGCAGCATACTTCAGTCTTTCACCCAACTTTTTCAACACTTTAGTTACTGTATTTGGAAAGAAGAGAGGATAGTGCTGACAGAATTTTGCTCATGTTACTAACGTGATCCATGACTTGCTCACAGATCTTTGAATCACCAACAACCCAAGACCATTCTCCACTCACCTGGTGGCTCTGTTAAGTGGATCTGCATCACTGTAATCAGACTGGCATCCAAATAATCCGTCTCTGGCTCTTTTGTGTACAGAATTTCTACTGGATACGTTCTGCCAGGAATTGTGAAGATTGGGGCTTCATAGAAATACTGAGAGAACTTCACGGCATCCAGTGTTGCTGACGTCACTATCAACTTCATATCCTGCCGCTTCTGCACTGTCTGTAGCGGGACAAAAAGTTCTCAAGTCATTTACTGCCTTCGGAACAATTAACATGTGGGACTTGACTAAAGTCAGAGAAATATAACCTGTAATATCAGGTGGTTTAATGTCTGAGTAGGGGGGGTGGCTCATTCCACTACCCAGAATTTGCTCTACTTCGGAAGAGACTCTTGGAGAACGTGAATGAACCCAACCTGTGTGACCTCCCCTTTGCCTGTGCTCTCCTACCCACACACAACACACAGAGAACACTGAAGCAGTAAAAATCCAGCGCCTCATTACCTTCTTCAGGAGTCCAAAGAGCACATCTGTATGTATGGTCCTTTCATGGGCTTCATCCAACATGATAATGGCATACTGGGTCAGGTCTGGATCTATCAAGCACTCCCTCAGTAACATGCCATCTGTCATGTATTTGATGACAGTTTCAGGGCTAGTGCAGTCCTCAAACCGAATGGTGTAGCCAACCTAGAAAGACGAGTTGCACAGAAACCACAAAATTAAGCCATTAGCACTATTAACTCCCAGTTTGATTATTCCACAAACTCATTTTACAGCCTACAAGGGAACAGGCACATGCACACACACAGGCAAACTAGCTCCAGCACTGATTTTTCCTTTTTTCCTCATGCTTATTTTGGCCCGTTCTTCAACATGGAAATTTACCTCTTGTCCCAAGCAGCAACCAAATTCTTCTGACACCCTCTTTGCGACAGACATTGCAGCCACTCTGCGGGGCTGAGTACATCCAATCTTCCCTCTTGAGGTATACCCTGCCTCAGCCAGGTATTGGGTAATCTGTGTTGTTTTCCCAGATCCCGTCTCTCCAATAACAATCAGAATCTGGTTGTCGTGCACAGCCTAGAAAAGAACAGATACACTTGTCAAAGTTTTTAAAAACCAACGGACCAAACAAAATCAGCACGGTCTATCTAGGACTCGACTGAGCTCTTGCTCTTGCTTCAGTTCACCCAGACCAAAAATCATATAAGCATTCTTACTGATCAGGTAAGCAATCTGCTTAACCATCGTTCAGCTGACTCATCTCTTGCCCACATCATCCTAGTACCAATTCTGACTTACATCAATAAATATCTGGAGCTTTATTAAAATACACAGAGATGATACTTTAAAATAAATACTGTGAACTAAGGTTCTGCACTTAAAATTATCAGCTGGCTGTTCACCTGTCAACAAGCTAAACCAAGTATACTTAAGTTATTGCTTGCTCAAACCAGAATGCCTTTTCAAGAGTCTTACTTGTATCAGCTGCTCCTTCAGTCTGAAGATTGGGAGACTCTCTCTCTGTTCAATGATGGATAGCTGGGTCTTCTTACCATAAGAGGCTTTGTTGCCACCAAATGCATGTTTCTTCCACTCTGGGATATCATTTGGCATCATCCCAATACCTCGCATGTTTGCAGCTATTTGCCTTCCATCCACTAGAAAAGGAATGAACACTTTCACCGTTAGATGCAGATTCACACAGCACAGACCCTGATGACCCTGTTCCAACCGCTCCATCATCCAAGGTCTTCTATACTGGTGTGTTTAAGTGTTTAAGTTACTACATGTACACATTCCCTTGACATTCCTGTTTTCATTTCAGTGGAAAAGTGCTTCTTTGACTCACTTTTTAAACTGTGGCAGACAAACACAGCATCAAGACATTTCTCCTGACTTGCTCAACTGTCACAAAGAAGGCACAGTTCACCTGTGTTCAAGCATACCATCAGGGAGAGGATCCACCCAGTGTGTGTTGAGGCCCATGGGGATAGAATCCATCTCTGCTTCTCTCTGGGCTTGCTTCAGTTCTCGCCTCTCTTTAGCTAAAGCACTCTGCATCATTGCAGCCTGGGATAAGGAACCATCTGGATTCTGGAAAGCAAGGGAAAAAGATTTCAAGTATTACAATTCCTTCAACTTCAATTATCTCCCTGTCATCACATCTTTCTAGAAGAGTCTTCTGAAGATGCTTTACAAGATGTTAATTTTGCCTGCTAGATTTCCAGGGTATTTCCATTAGCCTAGCCTCATGACCTTCCATGGTCATGACTAATATGGAGTATCCTTACACTGTCCAGTCAGAAGAATTACAAACACAACCAATGAAAAGTATTTCCTTACCACCTTCAACTTTCAAAAGATAAGCAACAGCAGAAAAGAGAAAGTATCTTCTAAGACACTTATGTGAAATGGCATTTCAGTTCCATTGTTCCACTTCAATGTCACCAGACAAGTTAGAAGCCAGCTTCACTAGGAAGGAGCTTCAGTTCCGTGGTCATGTTTTTTCAAGGCTCTCAGTAACGTGCAGGTGGGAAACTGATTGTGAAATTCCCAAATATTTATTTCATTAAATCAAGTACATTGGTTTTTAGCCTGGAAATCTCTTACCTTTACTATTTTAATGGGACTCATATCCATGCTCTGTTTAGTGTGACCTCGAAGGAACGGTGGCTCTTCTTCAACTAACTCAATCTCGAGGTCCTCATCTAAAATCCACAAGTGACAATAGTTACAGAAAAGTTAAACAACTTTCAGGTACATAAAAGTGCCTCTTTAAACAATGCTTCCTGTGTATTCTTGATTATGAGGTACTTAAGAGTTTTAAAAGTGAAAACTCTGCAATAAAAGTTCACAGACAGGGCACATCAAAATGCCACTAATAATACAGCCAGAGCAACCCTAGTTCCAAATGTGTAAGATGATGGAAAATTGTGAGATGCTTCATAGTCATTCATATCATCAGCCTCTTTTTGAATCAAAGCATATCCAGAAACACAATGAATTTATACCAATAAGACTATTGGGAAATACCTTCTTCATCATCAACTTTAGGAAGAATCCCAGTCTCCTCATCAAAATCAGGAAACTCTTCCTTGGAAAGCACATTAGCTGCAATCATCTGGGAACAGAATGAATACAATGTGAATTTGTCCCCATGAATGAACACAACTCACACCTACAACTCTGTTCTAACACTACCCCTATAAAACAGGAACAAAGCAAAGGTCCTACATTCTGGAACACTTCTCCCTGACCAAACACTGCTTTTGTTATTCCAAATAGCACCTGTGTGAAGCAGATGGCTTATGTGGGACTATACTGACAATACAACACAGCCTAAGTGTCAATGGATAAAGATCCCAACCCCACAGGTCACAGGGGCATATGGAAATACAACCTTCTGCTCCAAGCAGGGCTCATTTCATGGCTAGTACTAAGCTTAGAAGTCCCTAAATCAGAAGAGAGCAACTCAGAGGTAAGGAGTAAGTTACACGAACGAACAATCAATCAATCAATCAATCCAGAAGCTGTATTCTAGTTCACGACATCCCCTTTCCCTGACTGCAACACACACCTGTTTTATCTCCCACTTCTCTGGGTCTGAAATTCGGGTGAGGCGTTTCCGCTCCAGGCTGTCATCCTCCACCTCCGGGGCGTTCACCAGGGACAGGTGGCTGGGTCTGTCCGGGTTTCTCATGGAGGTTTCCTCATTGATTTCTCCAACCAGGTTTCTTCTCCGGTTTGGGTTCAAGTCTTCCCCAGTGTCTTGATCAACATCCTACATTAGATTGATTAATCGATCAGTTCTACCTACACTGCACCTCTCCTTAGCTATTATTGGGTGCTTCATAACGCCAACTCACAGAAAAGTTTTGCAGGCTTTTTATTTTTTTTTTTCAGTTGGCACTGCCAGGTAAGTCCATCCCCAGGCCTGGAACACTCTACTCTGCCTTGGCAATAGCGGTGATTTAATTTAAAGTGAAAAGGAAGACAAACAGCAAGAGCTTAAGGTTTGCCCTGCCTTTTAGCTATCACATCAAGCCAAAAAATCGTTAGGAACATCACATCAAAAAACAGGAACCTAGAGCAAACTAACAGGCCACTTAAATACAGAACGGCATCCTGGTTTTTAATTCCCACTTGAACAATTATTTACTAGCTTCCAGCAAAGAGTAAAAAAAATAGCAAAAACATGCATAATTTTAAAAATTTTGGCAGGTCCATACCTTCATGCTCAGGCTGGTTTTGGATCCAGTAAAGGATAACACTTTGACTTTTACTCTTTGTCCTTTGCTCACGACATCAGCAACATTGGCAACCCGTCCTTCTCTTCGCAGCTCTGAGATGTGGACTAAGCCCTCCCAACGCTTCCTGGGGGTGAAACAGGACGACTTGAGACATTGCACGTTATTACTCTGACAGTCCTTCAGATCATTCAGAATCTAGACTTGCTGTCAGTATTTTGCTGTCAACTGACTGTTGCATGTTCATAAACTGTCTTTCCTAATGAGAATTTTATAACTTTCCACTGTCAAATTTATTTTTCTGAAACAGTCTTTCATTTTGGTGTCCAAATCTAGCATACCTTCTGGTAGCCTCATGCCCTTTTTAATTCACTAGCAGAAAAGAGAACTCATACAGAATAATACCAGCTCTATCATGAACATCAGAAGGTACCTTAGTCCCTCCAGCTGCACAAAGCATCCAAACTGCATTATACTTGTGACTTTGCCGTTGTAAATGTCTCCGATGGAAGGCTCCTCAGGTGGTGGGCGGTCTATGTGCTTGTCTCTCCACTTCTCATGGCTCTTCTCCCTGTACTTGTCTCGATCCTTGCGGTCCCTGCTGAGACTACGACTTCTGCTCCGTGACCGGTATCTGGATTTTCCCCTGCTCTTATCCCAAGTTCTGGAGCGAGACCTCGAGCGAGATCTGTGCCTTCGCTTCCTGTCCCTGCTGCGACTTCGGCTCCTCTTCCTCTTCTTCGCCCTAACAAACAAACGGGACACCTCTGCAGCGAAATTCCCTCTCAGGAAAGAGCGAGAAGGCAACGCCAGCGGCCGAGGCCCTTCCCCCAGCCACGCCAGGCACCCACCGGCGGTCGCTGTCCCTTTGCTTGCCCTGCCTGTCCGCAGTAGGCATCAGAGCTTCGAGCTCCTTCAGGGCATCAGCTGCCACTTTCACATCATCTTCATCCAGCATAGTCTGCAGAGAACAGAAAATTGCTCGGTAAAAAAGGCTGGTGAAAAGCCTGTCACGGAGAATTAAGGATAGAATACAGAAGGGGTAATCGTAGGAGAATCTATTTAGAAAGAATGAAAAATAAAGAGAGGTCAGACAACATGTGTGATATAGAAAAAAAGAGTAATAAAGCTCTCCTCCATTTCTCCACGATATTGAGACAATTCTGCTCTAATACAAAAGAGAGCTCCATCTCAACGCCTCAAGTTATTACAGAAACACAAAACGCAAGTCCCTCAATAGCACCTGAATATCCAAAATTTTTAACTCATCGCTACTTTGAATTCATGCAAGAAATGCCAGCTTACAAATTGCATGTCGCAAGCTCTCTGGTATTCCAGATACTCTGCGAAACGGTATCAGCCTGGCAATTGCTGTAACAGCTGCTCTTTGCAACAAGGTGCAGTAACACCAGCCTTCTGCCTCTTCCACATTTCGCTTCTCACAGTTCACTTTTATCCATGCATTAGCAGGAGACACTCATATTAACATGAAAAACGGTTGAAATTAACTGAAAAAAACCCAGTTAAATAAAAACTCCTCTAAGTTTTCATAATCGCAAAAGAAACCTGAAATGATGACCTTACCCTGATGTTGGGATTGTCTGGCCTGCAAAGGGCTGGATACAACTCCCTCAGCTTTTCTTTCTCTGATTTGGGTTTGACGATCGTCTCTGATTTTAAAACAGCAACAACAAGAAAAAGAACAAAACACAAGCAATGAAACCCAAAAGTCAGAAGTGCAAGAACAACTGACTCTTGATTTTTCTGTAATTGAATTTAAAGTTTAATTTCTATCTAAATGCAAAGGTTCATACAGTTTTTACAGAGATTTCAATTCAAGGAGTACCACGTTACCTTCCTACAAATAAAATTCTGATTATTAGGAAATATGAGAAAGACAAAACCTCTTAAGCACTATATACTCAGAATAACAGCAGCAGGATGCACAGTGAAACACTAAGTTTTGCCTTACAAGACTGGAACAGTGACTACATCAATCTCACCAAACACTGAACCACTGGCTCTGTATACCTTTGCTCGTGGATGGTTTCGGTGGAGGCCGCATCGTCTGTATGAGACGTAGCAAGTTACTAATGAGGGAATCCTGAAAAAAAACCCAACAAAATACTTTAAGAAATTACTGCCACTCTGTTATTATTAGAAGGCACAAGTCAGGATTTATTATCAGGACAAAAAAAAAAAAAGCTCAATTCTGAAGATGCAGGTTGCTCTTTTAGAAAGTATCACTGGACTTCATGTATACCCTAAAAGGGTACAATAAATCGAACCTGAAAATTATTATGCCAAGTTCCACCTAAGTAACTGTTCTACTTGTCATTTTTAATCACTTATTTAATTCAACTACAGTTACTTCTGAGGAAGTGATAAACACAGCATCTAAGTACATCATAGGACAACTTAGGACACCTGCCTTCATCAAAAGTTGTTTCTTCCATATTTTACGTGGTCAATGTGACAATAAGCCGTTCAAGTCCTCGGGAGGATGCTTTTCAAAGACTACAAAAGTTTTTTAAAAAGGAGGGTTGGGGAGACTTGGCTTGATGAGACAGGAGTACTCAGAAGCTAATTAGTACATGAAGAAAACCCATAATCACTCCTCATAACTCCCTCTTTAGAGTAAAAATCTCTACAAAATATACCAGGAAAGCACTTACAGTGAACTCAGCGCCATTCTTTAGCAGAATTGCCTTAAATGTGTCGAACGTAGTATTTTTCTCGGCAAGGCTTATCACAAACTCGGCTGTGAGGAAAAAAAAGCACTAAGTAAATTAAAACAAATAACTGTAAGGGCTGCGCACGAGGCCAGAAGGTGCTCTGGGACCAGCCAGGCCGGAGGGAGCTGCCTCTCAACCCCCTACCCGGGAGCCCAGACCGAAGCACTTCCTCAGGCCCCCAAGTTTTCCCGAAGCACAAAATTTACCGTCTCAAATCGAAAAGCCCCGTCGCAAAACGCGTCCGGGCCGACGGAAAGGGGCTACAACAGCCCCCTCCCCCTCCCCTCCGAGCTGCCGTCGGGCCGGGAACGCGCCACGCACCGGCCCAAAAGCCGCTCCCACCGCACTTACCCAGGTCCTTGTCGTTGATGCCCAGGTGATTGTCGAGCTCGGTGCACACCTTGGAGACCAGCGACAGGTACTCGAGCTTGGCGAGCTCCTCGGCCGCCGCCACTTCCGCCATGGCGGCCCCGCCGCGTCCGGGACGCAGCGGAAGTGGCGTCACGACGTCACAGGGGGGCGGGCCCGATTGGACGGGGCGGGGCCGGCGGGGCGGGGGCGGGGCCGGCGGAGCGGGGGCGGGGCCGGGCCATCCCGCACGGTACATCCCGCACGGTACATCCCGCAACGGGCACGGGAGGGCTTTGCCGGGCCTGAAGGCTCAATGGACCGCCAGCCCCGCCGAACCGGCGTGTCAAGGGGCTTTTTCCTTTGCGCAGCGGAAAAGTGGTTTCCCCCCCCGTCCCCTCCAGCGGACGGCGAGCTCGAAGGGACCTCGACTGTTGCGTTTGGGAGCCGCGTACTGGGGGGGAAGGAGCAAGGACAGCGGTGGGAGCTTCCCCCCCCCCCCCCGGCGCCGTTACGGTATGAGAAGTCTCAGGGCGGGCCCGGCTCCTGCCCCCGGTCGCCCCTCGGGGATCGCCACCCGCGCTGCTCGGGAGGCGGAGGGACAGCCGGAGGAATCCCACCCCAGCACCCCCGGTCACGGCCACCCGTGAAGTGCTCACCCGAAAGAAGATGCAGAGGCCACGTCTGCTCTATAGAATGTATTATAAATTATACCATGCGTCCATTAACAAAATATACAAAGCTGACAAATATATCTTAAGCCCGAGCATACAGCATCTAAACCCTAGTAAAAAGTAACCTAAACGGAACAGCATCTCACGCTTGACATTTCAGTCTGCAATAGTGTTCCTCCTCAGATGTTTTAGTTTCGTTAATTTACAGAACACATTAACATTCCAATTACGAAGATACACACAGAGAGAACGTGGGTCCTGCTGGGCCTGGCAGATCCAAGCAAATAACCACACTGCACTTCAAAGTGTCACCAGCTTCTGCATTGCACCCCTGTCCTTTCCTCCTCCTCCTCGTTCTAGAGTTGGCATTAGTCAAAATATACTCAAAACAGCACATCTAAGTTAAAAGTGGGGAAAGTTACAGAAGGATCTTTAACTGGTCCACAGCACACAGTTGTACTGGTGTACAGAGATGGGAAACACTGCAAAATAGTTCTACTGTATTTCAAAATAAACATTTAAGAGTGTATCTTCCACAGTCTATAAAAATAGGTTTAAAACAAAAGTGGTATGATACATTTGCTTTCTTGAACTATTTTAATGGTCTCTCTATGGGTACTAAGTCATTTAAAAAACTCCTACTGATAAGGTGGCCAGTCACAATACTGACACCACTTCAGCTACATTGTGACAAAACAGAACACTTTAGTTTGAAGCAGGGGCAATATAAAATATTTTAGGATCAATGCTCTCCTACTGCAGCAAGGAAAAAACGTTTACTTGAAAGTAAAAATGTAGCCAACACTGCCACCTACAGAGGGACTGAACTCTGAGGAATTATCTATGGATACCCCACTGCACAGCAGTGTCTGGTGCTCGTTTCTTGTGATTCTTCAGAATCAAATCTCTCTCAGCACATTCATAAGGGAATTCTTAGACTTCCAGATTAAATATGGGCATCTAAAACAAAATCTTTACGAGAAAATTGGATCCTACAAAGGTGGCTATGGAAACACAGAAGCAGCTAGAACTCAGAGGAGACTGTACACTTGAAAGTGCTTAAGTTAATGCATTTTTCAAACTCTAAAATAAAGTTACCCAGTCTCTGCCTCAAGCACTCTTCCCATTCCTAAACATTACCAGAATTTGTACTTCAATTCAGGTCTGGGTTTCTACACATTCTTGAACTTTCTACGTGGTATTAACAAAGTAAGACATTTGCACTATACTGAAAAAAAGATAATGGTCATATTTTTAATATTTGTATAAAGAGTCCGTAAAGATTTTTAGAAAGGACTTTTCTACCTTTACACTCGATTTTTAACAAAATATTTTATGTAGGTTATACTTTCCTGTTAGAGATCTGTTTTGCACTATCATAAGTAGAGCTGGTTCAAGCTTGCTGGTGGTAAATTCACTCTCCTGCCTCATCCTGCTACAACAAACAACAACTTCCCTGGCATTCATCAGTGTAACTGCAGTTATACTTTTAGACTAGATTCAAGATGGCTTTTGTCTATGAGTAACTGCTTTTTCTGAGAATAATTTGTCAGGTTTAAGTCTGTTCTAATACTATCATGCATTGGAAAACCAATTACTAAATCATCAGAAGAAACAACTTGCTAGTTTTGGGCATCTCTTGTAAATTCGGCAGGACTACATTTTGCAACAGTATTTTACACTTGTTCCTATTCCAAAGCTAGTCAAAAGCCAACAAAAACATCCAGCTGCCTAAAAAAAAAAAAAAATTTTACAAACAGTAAAAGGGGAAGTTTTCATCTAGGTGCAAGTTTAGTTCTACAGGATTCCCTGACAAAAGGATTCAGTCTGAAATTAGAGACTTAAAGACTATTCATTTAACTCAAATTACAACTGAAATTCTGGTGTCCAGTTCAAGAGATGCCATGACAAGGGCTGTTTGACATTTCCTTGAGAAAAAAAAAAAAAAAAAAAAGAGTCAAAACCTCAAAGAAAAGCCAAAGTTTTAAGTCACACCTCCAAACAGAAAGCAGCTGAGGAGCAGTCTGCTCCTGTTGTAGTGTTTAATTAGTTTACTCAATGAAGATGATTCCTCCCCTCCACCAGGCAGGTTCAGCATCTACCGCTGTACCAGTCACTGTTACTGATCTGAAGTAATTCAGTCACCACCTGAATCATATTATTGTTGTGCTTCTTCAGCAGCCGCAGGTTCAACTGCACGTCACAGAATCCCATCTCACAGAGGCTGGACAGCAGAGTGGCAGTCTGCTCTTCTGCAGCTGCAGGTTGCTGAAAACAAAAGATAGTTAAGATCTTAAGATCTCTGGGCCCCAATGAAGCCATTTATATTCCCTTTCACTGCTCACTTACAAAGGTGAGTTACTACTCTCACGTGATGCTACAAGAGAAACGCTTCCACCCTCGTGGCATGGATTTCCCAGTCTGCTGGGCACAACACACCTCAAAAGGATGCTATCAAGCTTAATATTCTACTCTTACATGAAGACCCACATAGAACATTGACACATTTACAATGCATAGCTATAAATTTAAGGTTGTGACTCTGTGACTACCGTAGCACACAGGAAAGACATTTACCTGCTCGATAATGGGTGGTCCAGCAAATAGTGCTTTGTAGGCAGAAGCAGCAACGGACAAAGCTCCTTTGACAAGCTCTCCTGCGATGCTGCTTCCTTGAGGGTACCTGTGGAGAGGCCAGGGGTTACTTTAGGGTCAGTTTGTGAAATTTCAGTGAAATGCAAATCTCTGCCTGTTGATGTGCCAGCTCTGTTGGAGAGAACAGCCCCAGGAATCAGGGCTGTTTGGGAACTGAGCTATGCAGGAAGCTCATTCCTTTGGGGGTTTATGCTTTCCATAAAGTGACCTTTTGTAAAGAGATAAGTATTCTCACCTAGAAGAGAACATCCATGCATGAAAGCTGTGCACTGGACATATCCCTGCAGGCCAGAGCAACTTTCACTTGTTTTCCATAAATTCTAAGTCACTTAATATTCTGCTCCATGTTTTGCCTTGTTCCTCCAGTCTCAGTATCTTAAGACACTTAACTTCATAGCTAACTTGCAAATCACCATTTTAAGAATCCTGAGGTTGTTCACAAAACAAACCCCACAGAAGTTTAGAAGGATTCAGCTTGAGCTTTTCATAACCTTTTGCTTGCCAATTCTGTACCCTTCAGATCTGTGTCCAGGTAGAAATCAAGACCTTATAAAAACACGCTGAATTTTATAATGCTGTGTTTCCTTTAAGAAGGGAGGACTTTCTCCAAAACTCATGTCTACATGAAGTCTGTAAGCCAGTGCTTTTTCCTAGGTGCCTAATTTAGCAGCACGCAGTTTAAAACAGTGTTTGTGAAGTCACAGCTTCAGCTTCATTACCTTGGGTATTCTGAGAACTTCTGTTTACTAGGGGGCAATTCAGAAGATGCTGGGCCATGACTGTCTTCACCACTGGGTTCTGGAAAACGGATCAAAAATGTCAACAGGTCCAGTTAATGAGAGGCTGGAGAGATGCAGCTCATATACATAAATGGAAATAAGTGGGACTCAGTATAAAAGTAATACTCTAAGTTGAGTTATGCAGACACAAACTAGGCATACAGGACTCTCACTGCAGTCAAAGCAGTCAGAAGAATTTCAGAACCATGTGGCTGATCAGTCAGTGGATGTTAAACACAAAAGGCACTGCTGCTCTCAGTGACTGTAACAGCAGCTTAAACACAGAGCTCATTAATTCCGGAGCAAGGTAATTTTCCAGATGTCTGGAAGTACTTCTGAGTATCCCCCTAACACTTCTAATGAATAGATGCTCTTAACTGATCCACAGAGTCAATTCTTTATTTGCAACATTCACATGACAAAAGTTCGAGAAAAACTACAATCACTGCTTATGAGATTTCTCCCCTCTTCAAGCATAACAGGACATCAAATTCAATACTAGGCAAAAGGAACAGGTGATAGCAACAGGATGCACTCTTTATTAAGTACTGTCAATACCTTCTCTTGGTATTTGATTATGAGGAGCAGAAGAGGTATTCTCTGAAGCTGATATGTTTAGTTCTTGGAAGGTATGATCCTGAAGAGGTGCAAGATTCCTGAAAGCATAAGGCAAAAAAACCCATCACTGTTTTTATTCTACATGTACACACACAGATAAGTTAAGATCAACAGACAAAAGAAGAAAACTTCACATGGTCCCTTCTCTCCCTGTCTTGCACTACTTAAGTCAGTGAGTATACGTGCTATGAAAAGTTGCAGAATTTAAGGATGTTCACCCCAGTGTATGACAAGGCTTTTGTTACAATAATTTCTGCTGGGACACTGAACTTAAGCACAAGGCCCTGCAGACTCCACAACGCCATCGGCATCCTCATCTCATTCTTGTGCATACCTTTGTGTCGGGGGTGAGGTGTCCACAGTCTCTGGGGTCAGTGGTACCGCAGCCAGTGTTTGGGAAGGTGACAGAATGTCACTGACCCCGTGGATCTGGGGCTGGCTTCCCCCTTCGGGGCTCTCTGCTCCTGTTTCCAGTTCTCCCGCCTTTTCCAAACTGGGCTGAGAAAGAGCCGAACTATACATGGACTCGCCTAAAGGCCGACTCGTGTCAAAGCACTCAGGGAGAATGATGATATAATCCTCTGATGAAGCAGAGGAGCCTTGACTCTGAACATCATCTTTATCTTCCTCGTCATCACAGTTGTCAGTACCATGACAAGGGCTCTTGCTCTCAGCAGACAGGGGAAGGTCCCCTTCCTTCCCTAAGGGAAAAAAAGTGAAGTATTACCATTATCCATTCCGTATGGACAGCAGAGACAGCGTTGTCCCAGCTGTAAGGGACAAGGATTTAGAAACAACTGTAAATCTTTGCTGATGCTCTTAATGGTATAATTTGCTTTGCCTGTTGGGGGGGGAGGGTGTAGTGTGAAAGAGTAAGTGATCTTAGTAAGCTTGTACATGTACAGAATATGGAGGCACCAGTCATGCCTAACATATGGGCACTTATTAAATATGGAACCTTTATGTCTCAATTTCACTTTTTAGAAAAGCAGCTGTTCAATTAGGTGCTTATTCAGAGTACTGACACCAATTTTCTGATGTAATGATTCTCTTTGTGTGATGAGGATCAATTTCCTAGAACAGCCAGATGGTTTTACACCTTTTTTTTTTTTTGTAGCCCTTATTACAGCTTCATCTTAAATTCAAATCTATTTTACTTACCACAGTAATTTTCCGTCATTAGCCCTGACTGGCAAATCTTGGCTTCCTTTTTGGAAGTGGAATTAGTATTTATCAGAGGAGATTCTTCATTTATCGTATTGCAAGTGAAGCTGTCTTGCAGTGTTTGTAAAGAGTCTAATAAAGCAATCAGGAAAAAACAATTTAACGTTATCACCACCTGAGCTGAGCAATCTGTGTCCCGTGTCTGACTCCAAACAAGTCAAACCAGAGAAGGCAGCTGACAGTACTTACTCTGAAGGACTTTATTCTTCTTTTGTGGAGGCTTGTGGTCAGGTGCAGCATCCAGGGTCAGAGATCGAATTACAGTTTCACAGACAAACTGAGTCCCACTCATATCTTCCTCCCCTTCCTCCTGGTTCAATGCATGCTCAGCTTTCACCTTCACCGTGGAAGAGTCCACAGAAAGGCAGTTTTCTGCCACTCCTTGGGAAGGGAAATGTAATAGATTTTACTACCACCACAAGGCAGAGGAACTATAAGAAGAATTTTTTAGGCTAACAACGGGTAATATTGACTCTGCATGTTAATTCTTTCTAAAAATTGAAAGCTTTTTGAATTTGGTTCAAGTTGAACTCAAAGTGATTGAGAAGCATAGGGGGCCACACCTGGAGTGTTTTGAGTGCAGCCAAGACTATAGAGGGCAAATTGTTAACTCTCCCAACAATTCTAGCAGCCAGACAAATTAAGAAAAGCATTTGAGAGGACTTTTTACAAGGGCATGCAGTAATAGAACAACAGCAACTGCCTTTAAGCTGAAGGAGGGTACATTTAGATTAGATATGAGGCAGAAATTCATCCCTGCGAGGGTGATGAGGCCCTGGCACAGGTTGCCCAGAGAAGCTGTGGCTGCCCCTGGATCCCTGGAAGTGTCCAAGGCCA
>JAWMRA010000076.1:2753332-2764232 GCA_035584735.1 Pseudotriccus pelzelni | reverse complement strand
GAAGTGTCCAAGGCCAGGTTGGACGGGGCTTGGAGCAACCTGAGCTAGTGGAAGGTGTCCCTGCCCATGGCAGGGGGGTGTTAGAACTGGATGATCTTTAAGGTCCCTTCCAACCCAAACCATTCTGTGATCCAATGAGTTATATTTCTGAATCTACATATATTATACTCCAACCTCTACATTCATCATACATCAGGCTACAGGTTTATGAGCCAAACAACCGTTTGTTTTTCCAAAGAAAGGAAAGACAGTAGTTAGAATTCTTTTTTAAGACATCAGGTCTGCTGACTGCACAGAAGTGACAATATCCTCCCTTCACCCCCAAGCTCCCCAGGACTACTGCTTACCAGGAACTAGTTTAAATCCACTCCCCTCATTCTCCTCCTCTATCTGACCTAAGCCAGGTTTCTCCAGCAAGGGGCTGTCATGTGGCAAAGGGGACATGCATGGAGTCATGTCTGAAAAACACAGGGAGCAAACATAATTGGCACTAAGGGAGTAGGAGCCTCCAGGTGTTAATATTTTAAGAAGTTACTTTTTTTGAGGGACTTAAGAAACTCAGTTATTTTGCAAGATAATTTTGTTGAAATAAACAACTAGTTTTGCATGACACTGCCACTGGTTGTGCAAGGAAAGTGACAGCATTCTCCAACATCTGCAATGTTATGGTCTTGGGGATATGAAGGCGAAAAGAAGCCAATACTGAAAAACACAAAGGATAGCTGTCTGTGCTCAAGACACAACACAGCATGCAAGAGCCTTACCAACAGGAGTATTGTGTGGCACTCGCTCCAGTTCCTGCACAATATTAATGTCCAACAGCTCAAAGGACAGCAAATCCTACAGGAAGAAACACCACACAAGTTTCCATTAGGGAAGAACCCTAAAAATGGAATCGTGTCTGTACCTGGCAGCACAGATCCCACTTGGCACAAATGACATTTTGTTCCTCAAAGCATGACCTCGGAGGGCAATTTTCCACATAGTGACAGTCCCTGATACCAATCATAAGAAAACAGCTCTGCTATTATAAAATGCAATAAACTCTTTCTGAAAGTAGAGGGGCCATTTCAGAGCTCAGAAGCTTTATTCTTAGGGATGTCTACATAGCTAGGCGTCAACCCCAAGAGGGTTTGCTATATCTCTGTCTGAATTTTAGCACTTTACCTGTGCAGTGAGGAGATCAACAGATGGGATATAAAATTCTCTCTCACTTGGCAGATTTTTGATCTTTAAAGGCAGAGATATTTCAGCCTGCTCTGTTGTTTCACCCATAGGCTGAACACCTGCTTCTGTTTTTGAGGAAGCATCCTGAAAAAACAAAAAAACAGTGTCCCAGAAGCCCCATTGTACATAAACATCAGTAAATAAAATATCAGATGAAATGTGAAGCCCACATTTTTCTAAGCACTCAAGTAACTTGAAAGAGATTTAAAATAACTCATTTCAGTGGCCAAAAGGACAAGGTCTCAGAAAGAGAAATTCTGCAGTGTTTCAGTTCAAAGAACTAGACAAACAGCTGCAGCAGGCCGATAACTAATCTCATGCCTGTCAAAAAGAATGACCATTTTAGAACTTATAAATGCAACATATCTTGCATTTCTTTCCTATTAAAAACAGAATTAAAAAGGCAACAACTAAAAGAATCCCCTCAAATAGTTAGTAACATTATGCCCAACAATACACAATGCTCCCTTTCCTAGGCAATTCAGAACTTCCCCAATACCAGGTGAGTGACTTGCCTGTTTGGTGCTGGAACTGTTACTCTTCTGACAGGAGTCAGAATCCTTCCAATCACTTTCTAGATAGTCAGCAGCTGGAGAGGGATCCACAACAATACTGCACCAGATCCTGGGCCCAAACTGCTCCCCTCTGTGTGACAGTCTCCAGTGAGAAGTGTAAGTTCCTTCTATATTAGGAGCTACAAACTCAACCGAAACAGTTCCTACTTGTCCCGATGGAAGGGATGGCACTAACACATCTTTTTTCTCGGAAGATGCCAAGGTCAGGTTTCCCCACATAAGTTTCAGCTGAAATGTACAACAGAAAAAGCCAAAAAAATTAACTTCACAAGCTTCCCAGTTTGTGAATCAGCAGGCCAGAGGAAATCCTAAATGGGTCCCCACAGAGAATTCACATGTAAATGTTACCTTCCAGAGCTATTTTAATGTGTGAAAGTAATAGCAAAGGCAAGATACCTTAGTGTCTGAGCTCCATTCCACATTGCCAGTATTTTTCATTCGCCAGTGTTTGATAAACTTTGTTCCTGGTTGCAAGTGAGTACCATCAGGCAAATTCTCATCCACAAATACTGCACTTAAAGTTGGGACAATTGCTTGGAAGGGTTGATTGGGACTCCTGAGATTGAGAAAACAACAAAAAATACACCAAAAGTGAAGAAGTTCAGCTGCCAATTAAAGTTAATCTGACTTTAAAATGCCCTAAATAGATGAATTAAAGAAACTAAAACTATACAAGTTTTACAGTGTACACCCATAAACCCAAAGGGAATAGGAAATGCAAAGTGATTGCTGCTGTCTAATGAACCTCAGCCTAAGAGCACACAAAGAAAAGAGAGCATTGAACATCATAGCTACACAGAATGGACTTGACTTCATGCAGACACACTTAATAAAGTAGGAAGATATAGGCTTTTTAAAAACTGGCAGAAATGTTCATGTGTATGTAATCCTAGGCACTCCCCTTCCTCCTAAGCCTACATAAATCAGTCACTTTCTGCTAATAACCATCACTGTTTTCCTTCTCCTTCCTCCCAATTAAAAACACTCCACCTTGCAAATCAAAAATTCTCACAGGATCCAATGACAAATCACACTTTGTATGAGCAACTTCATAACCTTCCTTCACTTTAACTTGGTCTCGTCACAAAAGGTCAGACAGCACAACCGCCAGACGCTCAGTTAACAACATCTCTTACAGGGAGGTGTTAGGTTGGAGACTCTCAGATTTCAGGGTAGGTGAGCTGCTCGTTTCCAATACATGGACAGAGTTCCACAGATGAATCTTCCTGTGCAATTTTAGCTGCTTTTTGAGCTCTCTGACTTCTGCTTTTCGCTGTTTCTTTTCTGCTCGTAATCTTTGCTTCTCTGCCTTCAGAAATCTTTTGTCCATCTGTTTCTGGAGCCTGCAGAGAGAATGAAACACTCTTATAGTACATTGAACTGGCCAGAATTTAGCTTTAGTCAGCAGAGTCTTAGTCTCCAGGGAACACTTCAGGAAGTGTCTCAGGTTTCTAGACCAGATACCAAATGATTTCCAAAGAACATCCTCAGAGTTGCCTGTGGAACTAGTTTGAACGGTTTCAGTGAAAGAGCAAAGAAAGGCAAACACACAGAGCTCCAACAAACAGCAAGCTTTCAAAGTTTACTACCCATCTACAACACAAAAGTCTGTATCTTCTATTTCATTATTAAAAACGCTGTTAGATTTGTGACTTAGGCCCTTTTCACAAGCATGCAGCTATTTCGAGCCACACACAACAAAGTCTGAGTACCGTTTCTTGCTATCTCTAAAATAAGAGCTGAACATCACCCTCGATACAAGTGCTTCTACTTGCTGTCAGGACAATGTGCTGATAGGTGGGGTGGGTTTTTTTTTACCTCACTTGCTCCAGGGTGGCGGGAAGGCGCGGCGGGAGCTCCGCGGGGCTGTAATTCTCAGCGACGCAGAGGACGGGTCTGCGCAGCTTTAACAAGACATGGTTGGG
This sequence comes from Pseudotriccus pelzelni, assembly GCA_035584735.1. Classification (NCBI taxonomy): domain Eukaryota; kingdom Metazoa; phylum Chordata; class Aves; order Passeriformes; family Tyrannidae; genus Pseudotriccus; species Pseudotriccus pelzelni. Next base: position 2,760,505 of record JAWMRA010000076.1, on the reverse strand, counting down.
ATCGTGGCCGTACGTTCCTGCTTCACACTCTTCACAGATATTGTAGGCTGGACAAAGGCTGCAAAGCAGAGGAGACAGAATGTCACCAGGAGGCGAAGAATTTCTGTGGAGAAACAACTCTGCAGGTAGTGCCCAAATGACAGCAACCTGGTTGTCCAACTTGTACACCAATATCTGGAGCCATCTGGAATACCTAGATGACTCTCCCTCTCCTGGGCAAAACTGCAACACAGTTCCCACTTCCCTCCTGAACACACATTGAAAAAAAAAATTGATGCTTCCTTTAGCAAAAGTGACTAAAATTGTTATTACAAAGGATAGAACATTTTACTAAAATCCAGTGCCAGCACCGTAGTTATGAAAATACAGAGGCTAAGTCAACAAGTACTCAGGGATGCAAAGCAGATGGTCCTACAGGAACAAGACTGATAAAAAACAGGCTCTTATCTCCTGTCAGCAAGAAAAAAAAAACATCAAAAGAAAAACCCTGTTACAATTTCATCCACTGCTTCTGCCTCGTCCCAAAATGCTCACCTTTACAGCAGCTGCCTCACTGGAATAAAACCCTCACTATTAAACCCCTCACTTAAGACATTATATATATATATGTTATATATATTAAGACATTATAATATTTCATATTATTAAACTGAGAAGCCTGATCATTAAAAACAAAGCATGATCTGCCTTAGTTTCGTTGACTCTCAGAGCCGAACAAAGCAGTGCTGTAGGCTGGGGGTTACAAGTTAACTGAGCAAAACAATTTCCTTTACAATCACTGCACCTGAAGTGCAAATAAGGTAAAGACTGATTGCGAATAGAGCAGGTGTTATAAAGCTCCCTCACTTTAACAATCCCCTTTGCTCAAAATAGTATTAATCTTGCTTTTATGCAGGTTCTGGTCTAGTCAGCACAGGACATGTTGGTGAGACACACCCCGACATTCTGAAAGGTACAGCAGGCTGTTGATTAGAGATCCAGAAGTCTGTGACCCCAAGACATTTCCTCAGACACCCCCACAGACCCTACATGGCAGGTTTCGCACGCTCCCACGGCACTGTACCTGCACTGGTAGCGCACCCCGATGATCCGGGCCTGGCAGTTGCAGCAGGAGATCAACCAGTCACACGGGCTGCCGGGCCCCTCCGGAGGGGGAGGCGCTGCTGCAACTGAGCCCTCGGCAAAGTCTGGAGGCTGATTGCAATGAACAAGCTTCTCGTACAGCTTCTGCTCCAGCTTCTCAACAGTCTCCTTAACTACTTGTTCCCTGAACTAGAAAGAAATCAAAGCAGTCGTGGATGAGACCCACCCATGCAGCTTGAAAAGCCGGGTTACAGTTTCCCAGGTCTCACAACCCCTAAGTCAGTAGTTCAGAATCCACTTCCCATGCACCCAGCACATTCCACAGGAAATTAAACAAATATCCCGTTCCAGAGGATTTTTATTTTAGAAAATACCAGCCCAGAGCTTTTAAAAAGGCAAGTTAAAAATCACATACTTGTGCTTACAACACTAAGGTTCTTCTTCCATAACCTTGCATGAAGGGAAGGAAACTCATCTCCAAAACAATTATCACAGCTCCCAAACCCTTCTGGAGCCTCTACCATTATATTCTGATTTGTCTATCAGGGATGTTTTAGACATAACCATGAACTTCCCCTATCTTCAGTTTGGATAAAAAGGTGGCAAAGGAAGAAAGGAAATTCCAGGAAAAAAAGCTTAAAAATAAATGCACATATTATTGTACACTGAGCCTTTTAGTTTCAAGAACTCTCTAGCTAATGACTTCCTAGTGATGGTATCAAACTGCTTCTCAGCAATGTTTATTAGCTATTCAAAATAAGTTAACAATCACATCTTAACCGTAGGTTATTGTCAGTGGCTTCCTGAAAGTGTTTTCCCGGAGTGAACAGTCAAGAAAAGCAAGCTCATCAAATGCTCTGCTTTCAATCACAGGAAGCCGTAACTGTTGCCCTGCTGAAACTGGACAACCAAGAGTCTACAACAACAACACTATTCCTATTCCATGCCCTCCCACGATGAGGGGCCTGGAGTTCCTCGGGCTGTCTGGATTCTGTCACGGCAGCAACTTAAAACTACACTCCAATCAAATGCATAAACCAAATGATCCACTTTTCACAAGGGGCATGGATCAAGCTGGGCTGACAGCAACTGTGTTGAGACGCCTAGAGTTAGGCAGCACAAGGATCTCTTCCACCCACAACTTCTTATGCATTTCATTAAGAATACCAATAATTGCAAGACAATGCACTTACTGTTTCCAAGTAGCTGGTAAACCATTCTGGAGGATTTTCATTCATGCTGCCTGTTCGAGTCTGATTTAACTTCTGCTGGGGAAAAAAAAAAACCAAACAAAAAAGCATGCAAAGTTGAAAAAAAACCATCCTCAACACAGCAAGTTAACCACTGAAATAGCTCTCAGGTGTCTCTATAAAAAATTTTTTAAAGTTCTTCAGAAACCACTGACATTTTCCTGAAAGATTTCTGCTTCATTAGCATTTGAGTGTAATTACATACCAAATCCAAAATAGCCAAGTATACCTGAAGTTATTAGATGGCAATGAGGACTTCAGGAGACCAATTACTTTATCAAAATACTTAAGAATGGTCAACATGAAAGCATCTGTATTTCTAAAACACCTGTATTTCTAAAGGCAGTGTCAAACTATCCTCTTGAAAATTCAAACTATTTGGTTTGAGCTTCTATGAGGAAACTATGAGCTTCAGTGGGTGCAGGCAGCTGAAAACAGAGACCAACCTCTGAACTCAGTTTTGATGTACGGGTAAGGAGGACAATAAGTCCATAAAGTGAATTACACTTACTAATTCTTCGGTTTAATTAATATATAATGCAGCTCTAGCTCCTACCTGAACGGTCAGCTCCTTGTCATTTTTTAATTCTTCCTGTAATCCCTGAGCCAGCATGGAACAGCATAAAAGAGGTTTCTTCTCATCTTTCATAAGCATCAGCTTTTCTGTCACAGTTTTTTCAGGTACTTGCAAAGCACAAGCAGGGTTTTTTTCATAGGCATTCATCTGAAGTTGATTTCCTTGTTTAACTGCAATCTAAACAAAGAGTACACACAAACACCACATTTTCCACTTTCAAATCAGCATTAAAAAAATCTGTAAAAATACAGCACTGCACTACATTGGAGAGAACAGGGAAAAAGTGGGGAAAGACTAACAAACAAAAAGAAAACTGAGAGAACTGATATTCTACTCCTTAAAGATTATCTATATGCTTATTAAAAGGTCTATTACATGCCAAAGGATAATAATGCAGACATCCCACAGGAATTTTTCAACATAAAATAAAGTGTTCACACGCGCCAGTAAATAACAGAGTCTGTCCAGGAATTTATGATTATTTTCAAATTATCAGATTTGAAGTTCAGACCGTGAGCAAAAAGTTCCGAAAGCATTAATACAGTAAAACTGAAATGTAAAGCAGTCCAATTTTATTGTTTTTATTTAGTTACCGATGAAGTAACCAAGCATTGACACTAATAGAAGTTTTAATGTTATACTCTGGCAGTAGAGTCTGTGAACAATGAATATACTGAAAAAAAGTCAAAGAGAGCATTTACCTTCAGAGCTTCTTCATATTCCTCTAAAGAAAAAGAGAAAAGTGTGAGTTTTCCCTATCTCAAACAGATACAAATCTAGCACACAGTATTTAGGGAGTCTTAAACCACAAGGAGTCTCCAACTACCTTCTGTAAATTGTTTTAAAGTAATGCTACTGAAAGAAAAAAACTGTATATACAGCAACAAGCACAGCTTCTCACAGCTAAGAGCTGCAACATTCCATTAATTTAACCGTATCTAATTTGTTCCTACAGATCAAAAACTCCTTCCTTTGGGAAGAATTTGATGCCCAACGATATATAAAATACCAAAATCAAAAAGCAAGCGTTCTCAAAAACTCTGTTTCTTGATTTCACTTCAACAAAGCAGCAGCTCACCTTCGCTATTCACAGAGACCTGCAAAGAGAAATGACAGTGGGTGAGAGCCACAGACATATTTTTGCAATTCTCTGAAAATTAATACACTTCCAGAATAAAAGTACTTTTACTGGGAGTTTCCAAAACACCACTCCAGGTATTTGTTAAGTGTTTCTAAGTTTATCTCTGCAGATGCTCATTTATCCACTCTGCACACACAAGTCACCAATACAAGAAGCTATTTAATGCCTACAGCACTGCATGATTCTGAACAAAGTTTCGGCAGTCTGACCAGTATTTCAGAGAGAGCTTTCACAGATGCACCCATATATTTATATAAGACACAGGCTGGAAAATCAGGGGAGAATCTTTCCCGGAAAGGTTGCTGGGAATATCTTGACATTTCCCCTTAGGGAAAAAACAAATAATTCCAGGGACTCCAACTCTGCAATTTAGTCAAGCTGTAACCCAAGCAGTGGAACACGGGGTTTGCAAAAGGTCCATTGTGTCCACGAGTTACATTTTCCTCTGAACCTCCAGATAAACAGAAAGAACATGAGAGGGTGAGGCCATGCCAAGCAGGAAGTTACTCAACAAGGACAACTAGAAGTAACCAATTTGTTTTCTGAGTCAGTAATCTGCTTGGAGATTACAGCAATTGCATAAAGCAAGCAGAGGATTTGAGTGCACCAGATCACTGAAGCAAACATATGCTAATGAGAGGGGACCTACATTTTCAGAGGAAGGAGTGTAGAGTGAAGAGACAGGGCTTTACCATGGCTGCAAACGCCAGTAGTTACAACCACCTTATTCTCATAAAAACAAAAATCAAGTTCCTCAACAGGGACAATCCCTCCTCCCTCAGAGCACACAGAACCACTGCCTGTTTCAGCGGGGTGGGAAAAAGAAAGGCAGCAGCTTCTAAAAAAGTATTTTAAAATATGTATGCTGCATTAAGAGTGAAACCACCAGGCTGAAAGTTATTTTCTTATTTAAGGGGACAAACCACCCCTCCATCCCCTGACCTGCATAACAGATGCTCCTAAAGGACCCACTACAAATTACTGTGAGGCAGAAAGGTTCCCACCAGCCATTTTCTGGTGGTGGCAGGTATTTTACCTCATCGTTATCCTCATCGATGTATTTGATCTGAATGTTGTCCAGGTCAAATGAAACTTTAACCTGTAATGAAAAAAAAAAAAAAGAACACAAAACCACAATGAGACAGGACTACAGGTGTCCTCAGTTAAACATGATTATTAATTGGGGGTAATATTATAGCCCTTCCACCCCTCCCTTCAGTTTCTCAATTGAAGCAAAGACTGTTTCACAAATATCCCTCTGAAGTTGAACCACCTGGTGCCTGGCCTCCAACCGTTACTAACTTTCCCTAATGAAAAACAACAAACTCATTTCTTTCATGTTGCACCTCCCCTAGTTAATGTTTGCTCCAGAACAAACAATAATAACCTTCCCATTCTAAGAGGACAAGCTCAGGGTTAATAAACCCAGTCGAGGTAAACACTGCAAAACGTGAAGGCTGCGGCCAAACACTATGTTTTACACTGGAAAACACCTGGAAGGGACAGCTCACACAGGCGACCAGCCTTTTTTTAGCCTGTCAGAATGTGGAGAATAAAGCTGAGCAGCTATTTTTGCATTTTACATTAACAGGGCAGAGCGAACAGCGTCAAAACTCAAACTAGAACGAGACATCGGGTTAAACACATTCAGTAAAATATTAAAATACAGGAAAGGCAGAGTTTTAACTGATGCTTTCTTGAAACAGCAATTCACACAAGAGAGAAAACCCACGGTGTTGGTTAGGGCAGCATTACTGTAATAGAACACCACACCTTGAACAAACACACCCCAGCTCTCAGACTACCTAGGATTAAGGGCAGCAGGGTGCTTACACACTAATCTGCTTCCAGCTTTGATGCAAGCAGGATTCTGACTAGCTCAGACATTCCTGCAGGGTCTACTTGCCACTAAGTATTTTTAAGACTGAACTAGCGCCTCTTCTAGAGGACTAGAACGCAACAAGTGAAGATGCTACATTTCAAGCTTTGAACTCGTATAATTCACAAAGCAAGAGCCTCCTGTATGGAGAAAAATGACAGCTAGAAAAAGAGATGAAAGAGAGAAAATAAAATAGCGGCAAGGCCTCCTAAGGTGCAACTTTAAAAGTAAGCTAAAAAAACAGGACAGTTGTTACAGAATGAAATAATAATTTTTTTTTAAAAAAATCACATTAGCTTCATAATAGCCAGGAATTTTCACTACATAGCCCTAAAAACAAACACCCAAACAAAAACTTTTGACTATACCAAGGGCATATAAAGACCTTCATAAGCAACTGCCCACCCACACATGGCCCAGTCAGACACTTCTGTCCAAACTGGCACACGCAGAGCTCCTGGAAGCAAGGGGCCAAAAACGTGTTAGTGATTCGGCGTCCCAGAAAGCACAGGCGCATCTTTAGAAAAGCAACAGACACGGGTTGCTTCAGTAACAACTTCAATGAGCAAAAGAACGGGAGATAAGAGGAACAGAGTGTACTTTACAGAACGGTACAAGGCCAAAACCAGGCGTCCGTACCTGTGGAAAGGGGCAAAGAACACAACTAAGGCCACCAGCTCGCCCAGGGCAAAAAAAAAGGATCCATAAGAATCTTTTTCCGAAACAGGTTTTTCAGGTCACTCTAAGCACGCAGCAGGAGTTAAAGGCTAAAAGGAAACCCGAGATTGCAGCAGGACGAACCCCCAGCGCTAAGAGCCTGTGAAGAAGGGTAGAAGGCCTTGGAAGGCGCGGGAGAAGATGCCGGGCCCTCGGAGAGCCGTTGGCGCGGTCAGCGTGTCACCAAGGCGGCTCCCCGCGGCCGCAATCCCCCCCACACACACTCCCCTCCCTTCTCCACCTCCCGCGCTCACCGTGGCCTCCACATCGGTCCACGTCGTGCGCGCCGGGTCCGACAGGAGGAAGCTGCGGGTGTCGCCGCGGCAGGAGACGTGGAGGGTCACCGCGGGCTCCATGGGGCGCTGCCGCGGGCCCGGGGGCAGCGCCGGCCGCCGGCCCGACCAGCCCAACATGGCGGCCCGAGGGGCGGTCGGGCCCCCCCTCTCCACGCCCTCCGCGCAGCGCCATTGGTCCTCCCGCCTGTCGCTCATCGCTCTCGCCAATCCGGTTGGCCGGAGGGGGCGGG
>JAWMRA010000076.1:2695414-2745529 GCA_035584735.1 Pseudotriccus pelzelni | reverse complement strand
CAAACCGGTTGGGCGGTGGGGGGGGGGGGGGGGGGGGGCCGGGCGCCGCGGAACCACAACAATAAACAGAGCCGGGCGCGCGCGCGCGCGCGCAGCAGCGGCAGCGGCGACGACAACACAGGGGCCCGCGCCTGCGCCGCCGCGCGCGCCGCTGGACGCCGCCGGAGCCAATCGGACGCGTTCGGCCCCGCCCCCTCCGCGGCGGGCGGAGCCTATAAGAGGGCGCCGCGGAGCCGCGCGCCCGCCCCGCCGCGCCTGATTGGCTGCGCGCGGAGCGGCGGAAAGGGCGCGAAATGCGGCGCTGAGGGACGGGACGGGACGGGGCGACACCGGCACCGGCACCGCCGGGGCTGCCGCAACTCCACCCGCACCGCCCGTGCCCCGCGGCGGCCGCGGAGGCGACGATTCGTGCTCCCCCGGAGCGAGCGCAGCCAGCTTGGGTGCTGGGACGCTTCGCCTGGGCCCGCGGGCCGGCCTCACTGCAAGGGGCCCTCCGTCCCCCGGGCTGCCGCCGCGGTAAGCTCTCGTGGTTCGTCATTGTTTTCAGGAACCTGCGGTGTCTGACTCGGGGGCTCGTCTCTGCTGGCTCGTGCAGGCAGGCCCAGGGCCCTTTGCATAAGCGCGTCTGCCTTCTCCTCCGCATCCTTTCCCCCGTTTTTCCGCTGTTTCGTGCTCTGCGCCCGGAGTTTCTGCTGAAGGCCGCTGTAAACCGCTTCCGGTCGCTCCTTGGGCTACAAGGCGCTTGAGAGGCTTTAACTGTCAGCGTTCAGAGTCAGAACTCGCCTCTGCTGCGAACTGTGACTCAAGAAGTAGCAGCGAAGTATCTGATACCATTCCAGAAGTTTGAAAGAGCCACGCGGGAGGAGACGGGCATGGGATGCAGTAGAGCACAAACAGAGCTGATTATTATGTATTTATTTTCTCTAGACTCTTTTTGGACGTGAAGGATGGACTTCCCAGTGGTTACTGTTGGACACGTACAAAATGTGCTTTCAGCTATGCGGAAGAACTTGGAGTGCCCAATATGGTATGCCTGGGAGCAATATCAGTGTGGTTAACGAGTCCTTTTGGGTTTTATCTTTCCCCCCCCTTTCTTTGCAAGTAACTTACGAGAAATCAGAGGGATTCTTGCTGAAGACTTAGTGTGTTGATGTTTTGTAAGGCTTCAAGTGACAAAGTGTAAGACAGAACGTGTATTTTGCTTTTCTCTTACAACCTAAATATGTCAGTCCTCTGTCCAGAGCGGGGAAAAAAAATTATCTGATTGGATTAGAATATTGTTATTAAAGCAGGGTGAGTCTTTGCCCCTGGTCTCTGAATAGGAAGTGAGGTCTGTAGTTCAGCAAACAAATGCTGAAATAGCAAAGGTTCTGCTTGAAGGGTGGGTCCCTGCAGTGTCTGCAGCTTCTGTACACTTGTTTCCATTTTTCTTTTTGTAGCTTGGATGTGGTACAAGAGCCAGTTTCAACAAAGTGTGATCACATATTCTGCAGGTAGGTTTGAAAACTTGCAAGTGCAACCTGGTTTTAATTTCCATGTATACTTCTCCAGTGCTAATCCTGTATTTATGCTGTGCTTTGAGAATTTCTTGTGTAGCTACATTAGAGGAAAAATCAGTTCAGTGGAAGAGAGAACTGCAGCGTCACAGATGTGTCAAAGGGGATCAGTGAACTCGCTGTAATATCAGAACAAGAATAAAATTTGATAACAAAATATTTCTACTAAGTCATGAATGCGCATGCTCAGTTTTAAGGAAAATAATCTCCTCCTTTTGCTACCATCAAGGCTATTATTTTTTTCCTAGGTTCTGCATGTTCAAACTACTCAGCAAGAAGAAAAAAGGTGTGGTCCAGTGTCCTCTGTGTAAGACTGAAGTTACCAAGAGGTGGGAAACCTGTCCTTGTAAGGGAGCTTGAGAATGAGAGGTTTGAACTGTGAGGAAAGTTGCCTTAAAATGTCTCAGCATAAGACTAAAATAAAGAAGAAAAGGTGGTTATTAAATAAACTGTCTATGCCTAAAGGAGTAACTGTAGTACCTTACCTCAGTGTAAGCTTTTTCCAGGTGGTTGCAGGGGAACACGCCTCTGTTGACAAATGTTTGTGCTGTATTTGTGTTCAATCATTACAACTCTTCTAAACCTGCGTGAGGAAAAATATGAATTGTGATAGTTCTAATTCACATGGTAATGGTTGTTTGGGGGGACTGTGTTATTATTCCTGGGTAGCAATTTCTCGCTGTCTCATCTTCCCCTTTGGAGTTTTACCCCTTGTTTTGTTCAGCCTATATTCTAAGACAAGTGTTTTTAATCATTTGTCTTAAAACAACTCAAGTGCTGATATTATTTCAGAAGCCTGAAAGAAAATTCCAGATTTAAGCAACTAATTGAAGGACTGTTGGAAACCATCCATGCTTTTGAGCTTGACACTGGAGTGAAGTGTAAGTGGAGTGAATGTACGCCCCCAACTTTTTTTTTTTAAAATAAGGTTTTGAAGTTTATAATTGTTTATAAGGTATCCTAGTTAATGTGCAATACTAAATATGGGAAGAATTATCAAAATTCAGATCGATCCTTTGGGAATCCAGATTTATTCAACGTGTCTGACGCTGGCAAGTCAGACATGTGCCTGTTTACATTTTGATAGACAAGACATTCTGGCTGGGGGCAGATGGTGGCTGTCGACTTTTGTTTAGGGAGGAGGTTTATATCTTGTGCTGTGAAAAATACTTTGGTTTCAAATTCTTTTCAACTTGCTCAGCTATTCTAAAATCAATAGGATTAGGTCCTGTTCTTGCTAGGTTATCTATATAAGCAAAATTGGTTGGAAAAATTGGTCGGTGAGATCAAGACTTTACTTAAAATTTTAAGAGTACTCAGAAAAAACAATCAGACTAATAATTCAATCAAAAGATTTCTTTCTTTGATAATTGTACTTCAGCCATACATGCATAGGTGCATAGGATCTGGGCAAGGCTATTTCATTAATACATAAAGCTGTGTCATACTCAGTGTAAACATTATTTTTTTTTCCCCACTATTAACATGTTTCAGTTTTAAAGAGTCATCAGTTTTGTAAAACATCCACAGAAGCCCCTGCTGCTGAGTTCCTGTGTAAAGAGAGTTCAGTCATTCAAAGTAAGGGCTTCAGAAACAGGAGAAAAAGTGCTGAAGAAAATGGACAAGAAAACTTCACCTTGGTAATTGGTTTTTTTGCCCCCTATTTTATTTTCTTGGGTTGTTTAGAAGTTTATTTGGTATATAGATTCATATACATAAGTGAATGAAGCAGGAGATTCTTATCACAGGGTATTTCTATCAGCCCTTCCAGCTATGGCTTCAATAATTACAACTGAGGGTTTTTTAAATAGCCTACTGTTATAAATAACTTCACTTCTGTCCTCCTGTCAGCAGGAAACTACTGTGAACACTCAGCTTACAGATACCAGGGTCAAAAGGAGTTGCCTAAGGAACAAACCCCAGAAATGTGACTCTCAGAAAGGGGTTTATGTGGAGCTGGGTAAGATCAGTTGTAGATCCACACTAGTTGATCTTATGTAAAATGCTTACAGATGCAGCTGTAGCTGTTAGAGCTGAAGTAACTCCTGTTTTCTGAAGAACACTGAGCCTTGTCACCAGTGCTTGAGATACGAATGAAATCTACTCGAGGAACAGATTTCATTGCTGTCTGTCCTGGCTTGCCCAAATTTCATTTCATCTGGTGTTGACTGCTGAGAGAAGCAAGACAGATGCCATGCATAGTTTATTTTTTACCCTCTTCCTTTAAGGAAGGGATTGCTTCTTTTAACAGCCAGTGTTCATTGCCTTGCTTTTTTCTTTGTTGCTTCTGCCAGGAGGATCTGAGACAAACTTCTGAATATATTGCTCCGACTTCCAGTTCAAAATTATAAATAGTAGCAGCTGTTTCATATATAAATTTAGAAATTAAACACTAACTTTTAGCTAAATAACTCCTGGTAGCTGTCTGTTACCAGTCACTATATTTAAACAGAATTTTATATTGAAGCCATGTTAATATTTATACATAGAAATCATTATAATTAGGTGAAATACTTTATGATCGAACTTCATTTCATCTGATAAAAGTTGAGAGAATCTACCTCCAGGAAGAACTAGGTGTGCATGTGATGATAAAAGACTGAATCTAGCAAGTCCCTTTTCTCTGAATCATTCCAGCCAGAGTAACAGCTGATTTTGTTTTCAGGTTCTGAATCATCTGAAGAGTTTTTTAACCAGGCAAGCAAAACTGGGTAAGTGAAGGTGATTAAGGAATTCATATCTTCTAAGGACAATTAGTTCAATGTTCTCATTCTTAGGTTTTAGTCCCTTAGCATAGGACTGATAGAATTCTTAAAACTGACAAATGATTTTCAACTTGGAGGGCGTTAGGGTAGAACGGGTGGTTGAATTTCAACACTTTGCCACATTATGTGCTTTAAATGGTTTTCTACATGTTTTGTTGCCTACATGGACATTAGTCCTCCAGTGGAAAAGTAGAGACTGTGCTTCAGAAAGCAAGTGTTAAGTTCAGGAATGTGAGAGGAGATCTCTTAAAAGATGTGCCTCGAAACTCTAAAGGGATCTACTCATGCATCCTCGCTTCCCCAGGAACTATTTCAGAGAGCAAAAAAGGGAAAAATAAGGATAATCTTCTATTCTGTCTGTTGTGGCTTTCTCTGTAGTTAAAGTAGATTTCCCCTCCCAACAGGTTTGAAGACAAAGCTGCAGTTCAGATTTCTCCTCAAGAAAAGCTGAAAGAACTTGTGAGTGTTGAGAAGGGGAATGAAGACTCTTGCAAGGCACAGCCTGACAAGCTGTGTGCCAAAGAAATAACACTACCAAATGTCATAGGTGTGTTCTGTTATTTTGGTGACAACTTGGAAGAAGCACCAGAAGTTAATATTTTTTTATTTCACATTATTAAATATGTCTAGATAGATATAAATATAGTTGCAGTCTTGTATGTAGTTCTGCTGATGCCTACATGACACTGGAATACAAGACTGTTCTGGTTGACTAGATACTTAAAATGTGGATGTTTTGTGCACAGGAACAGAAAGGAAAAAAGGTAATTTGATTACAATGCAGAATTTAATTACTCTGTGTAAGCCATATTATCCCTTACAGTACAAGCAGAGAGCACTGTCTGGTAATTCATGTAGGAAGTTAGAAGAACATCTGTAATATCTCTCTACTTTTCTCTAGAGGGAGATTTGTGCAGCGTAATATTCTGGTTTTGTGGGGGGAAATAGGAACAGTTCTTTTAAAACAAAGTAGCCATTAAGGTTATTATCGCGTTTGTGTGTGTAAAATAGGGCTTAATAATTTACAAATTTATAAATCTAACAGGTGAAAGTGACTTCTGGAAGGAAGGCTTGAGCAAGGAAAGCACTCCGAGCATCTCTGAGTGTGCCAAACCTGACCAAGTGAATGTGACTGAATGCCAGAGTTCTCCTCTAGATGTTCTTGCTGCAGATCTGCATCCAGAGCAGTGTGACAGAAGAGGTAATTCCAGCCCCACGGTGAACAGGGGCACATCATTCTTCGAGGAAACGGATGAAGAGCAAACTCAGTACAGTAGAAAAAACAAAGAATTTGACTCAAAAGACAGTTCAGGGAGCAGGCTGGATAGAAGCAAGGAAATGGATACTGTTTTGGAAAGTGTGGAAGCTGTGGAGGTGTATGAACCTGAGAATGACTCTTTCCATGACAAAGAACTTCCTCAGGAGAAGGTTCTTCAGCCAGAGAAGGCACTTCCCTCTGCCACCTTGAATCAAGTCTCCAGGAAGAGGCTGAAGCGAAGCATTCAGAAAGTCAATGAATGGTTTTCAAAAAGCAACGAGATTCTGTCTTCCGGTTCTTCCCTGGATGATTCTGCTGGAGCAACTGATGCTTCAGGTGAAGGAGATGCACGTTCATCAGATAAGGAATCCTGTATTTCAGAAAATACTGACCCTATGGTTGATTCCATGAAAATTGCAGTGGTTGAAAGAAACGAGAGATGGTCAAAACAAACAGCAGATAGCATCAAGGACAAAATATTTGGGAAAACATACAGAAGAGAGAGGAAATCAAATCCCCCTTCTACAGCGAGAGACATTTTATCTGCTACAAAAAAGGAAGATGTGGCTGGTGGTAAGTGCTTGAGTAATTCCAGCAGAGACAGACCCAAACGAAAAAGGAGGACTGCCTGTGTCCTGCAACCTGAGGATTTCATCAAGAAAAAAGACACAGAAGAGGCAGATGGAGGCCCTCAAAGTGTTGGAGATGCTGAAAAGGAAAGATGTGATGGAAGTGTTGTTGTTAATGAGAGTGATTGCTCTCAGAATAGAGTGGATAATACACTAACAGGACACGAGGAAGGAGGAGGGGCCACACGGAAAAAAGCTACTGGGAAGGTGACGAGCAGGCAGCGTGACGGGGAGCTAAAAATGCGTCTCAGTGATCAGAAAAGCACTAAAAAAAGCTCTGCAGCAAAAAGATGCAGGCATTCCACCAGAGCCATGTGTGCCCTGCAGTTAGTAGTGGATAGAAACTCTGGCTCCCCTGATCCAGCTGAGCCACAGATTGACAGCTATCCAAGCAGTGGAGAGCGCAGGAGAGCTGATTCTGAGCACAGCCAGGTCAGGCGCAGCAGGAGGCTTCAGGTACTCTCTGAGGGAATGGCTAAAGGAACAGGAAAAGGAGTGATAGGAAAGAGACCAAGAAGGAATCACAGTGATCATGGAGGATCTGTCTTTGGAGGCCAAAGGAATGTGGCAACTCAGGCTGCTGAAGGCAAAGACCTGTGTGAGCCTCAGGGTGTGTTGGGTTTCGAGGCAGTCAGCAGTCTGAAGGGAGCTGACCTGGAAGCAAATGAAACGCAGGTTAGTCTAAAGAATTTATCTGACACTGCAGAAACTGGGAAAAGTCTCTTCAATCCTTCACCTGCACGTCAGCCTTCAAACTGTGGTTCCTTTGCACCTCATGCAAGTTCTCAAGACAGTGAAATACAGGGTAGCCCCATCCTCCTAGAGCCTCCTTCAATGCCTGCTGAACAAACTGCTTCCCATCAGACTGAAGAGATGACTGAATCACTTACTGCTTTTCCACAGGAACGTGGGCATGAGTCACAAAGTGGTCCAGGAGTCTTGAGAGCTGAAAAGCTGCCCGTGGCTAAAACTGTTTTGGAATTGGCCAGGGAAGCTGAGGACAGTGACTTAGACACGCAGTACCTGCGAAATATATTTAGGCACTCGAAACGCTTGTCCTTCAGCCTCTATCCGACCCCCAGGCAGACCTGTGCAGCGGAAGACCCTGATCCTGAAACTTTAAATCCATCAGGTGCTGCTCAGGTAGAAAAGAAGTCTAGCAAAAGTTTACAACCAGAAAACTTGCAAGAAGAGAGAACAGCTGCTGAAAGCTCGAGTAGGGTTTGGGAGAAAGAGAAGCTTAAGACCTGTGAGTCTGCCTGTGTTGATCATGGGAGTTGCTTTGCTGTCAGCACAGGAGAAGACAGACAGGCTGTTTTACAGGCTGCAAAGGAAGGGACTCTGACACCAGTGAGAACAGGGACTGCTGAGTCTCAGGCTGAAAACCAATCACTAAAAGGAAAGCAGGGCAATGAAAAGCCTGTGTCAACTGACACAGGGTTAGAAGGTGAGCTGAGACAGAATCCAGTCAGAAGTAATGGAAGCCAAAGTGAGCAGAGTAACACAGGAGAGCATGATTCCAAGCAAACCAGTTTAAAAACAGGCCATGAAATAGGCTTGACTTCAGAAAGCAATCTGGACGGAAAGAGCAAAGTTGTGGATGACAAAGAACCAATTCTACATATTCAGTCCGGGTCAGTGATTTGTCCTGCAAGTTGTCAGCAGAGCCCTGCTGAATTCAGCCAGGAAGTCATGAGGAAAAGAAGCAGCAAAAGAAAACAAATAGAGGGAAACGAAGAACAAGCAACCCAAACTTCTAGCACAGCGATGCCTGAGTGTTTAGTTGCAGAGGCTCTTAGAGGGAACAGTGATTTCACAGGTTTGTCTGGAACCCCTGATGGCTTACTGTGCTCTGATACTGAAGAGAACACCAGCTTTGGTGAAACTGATAGGAGAGAGCGATCTGCAGTGTTTGTGAAAGGAAGCGACAGTGCCCTGGGAGAAGAACCACACGATAGGGATGTTGGTTCCAAGCCAAGATCTCGAGGCATTCAAAAGCCTCGAAGGCGAGCACAGAAACTGCCATCTTTGTCTTCGGACGAAGAATCCTGCGAGGGGGAAGATCTACCATGTTTTCAGACGCTGATGTTTGGCAAATCAGTAAGCACACCTTTGCAGGTCAACAAACAAGTGACATCTGTGATAGAGGCTTCAGCCAGTCCCAGCATGTTGGCTCGCAGTGGAAGTAATGATGACAGCATCATGCAGAAAATGCCTGAAGTTGCCCTGAGCAACGTGTGTGTTTCACCAAGCCAGGAGTCAGAATGCTCTGTCAACTTATTTTCTTCCCAGTCCATGTCTGAAGAATCAGTTAACGAGGCACAAGAGCTGAAGAAACCTTTGCTACAAGTTGATGCATCCAAACAAGTGAGCAGTGTGAATGAGGGTAAAGAAACCTCTCAGTGCTGTAGTGGAAGGCTGAAGAGGACCAAACCCAGCTCCAAAGCTGAATGCCAAGAAGACCCAAACTTGGGAGCAAACCTAGGTACAAACCAAGATTTCATCTCTGCAGCTGTGTTTGTGATGTCAATACACATTGGGTTTTTGTGGGGGAACTTTCTTCTGTATTTATGGGGCGCTTGCTCTCAAAAGGGATGTTATCAGCCCTAAGCAATCAAACAAAAACCCTCAGTGGTTTATTTCCTGAAAATCATGTTCTCCCAGTCTTCTTCAGAGCACAAATGGACAGTAAAAGCTGTCTGATGTGACATTCATTTTTGAGGGATATTGCAATGGGATACTTGCATTGTGAGCAAAATTTCATACAGTCTACCTAAGCTTTCCCCTGCCCTTATATGAAATGTTTGTTGAAATTGGCTGTAGAATTTTGTGGCAAATATTATGACACTTTTATGGCTTTCATAAACGTTTAGGACTGTTGACACACTGAGGCCTGTTTACTTTGCCATGTGTATGACATGGTATTCTTTGAAATGTTCCCTTGAAGTAGATCTGTGCTTCTAAATTTCAGTGTTTTCAAAACTTGTCACTGTAGCATTATAGTTAGCAGTTGTCCAAAAGATCTGTGTAGTAAGAGATAATGTATAATGTTGATTGATTAGTTGTATCTTGGTGGGTTTTTTTTTTCCTTTAACTCAGATTTCCTTTTTTCCACCTTCTTCAAGGTGAAGCGTCTGGATATGAGAGTGAAACAAGTATTGTAGAAGATTCATGTGAACCATTCTCTCAGGGTGAAATCCTCACTACACAGGTGAGTTCATGCACTAAATGCTAGAAGTAGCTTGCATTCTAAGAGATAAACAAGCACATGAAAGCTGTGAAGGGAGTGCAGTGGGAAACTGCTTTCATGTCATAGAAGAGTGAACTTAATTTTGTGCTTTATGAGTTATTTCTTCTGCTTGCTGCATCAGTATGAAATGTAATCAACCGGAGGATGTTGCTTCCTGTTGTGGCTTCATTGACAGAGATTGTAGGACGTGCCTGGATTGAGTGAATTTATGGGAGGGCAGACTGGGGGGGGAGTTCTGGCTTGTGGTGTGGCAGTGGTTTTCTGTTTGATTGGGGTCTTTCTATGGATTCAGTAACAAGGACTTTCCACATGGTGCCAGTGCTGGAGCTACAAATGCAATATTCAGTTCTGTGGAAACTGCTTTATCATGTGGGGTGAAGGGTTTGGATTTTTAAAAGGACCCTTTGAAGCCCTGAGCTATTCTTCTGAGGGGCTGCCTATGGCATGTTTTTAAACATTTAATCTAATTTTTGAGGGGGAAGATAAGGAAAAGCAATATGAAATATTTTAATCCTTTAAATGGTCTTTGGGGCTCTTAGTAATGGTGGAAAGTGCAGAGACTCAATACTTGATGTTCATTATTAAATTTTAGGTTACTAATGCAGTTTGGACAAAATTACTTAAATTTGTGCAGAAGCTCTATGGGTTTTTTTCTCACTGATTAAACTCTGAGTGACCTAAACTGAAATAATGTGACTAGGAAAATGAGTGTGTTTTTGCTTCTGATGGTGGGGGGTGTGCACTATTTGTAACAGTAAAAGCACCACAGTCACCCTTTGAACAAGTGGCAAAAAGTGATTCAAACCAATTTTGCTGCTCCTAATTTTCAAGCCTTTGTGAAATCCTGAGTTGGCTGATGTTGGCACTCCTGTGTCTCCTTTGCAGCAAAAGAATGCCATGCAAAATAGTCTGAGAAAACTTCAGCAGGAAATGGCAGTGCTTGAAGCAGCACTGAAGCAACAAGGAAGCCAGGCCTGTGAATTTTCGCCTGTCCACGGTGAGCTGCCGCATGCCAGTAGTGAAAGAACATTTGGAATGGAACAGATGAGAGAAGAAAAAGAAAGGTCAGTGGTTTGGTTTGGTTGGTTTCTTTTTATTTCTAAACTTCTATTAAAAAAAAATTAAAGTCTTGAAATAGATACTTCTGAGCAATTCTAATACCTTTGCTGTTGATATATGACTCTGATACTTAGAAAAGTGAAAAAGGCTTTAAAATCAATTTCCTTCTCTCAAGGTCTCCAGAATTGTTGCTTCCATCTTCTGAATCCTGTTTACTAAAGAGACCAGATCTGGAGGAAGGCCTTGAGTGTGACAATGTTCTGAAGAGCAAAGCTCCTTGTGAAAAGACAAAACCTGTGCAGGAAGCAGTGCAAGAATACAGGCAGTGTCAGCTTGAAGCAGGTAACATTTAAGAGGGAGCCAACACACTTTGAATTCTGGTGGGTTTTTTCCTGCTCTTTCCATGTTTTTTACATACTAGCAAGACCTGCAACATCTTGTGAATCAGGGATTTTAATTTATGCGTCCCTGGTCAATTTAAAAAGATGTTGCTACTTGTTAGGTAGCCCAGCTGTGTGGCTGCCCATCAGGATGGGGTGGGACAGCATTTTGACACTGATAGTGTTTCTGTCTCACTTCTAAATTCGTAGTTTTTGACTTAATACACTACTAGAAGTTTCACAGGTGTTCTAATTCACTACAGATCAGGAAAAAATAATGATAGAGGCAAAGATGAAGTAATAAACACATAAGGAAGTGACTGCAGAACTTACACCTGTAAGGTAGAGAGAGCAACAGCTTTCTATCACAACTACAAAAGGTAAAATTTTCTCAAGGAGTGATTTCTCTTTTCTTTCAGAAAACACAGAGGAACAGGAATCTGGTACCAGGCAAAACAGTGCATCTGTCTCATCAAACCTCTCTGGAAATGTGATTAAGAGTCCAAATAACTCTTCCTCCTCCACAAGGCCTCTTAACCCTAGAACTGCAGAAGCCACAAATGGGTCTGTTGCAGCTCAGAACACTCATAAAAGCTGTGGTGCAGGACACAGATTGAAGAGGAGTGTGTGTCTTCCTGTACCTGTTCTGCACGATGCAGCTGGGAAACAAAATGCTACAGTAAGTCCAGCTGTGACTAAGAGGAGAGAAATGTCAATTGTGGCATCAGGTCTGAATCACAGCGAACATGTAAGTAAACTTCAGAAGTCTGAGATCGCTAATTAATGATTCCTGATTACCAATATAGTCCTCAAAAGAGAGATCTCTAAGTACAATAGAAACTAAGCTTGTGGGAACTGCAGATGAGTCAAACTCGAGTCAAACTTCTTCACTCCTAAAAATGTGAAGGATGCTGCCTGTAATGGGCAGGTTAGTGAAATTTGAACTTCTTAAATGATTCCTAATGTCTAGGGGGAAAAACACATTGTCCCAAAGCCAGAGGACATCTAGACAGCCTTGGGCCTGGGCAAGGGGCTCTGTGTGAGTGGTTGGTTCACTCGGTGTTGTCAGCTCTGATCCATAGTGAGGATTTCTGTGAGCAGCAGTTCTGAGTTGCTAATAAACCTGTGACTGCACTCAAGTTCCAAGGGGATTTGGCTTTTGGGTTATAAACCACATTCCAATGGCTGTGCTTTACTTTAATCTGCTGAATGGTGCCAAAATTAGTGACTTTTATGGAAACGTACATTCTGTGTGCCAACGCAAAAAAACTTTAAAGAGACTGCATTATGTTATAGTCCTGCAACCTGGGACTGTTTGGGTTTAAATCTGCTTTGCTACCTCTTAATTTTTTTAACTGCTTTTCAGTTGGTGGTCCAGAAGTTCGTGAGAAAAACTCAGAGCACTTTATCTAATCACATTACTGAAGGAACCACCCACGTCATCATGAAAACAGGTTTGTTGGCGGCTGTGTGACCAAATCCTATATTGACAGACCATAGAGAATTTTACCTTTTAGTCTGAAAAAACAAGCAGACAGGTCAGCAATAGATCTGAATAAGTCTGAGGAGAAGGTGTTGATTGTTCATCATACATTTTTTTGTTCAAGCGTGGGAATCTTTCTGTGTTTCACAGAATCAGAGTGAGGGTGCATTTTTTTCCTTGTGTATTCACACAAGAATATTTGATATTTGTTTCTCTGTTTAGTCATAGCTGTTTAGTCATAATTTTCAGGTGTTTGCAGCACATTAGTGTGAAATAGTTCATAACCAACCAAAAGGCAATGAAAGTGGTTCCCAAAGAAGTCATGCTTTTTCTTGACTCTTATGTCTATTAAATAACTTTAAAAAATCATTCATAAGTGGTTCATGTGATTAATTTCTGCTAGTTTCCTTCAGTTTAATAAAACCAGGACACTAGCATTTTGGAATCTTTCTGTAGTTTTGATAAAACTTTTGGTTTTAGCTACAAATAACCTGAGCTGGGTTTTTGTGTTTGGGTTGTTGTTTTTTTTTGCTAATGGAAGAACTGAAAGAGCTGTTACTCTTGTTTTCTCTGCAGATGAGGAGCTGGTGTGTGAACGGACACTGAAGTACTTCCTGGGCATTGCAGGAAGAAAATGGGTGGTCAGTTATCAGTGTAGGTATAACCTTTTCCAGAGTCATCTGCATTTCTATGGAAGTGAAGATCCTTTCCCCTTAGAGAAAGGATCTCTTCACGCCTTGGAATCTGATGTTTTGCAGTGTTTCTTCTAAATACTTAAATTAAAATTTAAAAAAAACCCAAACAAACAGCAACATCAAGATTCTTTAATTTTCCGAATAGCTTTTTTGCTTTCAAATAACCACGCTGGATTGCTCCCCACCCTGGTAAAAGTCTTTTTTGCCCCCTCTTAATTTAAATCTTTGAGATGCATGGCATTGATTAGTGTAAAGTTAATATTTATAAAAAGTAAATAAATTTCTAAAGTTCTTTCAGCATTATACATAGTTTATACTGAAGTATTCCTTTAGTACAAATACCTTCAATTTAATATAGCAATGAAATCGGACTACTGGCAGTGGAAGAACAGTTTTTCTGAATGGAATGACTTGTGCTCTGATTTTTTTTTTATTTTATTTAGGGGTAATTCAGTCTCTTAAAGAAGCAAGGATACTGGATGAGGTGGGTCTTTTGTCCTGAGTGAAATGTCAAATGGGTAAACACTGATGGACTTGCCAGTAATCCCAGATATTGTCTAAATGTTTAATTTCGACTGATACTGATAGATTATGGCACAGGGCAAAAGATTTCCTTTGCCTAAGGAAATACCGTGTCCTGATAATTTCTATCAAGTGAGTCTTAAGTTCATTAAAGTCATGGAATGTGCTGCTGCTTTTCTCCAGTTTGCTAGACTATACAGTTTGACTGTAATTTGTTTCTTTTCAAGCTGCCTGATGGTGCAGGGGTTTCATTACTGCTCTCCAGCATTTCTCTTGAAAAGCCTTTTAATTCACTTTCTGCACGCATGTATTTGCGGCTTTTCAGCTCTGAAATCTGCCATCTTCCTGGTCTGATGCAGAGCTGACAGGAAGGTGTTCCCAGTCTGATTTCTGATTGCTTGTGTGTGTGTGTTTTGTTCCAGGAGAACTTTGAAGTCAGAGGAGATGTCATCAATGGGCGGAACCACCAAGGCCCTAAGAGGGCTAGACAGTCTCAGACTGAAAAGGTATGAAAACTCTCTGCTGCTGCAACTGCTCCAGACGTGTGGCTGTGCTAGCTCTGAACATCTGGAGCTTCTTCTCATTTCCCTGCTGTTCTGTACGTACAGAGTTGTACAAATTAAGCAGTCTGAGCTCTGCAGAAGAGCAGATAAGCTCAAGTGACTCACTGTCCTTGGAGTGAACGCTGCCTTTTTAGAACATAGCACGGGACTGAGGGTCTTGGATGATGTTCTCCTGCTTTGTTGGTTGCAAAGACCTGGGGAATACACTTTGTGAAAATAGTAATAACTTGATAACAAGCCCTGGAAGTGCAGTGAAACCGGCATATTAAACACTGACCTTTAAAAACCCCTTATGTGCTCTGTTAACGTGGGCCTTTCTTTTCAGATCTTTAAAGACTTTGAGATCTGCTGCTGTGGACCTTTCACTGATATGACTACAGGTGTGTCATTTTAGTGGAATTAAATGAATTCTCAGCAAGGAAAATCATCAGTGTAATTTTTAGATGCTCTTGCATACGTGTATTTAAGCATTTTTTTCTTCTGTCTTAGTAAGTGGTGTCTAAGTATCCTTCTTTTAGCAGTTGACAGTCCTCTGTGTAACCTTCTATCTGTAGCAGCAGGTGTTAAAACTTGAAACACACCAAAATCAGAGGTTTGTATGCAAAGAAAAAGCTGTGCACCATAGCTTTACTTAGTTACTTTGAAATTTAATAAACTATATTAAATGTTTTGGAAATTTTAAGCTGAAATTTTTGCACTTAAAATACTCGTACCCAACTTCCCATTTTTTGTGGCTTGTTTATCAGCTGTTTTCTGACTTGTCCAATGATTTTATTTTTGACTGGGTGAAATATCCTCACATCTCTTGACCTTTACAGTAATTGCTACAGGGGATGCAGTGCTTTCACCTGCTGCAGTGATAAGTCAGTTGTGGCTCTTGAGAGACTTATTTATCTCCTTCGCTATCAGTTCAACAAATTGGTGGAAATTAAGTACTTTGACTGCTTTGGTTAATGAGAAATAATCACAGTTCTAACTTCTAGGTTTTAATTTTCGTTTCATGTCTTGCATTTCTTATGGTAAGAGGAAGTAAATTGTGGCTTTAAAGTTTAGGCCATGTGCTCCTTTTGCTTTTTCAGTGTTGTTGTTTGGTGTAGACCTGACTAGAGGCTGAGGGAAAATGGAGTCGATGCTCCCCAGCAGGTCTGAAAGTGAAAAAGGTCTTGCATTCTACCGAGGCTAACATCTCTTCTGAATTAGGGAATAGCACCCATTTCAACCTGACATAAAACACTGACTGCTCATCTCATTCCTTCAGAGCACCTGGAGCGAATGGTGGAGCTTTGTGGTGCCTCCGTGGTGAAGGAGCTTCATCTGTTCGCACACCCACCAGTAAGTGGTGCTGAGTGTTACCCTCCCACAGTTACGTCAGGGACAACCTGGGGACAGATTTCCTGCCCTCCCCAGGCTCCTCAGAGCCTGCAGGTGTGTTGGAGAGCTGGGTGGGCGGTGCCCCTGCGTTCTCTGCACCACAAGACAGGCTCACTTGTAGTGGGGAAGTTGGCCAGGTAACCAATCTGTTACCAGCACTGAGCCTCCCTTTCTGTCACAAAAAGCCTTTAGTGCTTGAATGTGGTCATTCATACCATTCCTGGAGAGAAATCACAGAAGAATCTTAGGTGCTAATGTCTTTCTTTCTCTGCTACTTCTTAAATTCCCCTCTGAAGTGATGAAGAGAGCCCAGTGATTGCTCCCTGCAGATAGATATGAGAATCATTTAAGGACAGCCAGATAACAGTAGCATTTTTAATTATTTTTCTTTTATCTTAAAATCCTAGAACTCTACTGCTGTTGTGGTTGTGCAACCAGATGCTTGGAAGGAAAACACAGATTATAGAGGTAAAGTGACACTGTCTTGGGCTGTTTTCTGGTACACATTCAGTGTCTTTGTCGCCTCTGTCCTTTTAATAGATAAATATGAGGTTTGTAGAGAGATCAAAATAAGATAGTGGTGCATCTGGAGATGGAGGTATGTCTTGAAAGAAGCATAAGGTATATTGTCTCAAGAACCAGCAATAGAATCTTAAAACTTACTCTGGCAGGTGAATGCTGTTGGCTCAGTTGTCCTCTGTGTATCGTTGGCTTTACAGAGACTTTTCTGATCAGATGGTTTTTAAAAGGTGGGGAAGGGCACCCTTGGAGGACTAGTGAGAAAATTGATTGTCCTGGTCTGGAAACAATGTCTTGCTACAAAGCTTTAACTGATATAATTTTGCCTTTTTTTCTTTCAAGCAAAATGCTCTAGAGAAACCATGAGACTTTGAAAGTCCAGGTGTTCCAGACTGACTTACTTTTAAATGAGATGGTGGGAATTGCAGAATGAATGGGAGCTAGTTAGTTTACAGTGAAGTTGAACAAAAAAGTGAAGCAGGAGGATGATGTAAAAAGAAAAAAACAAACCAGCTGTTTGCATGGGATTGGAAAAATGAGAAAACAAAAAGATCCTGGAATGGGGAAAGAACAGTCTGAAAGTCCTTCAGTAATTTTGTGTTGTTTGTGTCTTAATGAGACTCATTGCTGGTCACATACTTAATCTGGGCAGACAGGAACCAAAGCTCTGTCACTGAGGTCTGAAATTAAAAGATAACAAGGGCTGCATTCTTTGCTTTTCATGTTTATTCCGTGGTATTCACCACTTCCTGCTTGGCCAGTTGCCCCACAGCTCCTCTCTCTGGAGCAGCAGGATTACCTGCACTGTCAGCAGTAGTGCCACATCACTGTTTTCTGACTTTTTAGTGTTTTTTTAATCAAGGCTTTTAAAATGTTACACAGAAAGCAAATAGCTTAATCTGAAAGACATCAGTAGCCTCACCTTAAACTTGCTTTGACTCCTCGATGACAGTGGTGTGATCTGTGTGTTTGTCTTCCAGCAATACAGCAGCAGAACAACATTGCCGTGGTGACCAGGGAGTGGGTGTTGGACAGTGTGGCTTGCTATGAGTGCCAGAAGATTGATGCTTACCTTCTGTTCTGAGGGTTAACAGCAGTTCTTTGGCCGTTGCTGAGAAATTCCCGTCAGCGCTGATGGTTTGAAATTGTTTTTAAGGAGTGAGAATTTTTAAGACACGCTGAGACAATGTGTGTCTACTGTTCTTGTTCGGAGTAAGCTAATAGATTTTTATTAATAATAAAGTTACTTATACAGCTTTGCCATCTACAGATAGAATTAGCCACTGCTCTTTAAAGATTTATATTAATATAAAGCACTATTTTGAAATGATAAAATTTGTTTAACATTTAAAAGTTAGAAAATGTAGAATGTGGCCTCCTCAGAGAGAGGAGTGGTGATGTGTTACTTACCATTGCAGCCAGTTCCTGTTTATATACTTGTGGCCAGTTTGGAGACAGTTAAAAGAGAGATATTGGGCTCAGGGCTTGAATTAAAATGTACTTTGCACTCTGGAGTAACCCCCACGTTTTCACTTTGTTTGAGTACAAACCCTGAATACCATTTGTGATTGCTGATGGTAACCAGTCTCGACCACTGACTGGCCCTAACCAGAAACCCTCACACATACAGCCCCCAGAAAGCAGCGACTGAGTCTCAGCAGAAACCCCTCCTTAAAACCACGAGCCCATAGCAGTGTTGTCAGCCTGATTTCTGACAGGTGGACGTGGCACCGTGAAGAGATGCACTTCAGTATCCCAGGGACCCATAATAAGCCCAGTAAGAATCTGCTTCTAATAGTCCCTGTGTGCAAAATGAGGCTGTAAAGAAGTTACTTTTCATGGAAGGAAATGTGCTGCGTGTTTCTGTTGCCAGGCAGTTCAACTTCATACCTAATGTTGCGCTTTGAGAACAGAAAGAAAACCTGTCCTCGTGCAGTGGTTGTTTAAACAAAAGTGTCTTAAGTTCAGAGAAGTGTTTAGTGCTCAGATGGTGGTGTCTTGGAAAGTTACAGAAGTGTGTTTGTAAATATTGGAATACTCGAAGGAAATAAAATTATTTTGGCAAGTATTTCACTTAATTGTTTAGCTTTCCTTATGTGAACCAGTCCCTCAGCCCCTGCACTGAGGGAGGTGTGAAAAAATACCTGAAGTCCAACCTCCTGAAATGGGCAAGGAAGTGGAAACTTATTGGAGGTCAGAAACGTAAATGAGAATTTCAGGGCTGGAAGCAGAATTGTAACTCCTATTCAGCCCGATAAGTAAACGTGTTATCAAGTGCCTTGCAGCTGCCAAGTGCAGGCGGTCTGATGTGAGAGCTGGGAGCACTTGCTCACCTCACAGACCTTGCTGTTTCCTTCTGTGTGACAATATTCCATACCTGAGGCTGTTCAGCACAGCCTCACCTTCAGAATGATGCTCCTCTTATCTCTAGACTCCGTGCTGGTGGTTGGTTTTTATGATCTACATTTCAAAGGATAGCTGGCGGCGAGGACTGGCCAGTTACATCCGAGGAAGAGGCCAAGCCAAGGCTGTTTTGCTTCTGCCACTGTGAAATTGTCCCCCAGATCTTGATGCAAAAGTCCTCTCTAGCAGGTAAGGTGCGAGCTCCAGCTGGATAACTGTCTGTAGGAATGACACGCTGACACTGTCCTCCCTCCTTGGAGGTGACTGGATCTGTGGGAGTCGCTCCTGTAAAGTAAGTGAGCTTCTGTAGTGATTTCCATCTCGTGTAAGGCGCGAGTGAAGGTGAAATGACTTGACCAAACACGTAGCTAAAGCAAGGATATGCTTCCAGAGAATCTGGCAGTTTAAGGGGAGCTGATGTGGCCTCCATCATGGAATCCACGTGGACTTCTCTAGCTGCACTTCCAGCTTCTGTAATAAAGCCCTAGCAGGTGGAATTTCATGGCACTTTGTGTTGGAAGTGTCATGTTACACGTGAGGGCCAAGCTCCATTTCCTCCCTGTTTTCTCGCGTGCCAGATCAGCTTTGTGACTTTTCCCAAGGTAGGAAGCCTGAGGTGAAAGCAGTTTTCAGGTGGGGCTGGGCCTTGCTGTGCCTGTTAAGAGCAATTCCCTGAGAGGGAAGGAGAGCAGGATCTCACCCCACTGATGACCCAGACTTCAGCTACAGGAGCTGCCCCCCAACTGCCCTCTCAGCAGCACCTGCTGGTCATCCCGTTCACTGGGGGGAAGGAGGAAAGAAAGGAGAGGTTGGTGCCTGCTGTGAGATACCCGCTGGTAAAGCCTCAGGCAAAGTACCACATTTGTATTTAAAACTGCTTTGGAAGTCAACAGGAGGCTTTCTCCATGTGGCTGCATCGGGGTGAACTTGAAGAGTAGTAGCTGTGGTCCAGCTGCAGGAGAAACCTGCTGGACACAGAGTTTGGACCCAGCCTTTGCTGCCATTCTGGGCAGGGTAGAAGTTTCCACTGGGTGGAAGTTTTCAAAGCTACACAAAGGGGGCAGGACATGGAATTCCTTCCCTTCTCTCTAGATTATTAATTGCTGAACTAATTCCTAATGCAAAGGAAAGGAATTTGCTACTTTTGGGCAACAAAGTACATCCTGTGCTATTAAAGCAAACCCTGCCGAGGGACAGGCTGCCTTTGTCTGGCAGCCACAGCACTGGCATTGTTGCAGCCTGTCCCTCTTTCCCCTGAAGGGGCTGCTGAGAATCCTTAGCACCTGATCCTGGCAGTACATTTTGCGTGATGCCTGGCTGGGCTATGCCCAGTTTCTGTTTTTCTTTAATCCACCAAGTCTGTGTAGAGTAGCAAGGACAGCTCTGGCACCAGGCAAACTCATCAGAAATACTTACCCTAGATCCTGTCTGCCATGGCATCTGAGCTCTGGCACAGCTCAGAGCTTCAGAGATGTTCTGGGCCTCTGTTGCCTTTTCACCACCACAAACAAGTTGAGGTATTGCTGTGGAGCTGCCTTATCTTCCCAGATAGAAGGAGCAGGGAGGCAGGAACTGTCTGGGGCTGCTTTTCTAATATATGGCAATTGATTCCTGATTAAAATTCATGTATGTTAATTAGGCATAGCTTTGTCTTGCATCCTTAGCTGTGCTGATGTGGAGGCCAGCAGCCTGTTCCCAGTTCAGCCTGTCCTTGACATTTTGCTGCTGGGCAGCACTGACAGAGCTCACTCAGGTTACGGTTGTGCTGTTGGGACAAAGGGGTGACGGCTGTTTGCTCTGTAGCTGTTGGGAAGGCTGCAGACCAAAGCTTGTGGGCTGAGGGGGTAACTAAACATCAAAGTTAAAAAAAAAATTATAGTTAAAAACCATGGTGGAGCACATCTGTATGTAAAATGTTTTTGCTGTGCCCCTGTTGTCTTTCTCCTTGCTCTACCTGACACTCAACCACACTGTCATTCCTCTTCTCCCCTTCCTCGATCCAGTTCCTTGCTCAGAACTCTTTAACGTGCAGCCACAGCTGCTGCTGTTGGAAACACCTGCATGGCATGTTGACTGATGCCTTGAAAGAGTCCACATGCTAGAAATTCCAGTTGGGTTTGTTTAGCCTGACAAGGGATCAAGCAGCAGGGGGTGGGAGATAATTGAGAATCTCCTTTAATCCAGCTGCCACATTATGTCAGTTTTTAATCCAACCTGAACGTGCAGGATGGTGCCAGCACGCTGCTTTTCCCGCTCTGGAGCCTGATTTTTAGACTCAGTGCACAAGGTAAAGATGGTGTTGGCAAGGGGAACACCTGCTACATTCCTGACAGGTTATGGGTAGCAGCTTCTGCTCAAAAAGGAGGTGGAGGGGGGCCTTGCTCTCTGGGCTGTAATGGAGAGAATTTAAATGCATCTACCAGTTTTGAGGCTTGCTTTAAAAGAGTGTTAAAGTGGCAAACCCACTTAAGGTGTAGGAAGCAAAAAAAAAAGACAGCAGCTGGGATTCTTACAGCAGTCTCTCCTCTTTCCTGCTTAGGGTTTTGAAAAGGGGAGCTCTTCAGGCTGCACTCCCTGCTGTGCCACTTCGTAGGTCGTTATGGTTTGGAAAGGGACTTTTAGTGCAAAAGCGCATCTCTAAGTTGTTGAAACCCGACCTCTCCCACCCCCTTCCCTCAGAGGAGTTGCAGCTCCCTGCTCCCGGGATGGATGGCAGAATTTGGGATGTGTGCTTCCAGAAGGGAAAGCTGGGTTCCAGAGGCGCTGCAGGGTTGTGTGGCTCGGGTCTTTCTCTGCATCAGCCCCTCAGTGGAGGGCACATTCATGAGACTTCACTGACTTTAGAGTCCCTGAGCCTTTTCTGCCCTGGCCCTGGTGCAAGCAGATTAAAGGACATGGGGCGCTGGCAGGTGAGTTCTGCTGGTACTGCCCAAATTGTGAGGGACAGTCGTCCTGCAATCCCAGCAAGTGGTGGATCTTTACAGATGGGATTGATTCTTCTCTCCTGACTGAGGTTCGATATTACTGGTTCTAGTGTTTCTGGGTCATTTCTGAGTCCAGGGTGAGGGCATTCCAAGCCTAGACAGTGTCTGTTTGCCAGAGCAACTGCTCCTTCCCTGTGAAAGGAGGCTGGCAAGGGCTGGATTGTGGGGTGGGGTGGTAGGGACCTGTTCAACAAAGGTGTCTTTTCCAACAACTTTAATCTGCTGCCTTTTCTGTGGGTGCCTTCAATGGGACATAATGTTCCTCTTAAATCCTGTGAAATTGTCCACATTTCGGTATCTGACCTACTCATGCTGCTGGTGAGCAGCAATGAGTACTTGTACAGCTTTCAGCTGAAGTACTTAGTCTTTAAAATCCTCCCTCTGGATCCATACACAGAGTTGTTTCCTTGCAGATCTGAGGACAGCTTTTAAGAGAGTAGCTCATTCATGGATGCAATTAGAACTCTTGTGTGACTCATTGCTGGAGTTAATGGTGAATCAAAGAAATATTCAGTGTGTTCCTATAATTATTGTCGGTGATTTGTAGGATTGTTTTCATCTTGGGTCCGGTGTCTGTTTTATTTTGCTGATGTTATGAATAAAAACCTTGTGCACAATCTATAATAATCCCTCTTGGTAGGAAATGCCCACAAACTGGTTCACAGGACAGAGGCTGTTAGCTGAGGCTAAGCAGTGAAGCTGCCTCCCAGCTGCTTATGAGCCTCAACTTAGACTTGAAAAGCACCAGTTTTCGTTTGCTTGTTTCTTTGATGCAAAGAGCACTTTTGCAAAGCAGTTCCTTGTTCTGCTGCGAAGCAAAGACGTTCCAAGCCCATCAGGCTCCGAGCCTTTAATGTTGAGAATGCTGGAATGATAGTATTTGGTAGGCAACAGGTACTTATCTTCACAGGCATGAGGGAGGGCATGTTCTGCAGGCTGTGTCTTACTCAGGTATCCAGTGCTGCTGTAACATTTAATTTGAAAAAAAAAAAAAAGAAGGCAGCTTTCAGGAGGTGATGTACTGTAAAGTTCAGATTTTCAGCAGAACATAAAGCCTCTCCCTTCCTCCTTGCCCACTGCCATCTCTGCAGCACTCAGCCCTTGGAGAGGTGGGAGGTCTGAGTACAACTCAAGGCAGTCATCTGGCCTGATGTGGGCTTAGGATGTCAAGGTGACATCCAAATGTCCTGTGTAAGCTGGATAAGGCCATTTTAGCTCAGGCTGGTGTTGGTGCAATCCTCCCTCCACGTGTGCAGGGTTCCAACAACATGAGCTGTGTTTGGGGGCTGGCTTGGCTCTTCCAGCCAGGCCAGGCTCTGGGAGCCCATTTGGTGGAGAGGTGCAGAACAGGAAAAAGCCCCAGAGTTAAGACTGAGCCTCTCCTGAGGCTGGCAGAGCTGCTGCCAAGATCCTTTTCAAGCATTTACCAGGCAAGATTTGACAAAGGGCAGACTGATCCAAAGGGCATGCAGTGAATCAGCTCAGCTATTTATGCTCCTGGAGGGATGCTGGGTCAGCCATTTCCCACGAGCTTTTAATTCCTTTGTTCGTATTCCCCTATTCATAAGAACCTCTCCAGAAACTTTCCTAGGAGGTATGTGGAGGCTTCCCCCCACCCCTCTTACACTCTCACATGTTTCTCTTTCCTAGCTTGGAAGACTTTTTGATTCACTGAGGATCTCTCTCTGCTTAAGAAATCTCTTGCAGAAAAATCATCAGTACTGACACACCTCAAACAAGTTCAGGATTAGACAAACAGATCAAAAGTTTTTACTCTAGAGGAAGAAGAGTTGGTGCCAAAAGCCTCAACATGAATCAAGTACTGATGGACTGTCGCTGGAACGGAGTGTGGGTGGGGGAAAAGGTCAAAGAGTTTTCTGTAACCTGTTTCTCGCCTGGTCATTGTGATTATTTGTCATGGCACAGAACTAGAGTCTGTCCTTGGACTGGCAGACACACAGGGAACTCCAGAACCGTTCAGTGTATCTTGCAGACTTCTGTACCCTTTCCTTAAGAACAGCCAAGCGCAAAAACGTTAATTTTAATTTTTAAATTAATAATTAATTTTAGTTTTTATAAGGGCAGTAAATTTAAGAGAGGTTTGTGTGGTGAGCCCTGCAGTTAATGCTTTTCTTGAGAGTTGCAGAGACGGGGGGAAAGGAGCCTTGAATTGTCTCTACCCTTAGCCAAGCAACCAGCTGTGCATCTGTGTGAGTGTGTGCTGGCAATACTAATCAAAGCCCTGCTGGCAGAGCCCTGCCCAGAAAACTGGGCTCTGAGAGCGGTTCTTTCACTGATCACCACGCAGTTCTCTAAAAACCACTGACCCCTTCTCGAGCCCAGTCTGACTCTGGCACCCGGACTGCAGGGGTGGCCGTTTCCCCTGCCCCAGCCCCGTAGCAGACGAAATGTTTGCTGCTGTTGGAAATGAGAACCAAGGAGCTGGGAAACTTGGCTGGATGCGGAGAAAGCACACACAGGTAAACATGGGCTTACCCCTTGACCTGCAGAGCTTTTCTGTAACTCTCCACAGCTACAGAGGATTATAACAAAAGCAGCCCAAGCCTGTGTGGCTCCTTTCACCCGGGGAGCAGGACTGAGGCTGCGGTGGCAGCATCACAGCACAGCCCAAGAGGCCAAGCCCAAGTCCTGCTGACTTCAGCTGGGCCAGATTTCACTTGGAAAGGCTCCCCAAGGTGTCCTGTACAGAGCTGGAAGCCGTTCTACCTACTGCTGACAGCCACACCATGGCCATGCCACACTGTCACTGTCTGGCAGCAGGTAACGAACCTTCAGGCTCACTTACAATTTCAAAGCACCGTGCTGGGCCTGTTCCACCACCTCGATATTAACTAACCCAGTCGAAAAGAAGAAGGAAATTTCATCTGTGTCTTGCACACAGTTGTCTTCCCTAACTGCTGGCCTTTGTGCCTCCCCTTCCCACCTTTCTGTGGGGATAAATCAAGGGCCATGAATATATTCATGCAGCACAGGCAAGAGCAAGAGGCTCAGGGAAGAGGTTCTGTTCATGGAGCCTCCCCAGGGGCTGGCATGCAGTCACCCGCCAGAATAAACATGTTTAATTACCTGCATTAATATTCAGATCATGAAGTCCTCAGCATTTGTATTTATTCATTTATATAAATGGAACAAGCTTCGCAGAGCATGGCTGCTGACATGCGCGTTCCCTCAAGGCCCTTGCTGAGAGAAGCATTTGCCATTTTGCATATATACATTTCAATAGATTAAGTGAAATAAGATGGTTAATGCACAGATGTAGAAATCATCTGGGGTCAGAGTAAACACATGGAAATGGCATGTGGT
Source organism: Pseudotriccus pelzelni (assembly GCA_035584735.1). Classification (NCBI taxonomy): domain Eukaryota; kingdom Metazoa; phylum Chordata; class Aves; order Passeriformes; family Tyrannidae; genus Pseudotriccus; species Pseudotriccus pelzelni. The sequence continues at coordinate 2,720,768 of JAWMRA010000076.1, read as the reverse complement.
TCGTTTGCAGCTCAGTTTCACCTTCGATTAGTGGTTCTTTGTCATTTCTTACGTCAGGGGGGTTTGAGCACCTGATTGGAGCAGCCTTTCCTGGAGATCTAACCCTGACCTGCCTCTGAGCATTTAATAGGTGAAACTGGTCCTGTGCTTAATAATGGGAGATTCACTTCACTGTCAGAAAGAGAAGGTATTTTATACTCAAACAGATGTCAGGTGTGCTGCCTCTGAGCAGCTGTAACCCCCCTTCCAATGCAACAGGGCCCTGATTCAGTGGTCCAGTCTGGAAAGACTTAATGCCCAACTGCAGTTCTGGAGCTTGGCAGTAAATTAAAACTGGAGAAATGAACTCTTCAGCTGCTTTTGATTTCTTCCTATTTGATCACCCATTCTCCTTCCTTTTCCCTTAGGTCCTGTGATTGCTAATCTTACAGGTCATGGAACTGTACTAAAATAATACAGCAGAAAGATGTTATTAATTATTAATAAAGGCTTTATATATTTCTTTTCAATATTTTAACTTAATTGTATTCAATGCTATTACACTAAATTCCAGAACAATTAGTACAGATGGGATTGGCTGACAGGTAATTGTCACTGTAACATTACCTTCATTTGGAAAGTGTCCATTAATAAATAGATAAAGCCCAACTTGGAATCATAATAGAGTTCTGTTATAGTTCTTGCCATCTCCCATGCACTGATTAGTCATCTCCCATTAGCACTGTTAGTGGAAGGACTGTGGCAGAGCTGGTGAGCTGGTGCCATAGGCACACAGACCACCCACGAGCCCTTGTGGTGGGTCAGGAGCTCCCTCGGCCCCTGCCCTGCAATTGCCTTTCCCCCGACATTTCCCCCCCCAGCAGGGCATTGCCCACTGGTGCACAGACCCCCGAGTCCTTCCCCAGGCCCTGCTGCCCTGCAATGGGGCTCTGGCCTTGCAGAGCAGCTGCAGCAGAAAGATCCTGGCTGCAAGAGCATCATCATCAAGTTACCACTCCTGGGAGCAGAATAATTTCCACTGAGCCCCAGACTGAAGGGGCTGGCTGTCCCTGTCAGTGAGCTGCTCAGCCCACCCCATGGGCAGGGAATGCTTTTTTTGGTAGGACACCTGCACTGGCAGTGTTGCTCATCAGTTTTTCTGCAGGCACTAATTAGGGGCCTCGAGTCCTCCTCGCTTGTCTTTCGTGTGTCAGTTCCACTACTTCCATCTGCTTGTTTTCGTTTCTTTCCTGTGTTGACTCATCTGCTGCGGGAGAGCCCCTGGGTGCGGGGAGGCTCCTCAGCTGCTGACCCGTGCTGAGCTCTGCAGCAGCTCCTCCATCCTGCCCCTCTGAGCCCAGTGTTGGCCCCACACCAAGGCAGGCCCAGCGTGGAGCTGGAATTTGGGCAGCTGAGAGGGAGCAGGGAGTTCACACCATATAAACCAGAGCCAGCTCTCACCAGGTTCCCTCCATCGGTGGTTCAAGGGGCCAGAGCTTCCAGTGTCCCAAGCAAACCCCATCCCCAGCGGACTGTGAAGTCAGGTCAGTTCCTGCCCCCTTCACATGGTTGGATCCTGCCTTGGCACATGGAGGAGGGTGGGATGGGCTGTGCCTTCCCTGCATCCGTGGGGCAGCGTGTGCTGAGGTTGGGCCCACGAGTGTTTTTCCTGGCTGCAGAAGCTGAGCCACAATCCTGCGCCGTGGGGTCCAGGGGGAGCCCCCAAATGCCACCACTGAGTTGCCTGGTGCTTCTCAACAGAAACTCTCCTGTCTGTCTGAGGAGTGAGGGCCATGGTAACATCCCACACACCAATGGACCACTGGTTTGTTTTTTTTATCCCAAATTATCTGTCATTAACTTCAGCAGACTCTTTGGAGAGGTTTTCATGATAAAAGGGGAAAATCCCAAAACTTTCATTGACTACTTTTCTACCTACTCCTTTATATATATAAAAGACTCCCAAACTGCTCCCTGCAGATTCTGGCTTGGTTTGGAGGAGAAGGGACCCAACAATGGGTTTATTTCTTCTGTTCTGTGGCTGTGGCTCTCCTTTACTCCTTCAGATTTTTTTTCTTTTTCTTTGCCTTTTCTATTCTTTTGATTTTGCTTCCTGTTTTGTCTTGTTTATTCCTCTGCAGAGAAGGATAGTGAGGCAGAGGGACTCCTTTGAAAAGTCTGGTTAAATGAACCACTGTGAGAATCCAAACACTCTTTTTTAGACAGGCAATCTAGTGGAGAAGCAAGTGCCAGAATATTAAGCTGCTTGCTGAATTGTGGCTACAGAGAACAGCCTTATAGCCCTCTGAGGAGGGGCAGAGAAGGGCATGGGGATACTCACTAGCCCAGAATTCAGTCCCACTCTGAAGCCACAAGTCCAAGCCTTCAAAGAAGGCTGCAAACAGTCAATGTCTGGGTTGCATACGAGTGTGGCAGATGCATGTTCTGGGTTCAGCCCAGCTGTGGCAGCATCTGCATTTTGGCTTTCATTAGCTTCCCATGAGGTGCAGGTTTCCATGCTCTGGAATGCTCCAGCTCCACTCTGGCCACGTCTGAGTCCCAATCTGGTCCTGCTCACTCTGGCAGAATGCACTTTTTTTTTTTTGGTGGCTACACATTTTTGATTTTTGGTCTTTTTTTTCGGCTGTTCTAGAAGCAGCTGGGCACAAATTACTTTCATTCCAATATCATTATTTTCATACCATGGGTTTCCAGCTAGTCAGAGCTGTGCTGGGGGGGGTGTAGGGGCTGGGTAGCAGTGACGTTTCCCTGCAGTACAGAAAATAAACAGGTTCACAGAATCAGAACAAGGAGCTTTCAGGAAAGACCCCCATCCGTTTTTGTGTAACCCCAAACACCAGCTGCTTTTCTGGCACTGCAGCTTCACCTGAAGTGCTGAGTGCTGAATGTGCACGGGAGATGTCACCCGGGCACGGAAAGCAGAAGGAAGACCCTGGAGAACGCAGCTGCCTCTTCAGAGAGGCAATTCTGAGTTTTGTGTCCTAGTTCCCTTTCTTGGGGGCATCCTGTGGGAGTGGGCACCGAAAATCCCTGACTGTAACAGGCCCTGTTCATGCAGCCCACTCCCTGAGCTGCAGCTCCCGACAAACTCATCCGTTCTGCCCTACCCACACGCGACAGCACCGTCAGCCAGAACTGGCAGCGCTGTGCCCACCCCAACAGGGCACTGCCTGGCAGAAACAGCCCCCCAGACTGAAACGGGGGGGGCTGAGGCTCCCACGAGCCGTGCCTGGGGAGGGTTATCCTGCCGTGTTGCACCAGCTCTGCACCAACACTGCGGCAAGTGCAGGCGGGGAGAGCCCTCAGGGAGGGGGTGCTGCCCCACGCGGCCCCCCAGGACAGATCCCGGGAATTAAGGGTTTGCTTTATTTGCTAACAAATTAATGTAGAGCCTCTGGGAGTTTAAACTGATCAGTGACCAAGGAACTGCTTTGGTGGAGACTGCCAGATTAAATCCGAAAGCCTGAAAGATGCTAGAGCGCGGTTTAAGGGGATGTGCTTGCCAAATACTGCTGTGCATGTGCAGAAAGAGGGAAGACACGGTAACTGTGTGACACAAGGATGGTGAGAGCGACTGCATACAGTTCTTGAGGAGTGGGCAGTGACATGACACTCGTGTGCCACTGATTGCTACCATCCAAGCAGGGACCTGGTTTTGTCAAATGAAGTTTGTAAAGGCTCTGGGAACCTTGCAGAGTAAAAAAACAAAACAAAACAAAACAAAAAAAAGCATTGTGATGCTGAGGATTCTTCTTGGCACGCTGCCTGGCTCAGTTCCTCTTGCCCCAGACTGCAGATGGGCGTTTTCACGCTCTTGCAACCTGCACACAGCACAACAGTGTCCAGTCATTGATGGAGTTTGTCTTGTTCTGGTAACTGAGCAGCTCCAATTCCCCAAAAAGCCTTTACCACGCAGCTGCAGTCTAAGGCCTGGGTGCAAGAGTAGACACAAAATATCGACTCAAAAGATGTTGATGTAGTGAGGAAAGGGGGAGCTCCTGTCAGCTCAGACTGCTGGATCAGGCACAGACAACCTGCCAATGCTCCACAGTGTTTAAGGATTAGAGATGGAGGGAGAGGTTATTTAAGGCAGGTGTTTCAGCTCCAAAATGAATACATGCAGCTGAGTCCTCTGTGTTTTTCACTGAAGTGTATTGCAAGCGTATTTCAAGACCTAGAGAGAGACATTAGAACAGAAAGAGAAGTCAGGCAGAAAGAGATTTTGAGGGGATTCGTGGTTTGACTATTAAAAATGAACAGAGTCGAGCATTATGCATTTTCCAGTGATGTTTATTTGTTTCCTGTAGCCCACAGACACAGCTGGATCTGGCGACAGAGCAGATTCTTCTTTTCCTTAAAGTGTCCGCGCGACATTGAGCCCAGGCTAACACTGTCGTCAAAGGCATTTAGGGAGGGAGCGGCAGAAGCAATGGGAGGTGCTGGGAGGAGGCTGGACAGCAAGGCACGAGGGCAGGAAACACCTTCTGTCCCACCGCCACGGCAGAGACAGGGTGCAAATACACATAAAATCATTTTGCTCATCTAACATACCAGACAAATAACAGCACCATGCAACACGACCTGCAGCTGGAAGCGGGTGGAGGGCAGGAGAGGGGCAGTTATTGCAGTCTGCTTGCAGGGAGCAGCCTGGGGAGCGACCAGGTGGCAGCAGCTCACACACAAGCTCCCAAGAGGCGTTTGCTTGCTGAAGGGAACCATGATTTTTAGGATGCATCTCCTGGGACAGACCTCTCCCTTGGAGCCAGATCCACTCTGCTGCATTTCAAATGGAGATCAGGTATCTAAAATACCACGGAAAGAGACATCTGTCTGTTTTCTCTGCAGGAGGTCAAGTACCATGGTGTCTCATCAGGGTAAGGTTCCTTCCCAGGGTGCCTTCCCTCCCAGCTCTGGCCCAGACCTGCACCTTTCACAGCACCTGCTGTCCAGCCTCGCTGAGGGCAGCACCACATCAAGCATCTTTTGTCTTCTGAAGAAAAGACTGGAAGAATATCTTCTCCGGACTGCAATGCCCCCTCCAACCCAGCCCCACGCAGCCCCCGCCCCACACGGTGTGTGCTGCACAGAGGCGCAGGGCCCGGGCTGTGGCCACAGGAACAGCATCACTCCCTTCCCGTCTGCTTCGCCCAGTCACAGACCTTCCAGCACCTCAGTGCTCCTCTGCCAAGTGCTTCCTTCGTCCCAAGCAATCTGCACAGCAGCAGCCAACCCAGAAATCTCCACAGTGCAGGGCAACCTGTGCACCCCCGTTCGCAGCTGGGACCTTTTCTCAGCCCTTGGAGACTGAGGAAAAGGCTTTGGAAAGGCAGGCTGGCTCCTGCAGCCAGCACCTCGTCTCAGCCAGTTCCTGTACAAAATGGACAACACACACACACGATTTACAGCCTGTTTTTCACATGATGGAGCAGCTCTTGGCTCGGTCTTTCCTCATCTCTGTGTCACTCAGTAAGTCCGTCCTGCCAGGCATCTGTGACACCCGCTTCAGTCCCCGTTTGGAGTTGCTGCGCTTCAAGTTCTTGTGCACCCTGTTGACCGAGGCGAGCGTGGTCACGTGAAACACGTCCCGCACGCTGTTCTCCGAGACCTTGGAGGAGCACTCTGCGTAGGCCACTGCCCCAATCTGCCGTGCCAGTGCGCTGCCCTGCAGTCCAGAGAGAGCAGGAGGGAGAGGAAGCAAGGTTAAGGCTCCTAGTCCCTGCACTGAACTAGGAGATGCAGAAGCCCACACTCCCCTTTAGCCGGTCCAAATCAGGCGTCTCCACCCTCTCTGAGGAATGACTTTTTGGCCACTAAGCAGGAGGCTGCTCAGCAGAGCATCAGGAATAAGGCAGGGCCTGCCAGTGCTGGGGACAAGAGTGCTGTCAGCACGAGCAGCTCTGAGGTCCTGAGCCACGATCGAACCAGCTGCAGACCAAGGCCTGGCTACGGTGGGTCACGGAGCCCCCGCCTCTCCTGCCTGATCCATGCGCAGTCCTGCCCAAACCCACCTGCTCGTGTGTCACAGGGATGAGGCGCTGCTTGGAAAGCTCCCGGAGCGTGTTGAGGTCCGTCCTCATGTCCAGCTTGCAGCCAACCAGCACGATCTTCGCGTTGGGACAGAACTCCTGCGTCTCCCCTTGCCACTGCAGAGCAAACGAGAGGCTCCGGCGTGTATGATTTTCCAAATGGGAAGGGGTCACAACGGTTCAGACACTGATTAGCTCATCAGGGCACTTTAATGACTGCGACAGGCAAGGATGGGAATGGTCAGAGTGGCTCTTGGACAACTTTACGCTCACTTGTTCCAGATTATGCTCTGCAAACCTCCTCGATCCAAGCTGCGCCCCCTGGGCAAGGCTATGGGAGGCCAGTCCTGGCTGTGGAAAAATAACGACCACAAAACCTGGTGCGTGGATCTGGGACCCCAAGGGTCAACACAGCCAGTGGGGAGCTCTTTGCACAGCACACACACTACTTGTTTACTACTGGAAACCACATGTTCAAGACATATATGATAGCCAGAATTGAAGAAATAAAGAATTGAAGCAATGGAAGGAGAAGGCCAGGGCAAAAATCCATGTCCTTCACACAAATGGTTCATTTCAGAGCTCCCAAAATGAATGCCTGATGTCAGCTGTGTCTGCAGCGGTAAATAAACCCATCACCTGTGACCTCCCCCTGGGGAGACCTGTACAGACCCATCAGCATGTCAACACCCTGGTTACTCATCTAGCAGTTCTGAAGTAGGAAGGAGATAATAGAGATTACCCCTGGCTAAAGATGTTACTTGGAATTAGCAGTTTCCTGCTGAGCTAACTGGTGGTTAAGCATATACCCTGGGCAATTAGAAGAAGAAAGAAAACCAAGCCACAGCCCGGTTGTCCACAGCCTGGTGGGGAAGCGCCAAGAACAACCCGGGTTTCATTCAACCAGGATCAGACCAAAGCAACTGCAAAATATGGAAAATTCTTATTTTCTACCAGGACATGGGCTCAGGTATCTTCAGGTGTTTGCTTGACAGGGACATTTGTTCCCCAGGACTCAGGCACCCCCAGCCCCTGGGCAGCACAGACCTCCGGTGCCACAGCCACAGAGCACCAAGGGCCAAGGAGGAGCAGATGCAGATCTTTTGGAGCTGGAATTCAAGCATCCTAACTCACATGGAGGGTTTGAGCTACAGGGTCTGTTCACATCTGGCAGAGGTCCTGGCTGTCTACAGTAACACAGGGCTCCTTGGTCTCTGGAGGGAGCTGGGACACTTTTTCCACATGACTGACAGCTCTGGGAGCCCAAGATCTGCTATCAAGACTTGTCAGAACAAAGGCACCACCCCATGAAAACCTTCTCAGTGTGAAAGGAAGAGTTGCTTGTTTGCATTCCCTCAGATGGCTGTCCCTTCAACTGTACATGCTGTACAGCAGCCCAGGCATCAAAAGGGCAGCAATAATAACGATTTCCTCTGCTGAATTAGTATTTTTGCCTGAGGCTTGAACAGCCTGATATCACAAGCTAAACCCCATTTCAACTTCATGGTATCTTAGGAATTTTCCTCACCTCCATAAGGCTGTGAGCCTGCACCAAAGGAAACAAGGCACTTAAGAAATCCCCCGGGATTTAGGGTTTTATTTTAAGTTCCCATATCGAAAAGACGTTTCCTAACAGCACTCGAAGTGTCTGTGAGGCTGCACAGGGAAGGCTGTGCACCAAGCGGGGTGGACTCACATGAAGGGTGTGCAGAGGGACATAAATAACTCCCAACCCCAGCTAATTATTGAGGGGTTTGCATCTCATTAAGGTATAAGTGATTCGCTTGCATTATTGTTCTGCTGACTCCCAAGCTGAGCAGCGAATTCCTTCAGTCCCACATGAAACACCCTCCCTGCACCCAGCCTGCTCGGTACCCGCGCCCCGCTCTGGGAGCCAACACTGAGCCATTGACCGAGTTATCAGAAGGGTCTTTGTCCCCTCACCGAGACACTCCTGAGACAAAGCCCCGTTTCTCAGGCCTCCCAGCCGCTGAGTAAGAGCCACTCGCTTCAAGCACAGCATTTGGCAAAACGCGGAGAGGCCAAGAGGGCACCCAGGACAATGTGACATGTTCAGGCCGTGGCCAGTCCAGCCCTGGCAGCCTGGGGCTCTCTGAGGAGAACAGCCACGGGAACCACTGCTCTGTGGTGCTTTTCACGCCTCAGTGTCTCAAAGAGTGTCACAAATGAGACACCAGCCAAGGCTCGCCCCCGGGACAGGATGCAGCTGCCAGACGCTTTGCTGCACAGCGGAACCACAGCTCCCTAAGCTTCATGGAAGGAAGCAGGGTACAGTCAGGACCAAGGGATGCAAGCGACCAGAAAGCCATTTCTCCTCTCTCCCCTGAGCAGCATTCCGAGTTGCTCGACTCCATCTCAGAGGAAAGCCTCACGTGTGACCCTCTCCCTGAAGTGACCCACTGGGCACCAGCCAGCGGTGCTCCACGGAGGGTCCCCAGCCCTGTGGGGCTCTCTGGGACCAGCTGGAATATCAGATCTGCTTAAAGTCACTAACCTGCAGGTTCAAAACCCTCAGCTGCTCCTGCAGAGCGCAGATGGTCAGCTCTGTGGGGGCAGGTGGTGCTCAGGGCCCTGTGCTCCAGGCCAGTGGCATCGTGCCACCTCATATTCATTCACGGGCTTGAAATTCAGTGCCACAGCTCGTTATTTTCATTGTCAAGCTACAGAGAACTGATTGCTGTCTTTCTTACTGTGCAGATGCTGAACTGAAGGAAGAATCAAAAAGCTGAGCACTCTGCTTGCTTGGAAACAAGCACCAGGGGCCACTCCTCAGCTGCTGCAGGGAATCCACAGTCACTGGTGGTGACAAGATCCAAAACACCTTCCAAGGTCTTCGTGAAAAACAGAACAAATGCCCTACATTTCTCTCTGTCCCCACATTTGTATGTGTGAATACAGACAGACCTCACACACATGCTGTAAGCTACCATGAGCTTCACCATTCACTGGGCTCCTTTCAAATGGAAATGCCTTGCATTCTGCACAGATCACGTAGAGGTGGTGGCAGCAGCAGCAGCAGCAGCAGCAGCAGCTGACCATCCTCCTCTGAGCACAGGAGCTCCAGCCAAGGCTTGGCCGCAGGGCCAGAGCTGTGAGCCTCGATGACAGCCTCGGGGAGCAGGGTGGCTCCACAAGCTGCTGCAGAGCACCCCTCTCAGTGGCTGGAGGGCAGGGGGCACTCACCTTCTTCAGCACACTGTCCAGGGTCTCCGGGCGGCTGATGTCGAAGCAGATGAGCACAGCGTCCGAGTCGGGGTAGGCCAAGGGACGGACGTTGTCGTAGTATGCTGAGCCTGCGGAGAGGAGCGGGAGGAGGGGGGTGAGCAGGTCCCATCCCACCGACTGCCTCCTGCCCAAAGAGACCCGCAGCCCTCTCTGCCAGTCAGAGATCTTTGACTCCAGTAAGAAGGTCTAGCAGAGTTTGATTTGCAGAGGATTTGGTTCCTTTGTTTAGGCACGGAAGTCAGAGGGGTTGTCCTTGTGTTCTTGTAGTTAGCTCTTTACAGAGTGAAAAAGCAAGTTTTGCATCCCTCTCCCACCCTAGTGGGCATCTGGCTGGAGCTGCACTGCCAGGGGATGTTGCTCATGGAGGAAGTTGCTTGGGACACACCTTACTCACCACTCGCTCCTGGATTCCATCACTTGTCATGCCAGTGCTGCACCACTAACAGTGGAAAGGTGCAGCTGACAGAGAGAACAGGAAATGCTACTGCTATTTTTTATCCCCTCTTGCTGTCTTTATACAGGAGAGCTTGCTCACACAGATTATGAGAATTTAAGACACGTAAAAATGAATTGCCTTTTTCCCTGGATTTGTGCTGATAAAAGCCAGACAGATTCTTTCTGATACACAAAAGAAGTGACAGGATTCGGTGAACAATCCATAAATGGCAGGGGATGATTCTGCATTCTACCGGAATTCCGTGAGCAGGCAGAGAGCCCAGTCTGAATCCTGCACACCTTCTATTGCTCACACAGGTGCACCCACACACCTTCAGTGCACACTTCAGGCATTAAAAGTCACTGTGCCATAGCGGTGTTACTGCAGTGCATTCTGTTGGTGGGTGCAGATGCCTTGGCAAACAGTCACAAAACAGCAGTCGGCTCAACAGGGCTGATCGCGCTCTGCTGCTTAGAAACACTGTTTAGGGTTTATATTTGTCTGTACATTGGCTTAAACTTCCTGGAGGGATGAGCAGCAGTTGTTTATTTACGAGAAGGGTCAGCAGAGACACCAGAGTCCTTGTTGAATCTGCTTCCTCCAAAAGCAGGATCGCCCACCCGAGGCCGAGGAAGCCGGATGCGCTTCCTGCCATGGCCCCTCAGGACGCCCAGACCCAGCATTTTCCCACACCGAGAGGAGGCTGGAGCACCCAGCCCGGGTGTCAGGTGGCTCTCCTTCATGAAGTCCAGCACCTGATGAATTATGGATGATGGTGGCTTATGTTTCTGGGACAATGGGAATCCGGGTGAAAGGAGAATGGGCTGATTCTCCACAGGAGCTCTGCCCCTTGGTCCTGCACAAGGGGCTCCCAGCTGAGGTACAACAGCCCCCTTGCACAGCGCTGCAAACACCCCAGACCCCTCCACAAGGCTCAGCCTGGGGAGCAGAGCCATGACCGCTCCTGCCTCTGCCCAGAGCCCACATGAGGCAGGCTGAGGGCTATGTGGAATCTCCCCAGACCCTGCCAAGTGCCAGAGACTGTCCACCCACTCTCCCCTTGCCACCAGCTCAGAGCACAGTACCAGCAGCAGCCACCAACAGCAGAGCTCGGGGACACCAGCACAGCCCCCACCATTCCCACACAGCCAGAGGCAGATGGCCCTGGATTAATTTTGCAATAGGATTCCCAGAAAAACTGGCTACAGGTATCTCTAGCCCTCACAGCCAGCGCACAGGAGCAAAAGCACCTGCACCCCCTGCTCCGGTCATGGAGAGATGTGTCTCTGTCCCTGCAAAGTCATCGGGAAGGAAGCAGTTGCGATCAGTAACAGACCCTGATCTCTGCAGAGCCCAGCCCTCTTCCTAGAGGGAAAGTCACGTTCCCTGACCGAAAGAAGCCAGTCAGCCCCTGCGGCACCTCGGACAGCTCTGGGGACGGGGATGCCGCACAGGGGGGGACACAGAGGGCTTTCTGACCTGGCCCCAGGCTCACGCTGCTGCAGCTCACAGCTGGTCCAGAGCCGGTGCCCTGCGCTGCTCCCTCCCGTGCCCCGAGATGACCCGGCCCCGCCGGGCACGAGGCTTTCACAGGCAGCGCCAAGCTCGGGAGTGCTGAGCTCCCCCCCTCTGAATGGAGTTTTCAGTGATGTGCTCGGGGTGGGCTGAGGGGATGAGATGGGAAAGCCAGCGCCGATCCACATGCTTGAATGAGTCAGGTCCTTTATCTGAGCCGTGCCCTCTCCCCCACGCACACAGGGGGATCTGCCTCCAGACGGGGCCCTGGCACTGCAGGAAAGCGTTCCCACACACATCCTCTCCCTTCGGCTTCTCAGTTTTACATAAACACTTCAGATAAATCTACCCCCTCCCAGCCAAGGAATGCTCCTTTTGTAGAGGTGGTTTTGGCTCGCTCAGCACAGGGATTGCCACAGCAAACTGTATCATAGCAACCTGCTGCTCCCCAGCAGCAAGCCAGCCCCTTGGCAGACAGCCAGCATCATTGGTGCAGCCCCACTTTATCCCACAGGACCACCTCTGTCCCGTCCTGGTGCCAGCAATCACACTCTTCCCCCCCTGTGATCACAAAAGGAAAGACCCCCATGCTGGCAGGAGAAGCCGAGGGAAGGGGAAGCATGAGGCAAATAACCTTATCTTCCTAATGAGATCAAAATTTGATTCACGTTCATTAACTGTCTGCTCCAGCTCCAAAGAGTGCCCCTGGCACCTCCACTCAAGCTCAGAGCGGCACTCCCAGCTGTGGCAGCAGCAGCTTCTGCCCACCCGGAGAGACCGATGGAAACTGATGGGGACCCCTGGTCAGTGCTGCCCTGTGAGGCAGGAGAGGTGCACTGCTCCCAGCCAAGGCAACCCCCAGCTTGCTCTGCAGGTGACTCTACTGAATCAGGAAATTCCGTTTGGGTGATCAGTCTTCTAGTTTTTGCGCCTATTACTTTTTCATTGCGTTCAACAATTTAAAAAAAAAAACAACCAAACAAACACCAAAAAAACCCCACAACACAAAACCCAACAACAAAACATAAAAGCCTCAGTGCCTTCAACTGTAGCACTTCTAAGCACCCTTCATACACTCCAGCAAGACACTCCAGAGACCCACAGTCTGGCACTTCCGAACACACACGCCCAGCTCTGGTGTGTCTGCAGATTCAGCCTTCCTTTACTGCTTGAGTCACTCTCCCACTTGGCACCCAGGTTTGCAAGAAACAGGACCTATGTGCATCTGCTCATGATTAAAGAGGGAAAATCGGAACAAGCCAAAAAGCAGCTTAAAAATAAAATCCACACAGTTGTCTGAAATTCAGAGGTGTACACAGCCATGAGCAGCTCCTCTTTCTCCTTGGCTGGCAGCCTCTGGAACGCCTGGCACTGCAGCTCAGAGATGCTGCTCTGGGGCAGGGGACTGAATGCTGTTTCATCTACACCAATATTGTGCTAATCTTCATTTGTTCCTTATTAGCTGTTCTGGAGATAACGTGCCTCCTCACATGGGCACCCTCCATCCAGCAATGGGACATTACAAATCAGGAAGGCCAATGTGCATCCAGAGCCACGATCTGCCCTGCAAGGGGCTCCTGAAGCCCTGGCCAGCTCTGGCTTGAAACAGAAACGAGCACTGCCAAGACCTAAATTTCTCAGCAGAACACTTGTCTTGGAGGGCTCACTGTAAACTCTCCCCACAGAGCCAGCAATGCTGCAGCACATGCTGTTTTCTGCAGGGACAGAGGATGTCTGCTCTGCCAGACAGATCCCACCGAGGGCCCAGACAAGCTCTGGGCAGGAGGACAAAGCTGCCAAAGCAAGGCCGAGCCATAAACCCCACAGTTTCTTCAAGCTTCTGTCCTGGCTGGCCTTTGACGTTTCTCTTGCTCATGCAACATCACTGCAAACCCCTGCGAAGTACAGGGAAGTAGGAAACTGCTCTGTGACGTGGAACAAGCAATCGTCTAAAATGTGCAGGACTGAACCAACAGCTTGGACAATTAACCTCTGCTCCTAATTCTTACAGTGCACATACAAAAATTAGTGAATTACTAAAGAGCCCAGCTGGCATACCTTCAGGATGGACATAATCAGGGTGAAGGGAATGATATTTACTTGGGCTGAGGTGGCATTTCTGGGCCTCTCTCCAGATCTTATTACTGGAAACCTGCCCCTCAGGAGGAGGCTGTTCTGCTGGATTTACCAGTGGAAGAATCTCCAGCTCAGGCAGGCACCGGGTGCTTCTGCCTCATCCCACTCCTGTGTCCTGTCTCACGTATGCAGCTACCAGAGGTCCAGAGGAGCTTGCTCAGATGCAAAGCCCCCCCTCCAGCAACTGTGAGGAAGCTCTGAAAGCTCCCTGTAGAAGTCCCTCCTGGCTCCAGAGGGAGCATCACAGAGTGTCTGGCACGGGAGGGCTGGGTCTGTGGATGCAGCAAAGGAGCTCACCAGACTTGTCACAATCATGCCTGCAGCAGCTGACAAGGGAGACAAATGGGAGTCAGAAGTCCCTTCCTGGCACTCTCGCCATGTCACGAGGGCAGCTGGCATTGCCACAGCCCGCCTGTCATCCTTTCTGTGGGGTACAACGAGGACTAGGAGCGGCAACAGCTTCCTGCAGCACAGCCAGCACACATTCTGCCTTTGGGGAGCACCGTCCCTCAGTCTGAGGGCGGAACAAATGCAATTATCTTGATGCAATGCTGCACAATTCAGGTTTGCTGTGCACAGCCATCAGATCCCTCCCCGACTGCTTGGCTGCCAGATAAGGTTTCTCCCCACTGGGAAGGCTGGGCCTGTACACAAAGGATAGATGCTGCCACAGGGCATGCTGCCTTTGCTGCAGAAGTAGCCTCCATCCCTGAGTCCCACAGCATTCCAGCACCCCTACGCGATGCACAGCTCAGCAAGATGATCCTCCTGGGCACTGTCCTGCCCTGTCATGGCTTCTCACCCACTCCAGATAAGCATTTCTGCTGCAACCATTTAAACTTCTGTCCGACTGGTTACTGACCTGCCTGAGAATGTGACCCAGCTGCATGTATTTTTAGGCTTAACTACATATTTGTGCTGAGGCACAATGCAAGTATGCTGGTTTCAGGCTCCCAGTCTCAACAGGAAGGATGGGAGGAGCTACTTTGGTATGGAAAGGGCAGCTCCACATTTTCTCTCTGCCTCAGACTGCAAGTGGCATTGAACTCTCTCTGAGATAGAATTTGCCCTTACTCTTTGGAAGAAGCAGCCATGGCAATCCTGGAGCTGCACCCTGGGAATCCAGGCACAGACAGCCACAGCATCCATGGAGATGCCATTGCTAAATTCAGCCCCTTTCAGCTCCCTAATCTCATCAACATTCCTCAGTGGTTCCCCTAAAGAAGGATCTGTTATCACAGCCTGTGGGTTCCCACACAGGCCATTCCAAGGCAGACTGTTTGCCGAGTAAAGGCAAAGAGGGAGGTGGAGGGGGATTTGCAATTCACAGTGTTATTCTTGTCTTGAAAGCGCATCTGCTGAAGAGACAGCGGCTGTGGAAGGCTGGCAGCAGCACAGCTCCTCTGCTGTGAGCTGCAGCACCACGGAGCAGGGCACAGGGCACTGCTGAACCTGTGGGCACCGACCTCTGAAACGCCGCAGGTTGTGGCAGACACTGCAGCTCTCGGCCACGCTGCATCCCGATGGATCCACAAAGGCCGGAGAAGTCCTCTCCAGCAGCTTTCCATGGCAACAGTGACCTTGTGCAAGGCACAATGCCAGGCTGGGCCTCCCACTGAGCACTGGAAAAGACGCTCCTACCAGAAGCAGGCAGCTCTACTCTGCAGCGGGATCTGCATCAGCAAAAGATGCACCAAGCAGCTCATTGACCTCAAGTCCCTCGCTGCTCTGCCTGCCTGCACTTGGAGGCCACAGACACAGCAGGCAGGCAGAGCCTCCCAGCATAGGGGGGTGAACCAAAAACAAAGAACTGAGTCCAGGCTGCGAGGCACAAAGTAGCTTCCTCCCCAGTATTGCTGGAAACAGAACAAAAAGTCCACCTGGGTACAGGCCAAAGCCTCAGACCTGCCAGCACCAGTGCTGTGGCCTGGGAGAGGCACTGGGCAGTAGCATTGCCTGAGCCCTTGGTCGCACTCAGTGCTGGGGAAGGGGCTCTGCAGAACAGGCAGGGCGTTGAGCCAGCCCAATGTAGGCAGCAGGTTCACTGGCAGTGCCAGTCACGGCAGGAATGCTCCAAGGGCTGGTCCCTGGGAAGCAGGTCGGCTGTTGCCGAAGGCTCTCGCTGCCAGAGACCTGCTGAGCACTGCGGTGGCTCCGCTCTGGGCGTGAGACTTCCCAGAGCTGGGCAGACCCACGGACCCTCCCTGATCCCACGGGGAACACACAGGTAGTGCGCTGCTGAGGAAAACCTCCCTGCCCAGCGCGCGCCCAGGGGTAACCGCGCTCCCTCTCACACCCCGACGCACGGAAACGAAACTCGCCCACTCCTTTCAGAGCATCGCTAATGATCACAAACCATCTGCCCTCCTCCACCTGCCACGAGGAACAAAGCTCCTCCTGACGGGTCCAGGGCACCCAGCACTGCAGGTCTGGGAGGCACCCAGCCCTTTGGGAACAGCACACCCAAGCCATCAGGCATCCTGTCGAACAGGAGTTTCCCCCACCGCAAGATACCGTCGCCCTGCAGAAGAGCTGCTTCTGTGCCGAGCGTGTTCAGCCAACAGGGAGCAAAAAGAATTTGCCAGAACGGGAGCATGAGGAGCAGCAAAGCACCGTGTCACCCAGAAGGTTCACGAGGAGAGGTGCCCGGGCACGGCCACTCCCCGGAGATGTGTCTACCCCATAAAACTGGCAGGCTCTCCACCCCTTCCCTCGCACACAAGGACGTCAAACTGCTTTTTAACGGAGGCTTTAGCAAACAGTACAGGCTTCCCAGGGGACAGGAGGGATGGGACATCCCTGCCATTCTGTGAAGTGGCACCTAAAGCAGTTTTACTCCCACAGTCTATCCCTAGCTGGGACACAAAGAGAAAGAAACATAAAATGCAACCATCCCCTACAAATGTTGGATAAGGGGATTGTGTCCCTATTATGTTCCTGGATCTAAGGCACTTGAGACAGTGCAGAGGCCCAGCATTCTGCCCTGTTTGAGCGGCACAGGTTTCATCCTCATGAAGGATTCTCAATGCTGGAAACTCTCCAGAGTCACCCTCCTGCCTCAGAAAAACTAACCAATGAACATCTAAAAGACATTTAAAGGAAATCAGATGTCTCAATACAGTTTGGGAGCCATTCAGTTCTCCATCACCTCTGCCTACCCCGTGGCAATGTTCCTGTAAGGAAAGTTCCTGCCTGCCAGCAGCCAACGTCACAGCCTCTGTTTGCCATTTGACAGGAGGGGCTGATTCAGCCCAAAAGGCTGCATTTTCCAAGGCACTGCCATCAGCCAGGATGACAGGCCCCAGGGAGCAGACAACATCCTGGGCTGTACGGAGGTTCCCAGTGGGATGGCTGAGTGGCCAGGTAGACTGCAGCCACTCTCAGTCACCACAAAGGGACTTTTCCAGGCAGACTCCTCTTGCCCCACCTCCCACCGCTGAGTGATGCTCAGCTCACTCTGGGCACCTTCCAGAGTCTCCAACCACTTCCTCAACAAAGTACAGGATGGAGGGAATTCATAAAAAAGTAAAAAATCAATAGCCAGCTCCTCTGTCCAGGTCTCTGCTGATTTCTGGGGGAGTTTCAGTTCCAATTACTTATCTAAGAGATGGCAAGTGTTTAAAATAGAAAGGGCAATCCTGACACAAGGAGGGGAGCAGTTTCTCAACGCCTCCTTTCCCAGTCTTGCTGGGATGGAATTTATCATGAACAATAAGCCACTGCATGCAAAGTGGCTCAAAAGAGAGAGGAAGGAGCATAGAGACAAGGGAAAATACCCCCAAGTGCCTGTCTCTCTCCATAGGGAGGGCAGTGAGCTACTCCCAGCCCCTTCAGCTCAGCTGGTTCAACTCACTATTCTGCAAAGCATCTTTTACCAAAGCTCCCGTTTACAAGGGGCTCCAAAGAGTAGTGGAAACTCAACAGCAGCTTGCATTCTACAGCTAAAAGTATCAGTCTGATTACTGGGAAAAATTGCTGTGTAGTGCTTTGCAGGCCTGTTTATTAAGAATTAGCTCCTTTGTATTTCAAATAAAAGCTGCAGGAGAAGGAAATTTATCTGGAAAACTACCTGACGAACTCTATCCACACCAAAGCTGCTAAAAAGGTCTGACATTTTTCACAGCAGAAGACAGAAGGAATCAAACTCCCTTTCCTTTTGGCTGTAGAGATAAACATTAGACAAACACATCTTCTGTTGCAAAAAGGAAAAAATGAATGCATGACAGCGTCAGATGCCCATATCAGATACATATACACAGCTTCAAAGACTTTTTATCACATCCTATTCTTTTAACATTTGTATGACCAAAGCAAATAATTCTGGAGAGTTCCTAAAAGGCAGACAATGCCTCAAACGTGCTTCCACATCCCCCAAAGGTGAAGTTTTTTATATCAAATACAGATTCTCAGAGCAAAGCCATTCAGAGCCTAACAAAGATAACCCACTCCATTCCCTTCCAGAGCTGCAGAAGCCCACGATTTGGAAACCCCCAGCCACGGGGGCGACCAGGCTGTGGGTGTACACGAACGTGTGCCACGGGGACACGCGAGGTCGGCCACCCCTCACTCCCGGCGTGCCCTGATCCAGACTCAGCCGTTGGAGCAGCTCCAAGGAACCCTCTGCAGTGAAGGCCCCCCAGACAGTATAGCCATGTGTGAAGGACTTCACACAGACACGTCAGCCCAGCACCATCCACCACGAAACGGCTTCCACGCTGTAGCCACCATTCTGCGCTCCAAGCACAGCTCCCAGGCAAAAGCCAAGAACCAACGCTGATGAAACCAACGTGTCATCCAAAGCTCCAGCCCCAGGAGCTGCCCCAGGAGCTGCCCCAGAAGCTGCCCCAGGAGCTGCCCCAGGAGCCAGAGTCCTTGGGACTCACATCACAGAGCACAGCGCGCCAGTGTAGCTAAAGACCCCTTTTTGTCTCAGGGAATAAAATTCAGCAAAAGCAAGTTTACAAAGCTCCAGAAAAGACTCAACAAACATATTTTACATGTTTGAGCTGGACTTAGTAAAGCCACTGCTCTAGGTAGGGCTATGCTGATCCTACGGCTGTCATTTGATGGATGCAAAATTACAGCAAGGAATTTGAACAAACAACAGCAAGGAAAGTCCTTGGTCACGTTTTAATTTACTACTGCTCCTGGACACCAAGAGGAATTCATTTGTCATGAGGACTCCAGAAATTAGATGAATATGGGGAAAGAGCATCAGCAAGCCCATGATGTACATTCACCAGAAGAACACAGCATTCAGCTGCACTGTCTGAACCAAGGAGTCCAAAGGTAAATTATAAAGTGCTTGTGAACTTTGCAGGATGCCAATACTTTTATTAGCTCTGCATCAAGCACTTCACTTGCAACCCGTGCCTCCACAGAAAGACAGTGCAAAGTTTGGGACAGGTCTTGGTGGACCAGGGCAGCTGCGCCTTCAGCTTCACGAAGATCCACCACTGAGGACACAAAGAGGCAAAACCAAACCAAGCCAAAAAGACGCCAGAGAACCCCGGGGGCTCTGTGGCAGGGAGCAACGACTGGCCAGGGCACCCCTCTCCCCAGGCTGAGGGTTCCCTGCTCCAGCAGCACCTTCCCTCCTCCCCGTTCCCCTCCGGCGCTCCTCGCTGCCGGGGCCGGCTCTCTCGCTCCTCGCTGTTTGCCCGCACGCAGGTGCAGCACCGCAGAGCCCCGCCGGCACTGCGACGGCTGCGGGACGAGGGACCGCCCGGCGCGGCGGCACCGGGGCTGCTCGGGACCGGCCGGGAGCCTCGCAGGCTGCTCGCAGGACGCGGGGCCGCTGCCCCTGCCCCAGTCCCGGCCCGGAGAAACCGCCTGTCGGAGGGACGAGGCCGGCCCTGCCGCACCCCCCCGCAACGCCCCGCGCAGCCCCCGGCCCACCTGAGGTGTCCCACATGTTGAGTTCGGTGCGCTGCTTGTCGATCTCGAAGCTGGCCGTGTAGTTCTCGAAGACGGTGGGCACGTAGCTCTGGGGGACGGAGGGGAGAGCAGAGGTGAGGTGAGGTGAGATGAGGTGATGCGCGGTGGAGAAGCCCGGCCCGCCCGCCCCGCCGCCCGCCGCACCTCGGGGTAGCAGTCCTTGGCGAAGACGTGCAGCAGCGCCGTCTTGCCGCACTGCGTGTCCCCCACCACCACGATCTTGCAGCGCGCCAGGTGCCCCTCCATGGTGCGGGGCCGCGCCGCCCGCGCCGCCGCTTTACCGGGTCGGGCCCGGCCTGGCCGCGCCCCCGGCCCCGACGGCACCAACCAGGCGCGGAGCGAAGCCGGCGCTGGGCAGGGCCGCGCCGCCACGGCCGCGGCCCCGGGAGCCGCCCCCCGCCGGCCCCGCCGCCCCCTCGGGGCGTCCCCTCGGCGCTGCCGAGGCTGGCCGCTGGTCCCGGGGGTGGGCGCGGGGCTGGCGGGTCCGGAGCCGGGAGTGGGCACTGCCCCCGCCGCCCCCGCCCGCTTCACCGTGGTCCCTGCCCAGCCCTTCGCCCGCAACCCCGGGAGACGCGTCTTTCCCCGGGGCTTCGAGCCCCGGCGCTGCCGAGGGAAAGGGACCCGTTCCCTGAGAAATTCGGCAGAAGCGGGCTCACCCGGCATTCTGACCCGCCCCACGCGCATTCAGGGAATCCCATATCCCCGGTGTCCGTGTCCAAGTGACATCAGCAGGGGCAGGAGACTGGTCTCTGCAGCGACTGCAGGACCCCAGGTCCGGCTCACAACCCTCTGCAGAAACGGCTGTGATTTCTGCCTTCCATTCCTCCTTGAGCACAGGCAGCACATCTATAAATTACAGCAGTGATTTTAATTAGTAGAATTATTGAGAAAGAAAAGGCTCCTCTACCGCTAACGTTCTGCTGGCCACACTGCAGAAAGGTTCAGAGGAATGGTGAATGGAACTGACAAGCTGCCTGTCACAAAATGCAGTAAAAATAGAGACAATGAAGACAAAGCAAGTCTGGAGAAGTGGAAATTAAAATGTTTTGGCAGTGAAACCGGATTTATTAACGGACTGAGGGGGCAGATTGTTTTTTTGCTGAAATCACAGTTATTTTTCATACATAAATATTGGTGCCGTGCGTGATATTGGGACACGTAAAGAACAGAGCGAGAGAGTGCAAGGCAAGGGGGGGTTGCCATGCAGGTACCCAGAGATTTCAAGTGCTGCTTGGCCTTCTGACTGTGCTGGCTGTGCCAGCCAAGCCCCCTCGCACACGTCAGCCTCAGTCAGCACTTTGGTGAGCCAGCTGCCTGCATCTGGTCATGGGCCACCTGTGCCTTAGCATGCACCCCTAGGACAGGGGCCAAGCACAGGCAGGGCTGAAGGTGTGTCTTTGGCACATTCAGCGGGCAAACAGGAATTCAGGTCCCTCCTCACCGTCACATACCAGAGAAGAGCTGAGCGCCAAGTGGGTGAGGTGATTGGAGGCAATGATGCAGTTCTGGAATCCCAGTAACTCCTGTCCTCACCTGGTCTCATTCCTGCATTTTGTGGTCCGGGAAATGGCTCAGTCAGTTCCTTATTCTGCAGCTTTGCAATGGGTTTTGCTGCAGCATCTCCATGCCTCCCAGTCTTGCCTTAAGCTTTAAAGATGATGAGTGACTGTCTTGTTCCCTTCCAGCCTCCCTGAAGAAAGGAGCCTGAGCTGTGACAGGTTTTGTAAGGCCGGGGGGTTGGGGGTGTTTGCCTTCTTATGTATTCATGTTGCTCCATTTTTATGTGCAAGAATGGAAAGAAGAATTCATTGTCTTGTGACTGCAGGTAAAGAAAGGAGTGCTGGGTGGCCACTGGTGTCACGTGGAGTGATCTCTTCCCCTGGCCAATGCCCTTTCTGACAACATTTCACAATTTTTCTCAATAGGAATTAGGTTTTTGCTCCCCACAGATTGTTGTACCCCTGCTTCAGCGAAAGCAAGAGAGTCTCTGCAGGGAATACTCAGGCCTTTGCAAACCTGACAGCTACATTTGCCTTCCCCGGGGAGGGGCAGCACTTGCTGCCCTTGCTCAGAGCCACTGGGGCAGCACCACCAGTGAACCTCACGGCCCCTTCGGTGCAGAGCACCTTTTGGCAGGACACTTGCAGGATACGTTCAAAAACCCCTCGCCACGGTGTGAATTTTCTGGGCAGGCTGCAGAGACATGCTGTGACTGCCGCTGCATACTGAGAGGTGACAGATGGCTCTCACACATTTATTCCTGAAAAACCACTTCTCCAGTGGTTAGATTCTCCCTTGCTGATCCACGTTCTCAGGGATCTTAATTGCCGTTATGAATTAACTTTATCGTGTTATATTTGTGTCATTTCCTGTACGAAGAAACTGGAAGACATCCTCAGGACCTGTACTGGGAAAAGGTACCAGGAGAAACCAACCCTCACCAAAGGACCTGCAGCCTGAAACCTGGAGTCTGTGACATCTTTTTCCCACAAAGCCCCAAAGGCTGGTCCTTTGCAGCCAATCACAGGCTCTGGACATAATTTCAGATGTGGTGAGCAGGTGAAATGTACTGAGTAAACAATATCCTGTACTCTGTTGCATGGGTGTGGTCCCTGCAAGGTGCACACATGTACACCTACCTGGTGAGAGGTGCACAAGTGTCACCTGGGAACACAGAAAAAAGCTCCTGTTCATCACGTCTTGCACTGACCGTTTCCTGGATCTTTATGATGTGTGCATTGTTCCACCTTTTTGGACTTGTCATATATGTTAAAGAGCCAGAAACCTTCCAGGCCAAGCTGCAGAATATTACTAATTGTGAACACTCAAGTTAAATCATTCAGCCCCAAGTGGAGTGTTATTTGATGGTTTCCCCTAAAAGATAAAGAGGTGGAAGAGCAGTAGAGTTTGAACACATGCAGCAAAAAGATACAGATCAGCAGCAATTAGGAAGGTTAAAAAAAGAAAGAGGAAAAAATCCCTGCCAAATCCCCTTTCATGTGTCCAGCCTGTTTACATTCTGGGCTAGAATAGTGCTGATCTGACTCACTGCTGGCATTAATGAAGCTTGCACCTCTGGGTGAGCAATTTAATTTATCTCAGCAAGCCAAAGCTCATTATAACAGTCCATAAATGCTATCAGATGAAAGCAGCATCCTTCAGCAGTCTCAGGGATTAAAGCAAGGAGGCATTCAGCCGCCAAGGCTTCTGCTGGAAAGACTGCAGTCAAAGCATGTGTGGTAGAGGCTGAGGAGGCACAATGTTTTCATTGCTGCTGCAGATTGCTCTGTATCAAGTGATCTGGATCCTCTGGAGCACTCCTCCGGAGGTGGGCAGCTTCCTTCCCCCCCCCACCCCTTCTCTCCTTAGTGCTCATCTGGCCCAGTCAGTGATGCAGAGAAAACCAGCTCCCGATGCCAGGCAAGGCCACGCTGCCACGTCCTGTGTGCTGTACCCCTGAAAGCCACAGGAGCACACTGAGGCAAGTCTGTGCATTTTCAGCAAGGTAAACCATGCTGACAGATAATGGGCTTGTCGTGGATGCGCAGCGTGTGGATGTGCTAAGCCTGTAATTTTGGAACTGTAATTGTCGGTAAATTATTGATGCTGTGGCGGAAGGTTGAAGTTAAGGGGAAGGATTCTCATTTCACAAGATTTCCCCAAGGACCACAGTGGAGAAGGTGCCTGCCTCCGGAGGCAGAAGCAGTGGGATGCTGTTCCTTGCACACCTGGAAACCGGCCTCGTGGCAGCTGTGCCATTTGCTCACGCTGCACATCCACAACCCTTCTGCTGCTGGGGCTGTGCAGAGGAAAAGGCTGGAGCAGCTGCAGCCCCGTGCGTTGTGAGAATAATGCTCTGTGCTGGGAGGGTTTCTTCAGCCTGCTGCCAGCGTGAGGAATGAGCCACCGTTCCCTGAGCTTCAGTTACCACTTGACAACCATCTCCATCGTCCCTGTGATCAAAACGGCAGTGCAGGGAACTGCGGCTGTGAGTGGCAGGTATGTCTGAGAGGTTGTGTCAGATCTACTTCCACCTGCTGCTCTACCTGTCAAATCTAAATGTAATTTACTGTGATACAGGCACAGTGTCACCCAGGAGGCACAGCTTTCCGGGTACGTGTGATGCAGCTGGGACATCTTGTCTGTGTCTGCCTCTCCGTGCTTCTCAACACTGCAGATACAGGTGAGGAAAACACAGAACAGAGGCAGAAGGAGCCTTTCCCTTGAGTTGCCAACAAACCCAGGCACACAGACTGAGTTCAGCACTTTCTGGGGATGTGCAGAGCCCCACCATGTCCGGCAGCCAGACCCTTGCCCCCAGTGGGGTCTCCGGCAGTCTTACCATGTGAAGGAAGGATTTTGCAGGCCTGGGCTTCTGGGATTCTATCCTGAGAAAGCCCTGGGAGCAGGCACAGGCAGCTGCCTTCTGACCAGCAAACCGCTGCCAGGTTTTTATATCTCCTGCCTGTTCATTGTTCCAATGTCCTTGAGAGCAGAGGAGAACTGCTAGAGCCCTGTGTAGAAACAAAGGGAGGTGTAACAAAGGGCCAGGCAGGGGAGCTGGCACTGCTCCAGCTGTGGCACATCCTCCTCAGTCCCTCTCAGGCGATCAGGGATTGCAGCAGGAGGCTGGAAAGAGCAGGACAGCAGCTCAGTGGGAGGTGCAGGGCTGCTGGAAAGCTGAGTGTCCGGCAGAGAAAGAATGAGAAAAATTATCTCACTGGCCTGTGCTCACCTCTGGCTGCAAATCACAAGTCAGCACCGGTCAGAGGGGCCCAGCACCTTGGCTAGAAAACTAGTTTTTTCTGGCTAATGCTCCCTTGCTGTTCCACACCGGCGTCCCGCCCCTGGCAGGCCATGGCCAGCCAGCGTGCTGGGCTGGGGATCACAGTTCTACAAGGCCTGAGTGTGCCAGCCAGGTATGCCTGGCCCATGCCCGCACACCAGCACCTCCCTGTCCACTTTCCAGAACGTCAGCACCTCCCTGTCCACTCTCTAGAACGTCAGCACCTCCCTGTCTGCTCCCCGAAACAGCAGCGCTTCACTCACAACGACTCCAGAGCAGCAGCGAGCCAGGACTGACCTTAAACCTGCCACCTCGATACGAGTCAGAAAGCCACCTCAGCAGGACACAAAGGAAAAGGGGTAAAGATTTACAAGGAAAATGTTACTGACTGAGCTGATAAGGAAAGACTGACTCAGAAACACAAAAGAGACAAAGGCAGGAAGATCGTCCTGCCCAACAACGGAGACTTGCCACTGTGTAGAAGTGTCTCTGCCCTGCCCAGAACTGCACACAGCAGGAGCAGTCTTGTAGAAGAGGAATAATCTTACTTCCCAAATCCACAGCCTTCATCTACTGCTCTCAGCCTCTTCTGGAGGTCATCTCCTGATCTCTGGGGTTTATAGGGGCTCCCTCCAGGCCAGCATGTTTCATCCATCACAAGAACCCTGACAACTGTGACAATAAATCACTAAAAGAAGAGAACCTATAAAATCTCCTAGGAAGAGCAGTAGAAGACAGAGAATTGTGCTTTGATCTCTTCGTTCTAATTTGAGGTGTGAGAGATGCCCAGACATATGGAAGGTGCATCTGTATTTCTCAGAGCTGAGCAACAGCAAAAGGTAAAGCTGGACTGTGGTCCTGTCGTGCAACTGGACATGAGTCTCCTCCTTGTTCCCACTGCAGCCACCCGAACGCTGACATAAATCTGCCACACAGCAGAGCCAGACGATGTGCAGCCTGCCCCAAGCTCTGCCCTCCCGTCTGCTTTCCTGCCTTTGTGCTCTGCTTCCTGAGCGGCCCCAGCTGCCGGCATTCCCGGGGCCAGCCCAGCCCGGAGCGCGGCCCCGCAGGGCAGTCATAAACTGTAGAAGTAACTCAGGGAGGCGATGCTCCGGTAAAACTGCCGTTTCAGTGTTGTCCCCAGGAAGGACGCGAGCACTTGCGTTTGCTCGGAAGGAATCATTCCGCGGAACAAAAAAAAGTGGAAAGAACAAAAAAAAAGAATAAAGAAAATTAAAAAAAAAGGAAAAAGAAAAAGGCGGTGTGGAGGGC
>JAWMRA010000076.1:2666002-2693182 GCA_035584735.1 Pseudotriccus pelzelni | reverse complement strand
CCCCGGCTCTTCCCCGCCCGCCGCCGCCGCCGCCGCCGCCGCCGCTGCCCGCAGCTCCGCTCCGCCATGTCCACCGAGCCGGCTCCGGCCGCCGCCGCCGCCCCCGAGCCCCAGCAGGCCCCCGAGCCGCCGGCGGGCGGCGGGGAGGAGGCGGCGGAGCACCGGGCGCTGGTGCTGACGGGCTTCGGCGGCTACGAGACGCTGAAGGTGCAGGCGCGGCGCGGCTCCGGCCCGCGGCCCGGTGAGGTCTCCGTGAGCGTCCGCGCCTGCGGCCTCAACTTCGCCGACCTGATGGCGCGGCAGGGCCTGTACGACCGGCTGCCCCCGCCGCCCGTCTGCCCCGGCATGGAGTGCGCCGGCACCGTCCGCGCCGTCGGCGAAGGGGTCCGCGACAGACAGGTGAGGGCGGTCCCCCGGCCCCGCCGCGCCGCGGAGTCCCGGCCCGGCCCGCCCGGCCCCGATCGCCCCGGTGCCGCCAGCCCCGGCCGGTGCTCCCCGTCGGTGCGGGCGGGCCTGCTGCGGCGGCGCTCAGCCCGGTCCAGGGGTCCGTCCGATGCCGCCCGCGGAGGCTCCGGCGGCGGACAAAGACCCCGGACAAAGGCGAAGGAATCCCCCGGACGGCCCTGCCCGTCCCGCTCGCTCCGGGACGGCGGAAGCGCCACCGCCCGCCCGACGGGCCGGGCTAAGGGGCCGGAGCCACGGGGAGGAGCTGGGAGCGGCCGTGTTCCTTAGACCCAGGAGGTTTTCCTGAGGTTGGGCATGCATTTTCCGTGGATGATGCTGTTAAGCGTCACCCCAAGGCTCTTGCCTGTTGGCAGGATGATCCTTACAAGGGGCAGCAGTAACGTTCAGCTGTGTTCAGACTGCCGCTCCCGGACTGAGCAAGGAGGGCAGGACATGAACCTCATCCCTCTTGCCTCATTAGGAGTCTGTTTGTTTGGACAGCTAGCAGGCAGCACCCTGGGTACAAGCCAGAGCCCAGGCTGCTGCAGTCCCTGCAGACCTCTGCACAGAGAACAGTGTGCATGCACTGGCCGTGGCATGCCAAGGGCAAGCCTGTGACGGCTTCTGCTAGCCTTGAGCTTGTTTTAGACCCGCTTGTCCTCCGAATTTAGGTTGGCGATAAGGTAATGGTCCTGGCTCGGTCAGGGCTCTGGCAAGAAGTCGTGAACGTGCCGAGCAGTCAGACTTTTCCAATGCCTGAGGGGATGAGCTTTGAGGAAGCAGCTGCTCTTCTTGTCAACTACATCACTGCCTACATGATCCTGTTTGACTTCGGAAACCTAAGACCCAACCAGAGCGTCCTCATCCACATGGCTGCAGGTAAATGGTTCTTGACAGCCCGTGTTGAGACTCTTGGCCTCACCATGCAGTTTCCAAATGGGTGGCATGGGTAAGGAAGTGATCGTAATGGGACCGAATTGACAGAATGTCACCTGGCAGAGACGCAGGCTTTGTGCTGACCCCACTTCCCAGCAGCAAAGGATGGTCTCTCCCAGCGTGTCCCAGGCATCAACCTCACCAGGCACAGCCTTTATTCTGCAGGCTGTTGCCAGTGCACACTCAGTTCAAAACGGATAATTTACCTAATCAGAGGCTTTTCTGACTGCTGGGGCTGTCTGGTTCTGAGTCTTTCTCGCTGCTGGTTTTCAGGTGGTGTGGGAACTGCTGCCATCCAGCTGTGCAAGACTGTAGAAAACGTCACCATTTTTGGCACAGCATCTGCCTCCAAGCATGATTCGCTCAAGGAGAGCGGAGTTGCTCACCCCATTGACTACCGAACGATGGATTATGCAGAGGAGGTGCGGAAAATCTCTCCCAAAGGTACTGCGTGGTGGAGGGTTTCTGCGACTGCCCCTCATTTCTTCCAAGTGCAGAGAAACTTGTAGTTACTATCGGTTCTCCCTCTAGGTGTTGACATTGTCCTGGACCCGCTTGGAGGATCCGACACAACCAAAGCGTTTAACCTGTTGAAGCCAATGGGAAAACTCATCACTTACGGTGCGTGTGAGCCCCGTGCCCGCTCCCAGAGCTTGTGCAGGGGGGACCACGTGGTGGTGGGGTGGGATCCACCACATGGAATGCTTTGTGTTGCTCCGTGCCTGTGCCATCAGGGACCATCGCTGTTCCTGGCTGCTCTGTGTGTTGTGGTCCTGTTATTTCATGGAGGTCTTCAGGATGCTTCCCCTGGGGGGACTGAGACTTGTGTCTTGTCCCCAGAGCTCTGGTTACAGGCTCCAAGGCTCTTCCCTCCCATGGCAAGATCTCTCTTTGAGTACAAGCCAGTGGCTGCAGGGGAAGCTGGAATGTCCTCACGGAGGAACAGAGGCACAGCTGCTTTGTCTGGGCTGAGTTAATGCACAGCCTTCCTTTTCTTCTAGAGGATGTGTGGGTGATGAGGTTTGAGGCTACTGAATACTTATCTCTCCATTCCCCAGCTCTGGAACACTGTGATTTTGTCCCACAGACAAAGCCTTCACACAGTCCCCAGTGGTATTGCAGACATTTGCACCAGTGTGCTGCTTCTGTCGTTGCAGCCGTTGCAGTGTGTGACTCCCCTGAAGAAGCAGGGCTGTAGGAGAAGGGGAGAGCTGTCCTGCCAGCCTGGCTGGGTAGCATTCATAGCCCTTTCTTGCCTCTGCCAGTACTCCAGTCTAGCTGCTGCTGACTTAGGAGGGATGAAGAAAGGAATTCTACGTTTTTGCGAGATATATACAAGTGCTGATAATCCAGATTCTGGATTATCTTGAGGCTGAGACAGGTGCCTGTTTCCACTGATGGTCAGCTGGGCAGAGCCTCATGTGATGCAGTTCTCAGCTCTGTCCATCACTGGACAGTGAGTTGCTGTTCCCCTGTGCATGATCTGAGCTGTTCCATGGGATGCCTGTTGCCTCTCATGTTGTGTTCCAGCTCATCTGTGGCTTGCCTTCTTTTTAGGGGTGGCAAACCTGCTCACTGGGCAAAAGAAGAACCTCATGGCTATGGCTAAAACCTGGTGGAACCAGTTCAGCATCAATGCCTTGCAGCTCCTGCACCAAAACAAGGCAGTGTGTGGCTACCACCTGGGATATATGGATGAAGAAGTTGAGCTTCTCAGAAGCGTTGTAGCCAAGCTGGTTAATCTGTACAGTCAAGGAAAAATCAAGCCTAAAATAGACTCTGTATGGCCCTTTGATCAGGTGAGTCTGAGCTAACACACAGGCTGGCAGCCATTCAGAGTGAGCACCTTGTTCATGGGGGCTGAACTGCTGGAAGTGTTTAATAACCATCTGTCTGCAGGCAATCGGTTCCTTTTTCCTTTTAAGATGCTATGGGTGAGTAAAGCGGCTGTGGTTTTCTGCTCCAGTGCACAGAGCTGGGCAGTGCCAGACAGTGTCCCTGTGGAGCAGGGCAGGTGCTCAGCTGTGCTCCATGGGCAGCAGCAGCCAGGAAGGGGCTGTGTTATGCATCAGACTGGAGTCTGCACCCTGTAATTAAGCAGAACCAGATGGGAAGAACGTTGCTGTCCTTCCAAGAGTGAAAAAGAGCTCAGGCAGTGAAGCAGAATGAGGGTGTTGGAAGGGAGCAGCAGGTTTTTCAGCAGCTCTGCCCGGTGGTGTTGCGTGGATGTGTCTGGGCAAAGTCAGGCTCTTCCCTTGGAAATCCTACGCTGGGGCAGGACTTGCTGCAAGGGGAGCAAAGAACTTAGTGATGATCAGTCAGTATTTGTAGCTGATACCTAGTCTTATGGAAAGGCTTAAGGAAAATTTGATTCCTTGCCTGGCACTTGCTTGGACTGGAGGGAAAGGTGCTTCTGGATTATCCCTTAGACTGGTCTGGGTGGACTGAGGGGCCCAGGAAGGGCATGGATGCACTGTGCATGGTGGGTGGGGATCTCACCAGATTCCTTCTGCTTCCAGGTGGCAGAGGCCATGAGGCAGATGCAAGAGAAGAAGAATGTTGGAAAAGTCATCCTGGTTCCTGAAGCACCGAAGGAAGAATCCAAAAAGGCGGAGAACTAATGAAAAGAGATGTATGCAGATTGTGAATTCATGGTTTAACTCCCTGATCTCTTTGGGACCTGAAAATGGACAGATCAGTAGCTTCCATCCTCACCAGTACAAGAACATCATGGTTATCATTCAGATGAGGTTTGCATGCTCTTGTTGTGACTGACCCTTTGCCAGATATGCCTCTTGCTCTCTCTTTTGAAGGCTGTTTATTTTGTACGGTTTTCTAATCACTTGTTTCTCTACTGAATTTCCAAACTAACCTTAATTCTCTCAGAGTGCAGCTGAAGCTTCCAGGCGGTTGGTGACTAACAACTGCACAGCCTGTCACTGTAAAGTCATGGCGCAATGTTCTGTAGCAACTGCCAAGTATCTCTGCAGAAACTGAGCCCTGATGAAGTGTCACCTTTGTGAAGCCTGTTCAGCAGAGACTTGGCCAAAGGTAGGGTGTTTCCTCCACAGCCAAAGGAAAGCACAGCTGGCCTAGTTTAACTCAAGCAGGGATTTCTCTTCTGTTCACACTAGCCCTGCTCTTTCCCCCTCTGCTTTTGCAGGCCACTAACACAGTCAGATAGTGACAACTCATGTTGTCTTTGCCTTGACCATCCTGGCAATTTGGAGTCAGTGGCATACTGCGCTTAATTTGCAGCTACTTCTCTTTGCAGTCAGCAAATACCTTGACAGTCTGAGTTGGGCTGTGTCTGAATACAGAAGAAAAGTTTCAATTAGGTAACTTGATCTTGTCCATTTTCTATTTCCAAACTGGGTAGAGAGATCTGAACCGTGTCTGATTCTTGGAGACCATAAGGACTCAACTGTGTCAAACAACTGGAACAATTGATGTTGGCTCTGAGCTTTGTTATGTTGGGCTCCAAGCTGGTGTTGCTAAGGCTAAACTTCACCCTGCTGTTTGTGTTTCCAAGGGCTTGCAGTGTTGAGTTGGACTTCATCGAGATGGGAACGCTCACACCAGCTTGGGGTTCAGTGCTGCAGTAGGGCTTGACTCTTCTTCTCGTGAATCTTTGACTCTTGGGACCCTTGAGCTCTCTTCCAGCACTGAGGGTTTAGGAGCTGCCTGTGGTGTTCCTGCTATAGCAGAACTTTGTTTCTCTTCTGCTTTTCTTCTGTGCATTTGAAAACGGAGCTGTGCAGACACCCAAGGCCAGTTCTGTGAGCACCTTGAGCCCTGGGTGCTGCTGTGCTTCTTACTGGACCCTGCTTGTAGTCCCAGGCAACTCTGGTGCTGTTGGTACTTGCTTTGAGGCTTTGTCATGGATTGTACGTGCTGCGGGCTTTTGGGCTTCATTTTGGATTTGAAAAGGTAAAAACCCGAGGGCACCAAGAAGGGCTGCTCACCATGGAAGAACTCAGGCTCCAGGAGTAAAACCTTGCAGCCAGAAGTCCTGCTTAACCAACCCCCAGGCAGGGCCCAGAGCCCAAGGAGGACAGGCCCCTGGCCCCCGAGAGAGCCCATGCAGGGCTGGGGGTCCTGTGCAGGGGAGGAGTGTGGCTTCTTCCTCAGCCTGCTTTGTCCTCCAGCAGGGCTCCTGTCTATCAGGTGCTTGGGCTCAGTCCAGAGTTCTTTAGAAATGCGTAGGCACAGCTTGCCTGGCTAACTTTAAATACTGAAACAACCCTCTTTCCTACAACCTCAGAGGAGTGCTGGAGCCCTCTCACAGATCCTTGTCAGTTCATCTCTTGACCTTCATAAATATGGGCTGATGGAACTCTCAAGCACAACTTCTTATCTTTCTGAATCCAAAATCTTGCTGCTTCTTTCAGTCTGCCCTGTCATGCTAATTTAGATTAAATCCAACAGTGTTTAATGCTGCTTTACTAGGTCTGACAACAGGACTGTCCAAATTGCTGAAACGGAAAGTCTGGACCTGTTCCTCTGGGAAACTGGACCTCACCTTGATGACAGAGCAGCGTGCTCAGATGGCACACAACCCTGCACATCTTCAGGTTCTACTCACTGGTGGAAAGGAAAAACTATCCCAGTGTGTTTCAGAGTAACATCCTCTCCCTGCTTTACCCTTGGGTCAAGCACGTGCTCAGTGCCTTACGTGGATGGCCTTGGGTTGGGTGGTGTGGCCCTGGAGCCTCACGGGCTCCCACCGGACCCCCCTGACCCACAGGAAACAGCATCTCAGTGCCTTCTGCTGCATGACTGGGAAGCCACTGGGGCCTTTTCCATTCTGGCCACGTATATTTGCCAAAATCCTGTTTTGACTCTTGCTAGCTCTCTTTTGTGAACACTGGTGATGTCATTGGACTTCCTGTGAATAAGCTGTACTCTTTCCTGGTGTTCCAGCCTTTCTGGGGCTGTCCTGGTGGTTCTGTGCTCCCCAGTCCAGAAGACCTGTTGTAGAGCCCTTGTCTCCCCCAGGGTGGCTGTTTGGCTCCTGGCAGTCCTCGAGTGAGGCTTTATCTGCTGCCCTGGCCTTGGCTCTCTGGGAACAATCCCTGTTCCTGAGTGTCTCCCCTGTCTGCTCACGTGTCTTCTGCATACAAATTCCTGAAGCCCTTATCAGGGCAGGAAGAATGCCAAGCAGTTACTGTCCCTTAGAGTTCACCACTGGCTGTTTTGTGTCTCCTGGTAGCAACTGTGTTTTCTACATAAAGACCAAGATTAAATGTAACCTTGCTCTCCTCTGCCCCTGCTCAATGCCCTGCTTTGGGTGGGTGCTGTGGGTTGTTTTTTGGTTTTGGTTTTTTTACGTTTTGTTTTTTTTTTTTGGTGGGACAGTAAATGTAGAACCTGTGTAAAACAACTTCAAGGGTCTTAATCAAGTTAACCAGCAGGTTTGTATACTAAGGACCAAAGCAAAAAAACCAAAAACAAACCCTAGTATAAAAAATCATTCCACTCAGTGTTGCTTGTTTAGGGCAAAGTTGTGCAACTGAGGAAACTGGGAGATTCCTGTGCTTAATCATGTGTGCCATTCCAGCTATCAGAAGTGCAATTTAATGTTTATTTTACTGATTGTCCGACTCTTAAGGTTCTGCCATGAGGAGTACAAGTGGGAAGTGTGAGTAAGGAGTTGATGAGGGGTCCCCAGCCCTGCCTGCCACAGGGGGCTCGGCATGGGATGCCTGTGTCAGTGCCTCTCCTGTCATTGCTGCGGTGGCCTCCCAGACTGGTGCTGCTGGTCTTGCACAAAGGGCAACTCCTTTGCTCCACCAGGCAGCTGTTGCCACATTTTTGACTCCTTGGTTTGTCTGAAGCTCACTTATGTTGCGTGCTGAAGGCAGGAGGGGAAGGGAGCAGAAGCGGCCTCCACTCGCAAAGAGGGTCACAGCCCGTGCCAAGTACTGTGGGAAGGAGTTTGGCTGTACATTTTGTTTCAGACACCTGTATTAAACTAGAATCAATTGACCAGGGACAAGTAAGAAGCACTGTGGATCTTTAGGCTTCAGCTGGTGTGAAATCCTGGCCCACTGACAGCTCCTGTCATGGGTGTGTTACACCACTGGTTGCCTGAAGTCTCTGGTGCGCTGAGCCCTCGTGATGGCAAAGTGTGACTGGCAAGCAGTACATGAGCATGATGTGAAACACATTAAGACTCTGAGTGAGCCTCTTACAACATACGGTCTGGTCTGTACTGCCTGAGTCGTGTTGATTTGCAGATATGTGATAGGAGTGATGCTCATCCTACAGACACGTGGAAAATCTTTGTTTAAAAATATATATTCTGCTTTGTGCGTGTAACCACGTTGGACAGAAAGCAAGTGTGCCCCTGATGTTTACATGACTATGTGTAATGCTCCTCTCTCAGATGTTACCATATGCCTTATGTGTTTCAAGTGGTAATTAAAAGCATAACAAAACCGTCCACGGCACACTGCTCATGTTTCTGTTGGCATGAGCCTTCTGCCCTCAGCTTGGCCTCTGGACAGGTTCAGTTGATAAAGTGTGACTCTCCCAGCATGAGGAGATGTCTCGGCTCTGAAAGACAACTGTTAATTGTTGCTCCTAACGCTGCTGTTCTGGAAGGCAGCTATGGTGACTTTTGTTTGTGAAGCCCTTAGCTGAGCTCTGCCCTTTGTGTCTGAGGTGTCTCTGTAGCCAGGTGGGACTGAGGTGGGTGCCTGGGCTGAGGGTAAGACAAGCCATGAACAAGCACTACCAGAACGTGAGAATAAATCCTTTTTATTTGTGTTTCTCCACTCAGAGACTGTCCCTGGCAGGCAGCTGTTGCAGGTGCTGAAAGCTGTTAATGTTCTCCCCAAGAGAGCACCAGGTCACCTGCTGGTCCCAGAGCAGGGGCTGGAGAAGGGCTGAAGCATGGGGCTGTCTGCTGAGGCACGATGAGCTGACACTAGTGACAGCTTATCTCTGGCCCTGGCTCTGGAGGCAGCTGAACTGTAGGAGGTGAAAAGATACTTCCAGAAGCTGGGGCTGGGACTGGGCACAGGCTCCTGCTATGGTTTGGGTCGTGCTGCTGAAAGCCACACAGGACTCAGCCTGAAATCAGCTGCAATAAGCTGTGTAACTGGCTGGCAGGACACAGGACACACAGCCAGGAGGAGCTGGAGTTTCCAGGAAGCGCTGATCCACGCTGAGGCCTGTGTGGGGCAGGGATGGAGGTGCTGCTGTCGCTAAGGTGCAGATTTCTGGCTACCTGGGGGGACACAGAAGCTCCACGGATAAACAGCTGCTTTTTCCTGAGCTGTCTCTGTTAAGCTGCAGTTTTGTCAGCAGGAAAGGAAGGCAAAGCAAAGCCACGGGCTCTGGCCATGGGAGTCTCATGCAATGCCCAGTTTCTTCAGAACCGCGCGGACCTCTCGGAGATACTGGGCGTCCGGGTAGCCGTTCCTGTGGAGCAGAGAGGGAAGTGCTGTAAATCCTGCTGATGTGCCAAAATCACAGAGGTGAGACGCAGTTTTGGTTTTGTTTTGCCCCAACCCTTCAGCAGGGGCTGGGGGTGGAAGTCCTGCTCCTGGGAGCTGATTACACCTGCAGGCACAGCTCTCATGCAGTGCTGGCTCCAGAGCCCTGTCACGGGAAAGGCTGTAAGTGAACAGGGCCTAGAATTCCTGTCTGTGAGGAACTTAGAGGTGTGGGATGGACAAGGGCTTTTGTTCTAGCTGGAAGGGGTGCCAGGGCTGGTCTGCCATACCACAGGTGCTCTGCAAGCTGAAGCAAAGGGAGGCACCAACTCTGCCACTGTGGGAGCACGGAAGAGCCACCCCCGCCAGGGTTTGTTGAGCTGGAGCCCATGGTTCTCCTCCTCTAATTGCTAAAAAAACTCACAACCATACCCAGAAGCTTAGGATGAGCTGGACCATACCTGGCTTTGCCTCCACTCAAGGAGGTTTTGTGTGGGATAGGGCCCCACATCACTCTTTCCTCTCCATTGCAGGACTTGATCTGGAACGTCAGTCCATGCTCAAATGCTTTCTTCAGCAGCACTGCTGTCTTCTGCCCTTCCTTGTTGTCAGGCAGGAAGGCACAGAAATGCCCCCCTTTGTAAGACTGTCCTGGGCGAGGATCCCCGACCTTAGAACAGGAATAAGATGTTTTAAACAATGGCTGGAGTGCTGTGCCTCGGAGGGGACTTCTAAGGTTTGCGCCAGCTTGTAAAAATACACGGGTGGCCATGGTCCCCAGGGGCTGATAGTCACTGTCAACTAAAACCAGATCACACTTGCTCCTCTTTAAAAGCAGCAAGCTGCTCCCAAACCTGGCGTGAAGCTTTTTGCCTTCCACAGGTCAACACCTCTGCTGTGAGGTAGGGAGCTGGGGCTGCCCTCTCCCCCCAGCTACACACACACTTGCCCTCACCCCACCCACCCTGACAGACCCCCTGGGTGCGCTGTGGTGGGGCAGGGAAGCCCCACGGTGGGTACCTACCCCCTGCACGCCATCAGGGATACTGTAAGCAACTTGAAGCGTCAGGTCTCGATAGTAGCCGGGCAGGCTCTGAGACAGAGTGGAGATCTTGAACGCGCCCGGGATCTTGGGACTCGGGGCAGCTGAGGAGGAGCTGCAGCACGCTGGCTGCACACCGTCTGCTGCAAAACACGTCCTGCACAAGGCATGACCGCAGGGGCCCTGGCAGGTCACCCCTGAGCCCTGGCAAGCATCACACTGGCCCAGGGGGATCGTGCCGCTTTCCTGTCCAAGGCTGGAGTCTCTCCTCTGCTGGGAGGGGAGGTCAGGCTCCTCCTGCTCGCTGCTCATGCCCTTTGGGAGCTGCGCCCTTCCCTGGCCCCCGGGCTCTGCTGCAGGTGCCTGCTGGGCCGCAGTTGGTGGCAGCTCAGCAGCCGTGGCCTTGTACAGCCACGTGGGCAGGGAGTGAGGAGCCCCCTCGGCTGCAGGGGCTGGGGAGCGCAGCTGTCCCATCGCTTCATTGTGGCCTCCTCTGCTCTTGCCTTTGTCTCTTGCAAACTGGAATCTGTCTGGCAAAACCTGTTTCAGCCGGCTGATGTCAGGCTCCCCCAGGGGCAGTTTTGTCTTCAGCTGTTCCTGGGACTCCCTCAGGCCGGCAGGACTTGGCTTGTCCCCCGCAGCAGGGTTCAGAAGGCTGCCTCCTCCTTGCCCAGCCCCAGAATCAACACGGCCATTGGCCTCCTCCTGCCCCCTTGCCTGCTGGAACCTCCAAGGGCTGGGGGACCTCTTTTCCTCGGTCTCTGGCACCCTGGGAGCCCTGAGCGGATCAGTGGGGACTGCTTGATTGCTGATGTTCAGGTTCTGCAGGCCCATCTGGAGGGACTCCAGGCTACTGGCAAGGGTTGCATCCAGCACCGTGTCCTGGCTTCTACTTGGCTGGATGACACTTGATTGCCCTGCACTTTCTGGTCCTGGAGACACGGGTGAAGACTTCAGGGCACATAGCCTCCTGGAGGAAAACATGTGGAAGGCCTCAGTCACCCCTGGCAGCATTTCCTTGGGGAAGGCGAGATACAGCTTGTACTTGTCTTTGCAGAGTCCAACCTGGAGGGATTTTCCTCGCAAGAGGCTGCACAGTTCGCTCAGGGCACTGTCATCTGGACCATCCACAGCAAGCTCCGAGTAGCTCAGGCTCTGACACACCAGGTCAGGGCACTTCTGCACGAGGGCTTCCACCTGCCACTTAGCCTGGAAGAGCCTGCTCCTGTCCTCTGCCTGCAGTGTCAGCACTGTGCAGTCCCCAGCCCGGCGCTCCGAGATCTGCACCTTTCCCCCCCTGCACAGCTCGTCGATAGTGACACGGCAGGCGTCTCTCAGGTAAGACCACTGCAGAAAGTCCAGGCTCATCTCCTCACTCACCCTGCTGCCGCCACTGCCTCGGGACTTGTTGCTTTCCTCTGCCCTCGGCAGGGAGAAGCTGTTGGAGCGGCGCAGCAGAGGCCTGGATGCAGAGGGTTTGGAGTCTAAAGCAGAAGAGGTCCTTGTCACATCAAAGGTGCTGGAGGTGCCAGCGAGGGAATGCCCAATGGCACCTGAGCCTTTGGAGTCCCCAGGATGCTGTGAAATGCCATTTTCTTTGCCCCCAAAGGGCGACAGGACCTTGTGTCCTGGGAGCCTGGCACCTCCTTCGACGTGGTCCCGTTCTGTGGGGTCGTTCTGCTGAGGCTCTGCTGCTGACCCCAGAGCCTCACCTGTTGCAGGGACAGGAGGCTGATACTTCTGGGTCAGTGCAGTTGGGTCACTCAGAGCAGGAGCATCTGATGAGTGTTTCCTGGAAAGCTGCCCCTGTCCCACCGGTGGAGAGTCCTGATTCAGCAAGAGTCCCTGGCCAGCCTGAGACCTGTCAGCTTTCAGGGCACCAAAGTTGGCAGCTAGCTTAAGCTCGCCTTTTGGCTCTGGCCTGCCTGAGCTGAGCCTTGTCCCTGAGGAGTCCACAGGCACTTTGGGCAGATGTAGCGGAGCCTCTGTGGTGCTGGAGGCTGTGGGACGTGAGGGCTGGTTGCTGCTCAGCATGTCAGCTGTGTGTGCAGCACCTCTCCTGGTGATGGAATCCTGAAGGAACTGCTTGGCCTGGGACACGTCAACAAGGTTTCCAATAAGATAAATCTGCTTCACATCCTCGTGGCAGAGCAACTGGGGACACAGCTTCTGCAGCTTGCGTGTCAGAGCCCTGAGCGCCTGGCTGTCCATCCCCAGCCCTCTCTTGGCGATCTTCTCCTTGCGCAGGCTCACCTCCAGCTGCTGGTAGAGCTGCTGCAGGGCCAGGCGGGCCTCTTTCAGGGCCTCCATGTCCCCAGACAGACCTCCAGATGGCTGGAGGTACAATATGGTGATGCCATCGCTGCTAACATCCACCACATCCACGTGATGCTGGCGCAGCACAGCTTGGTACTTGGCAGCACAGAACCTCTGCATGTACAAGTAGATGTCAAAGTCCATCACTAGAGAAAAGTCCTCTGGCTGTTCCGCAGCTTCCCCATCCACTGGGCCCCGAGGTGATGGGATTTTAGCTGTCATTTCAGCCACCTGATCCCAACTTGGCAGCTTTGCTGCCCCTTGTGCTGACTGAGTGGAGTCAGGCACTTGCTGGTGATCGTGCATTCCCATCTCTTTGGCCCCGCGGCTGGAACCTGGCAGGAGGATCCCCCCAGTGGCTTTGCTCCCGAGGTTCAGGCTGCCCAGCAGGTCTCTGCTGAAGGCCTGCAGCTCGGTGAACGGGCCCTGGACTATGC
Source organism: Pseudotriccus pelzelni (assembly GCA_035584735.1). Taxonomy (NCBI): domain Eukaryota; kingdom Metazoa; phylum Chordata; class Aves; order Passeriformes; family Tyrannidae; genus Pseudotriccus; species Pseudotriccus pelzelni. Next base: position 2,680,565 of record JAWMRA010000076.1, on the reverse strand, counting down.
AGTGCGTACTTTTAGGATCAAAGTTGAACTGCACGTTGCTGTAGCCCTTGTGCAAGTCCCTCAGGAGGGTTTTGCCAGTAGGAAGCTTGCCATAGTCAATTGTCATGCACGCACATATGAAGATCTGCAAGGAGATGATAGCAAGGGAGTGAGAGAGCAAGGACCAGAAATAACCTCCCCTCCAAGGCACAAGAGAAGGCAAGTGCACCTGGCCCCTGTATTATTGTGACAGAAGAGATGACCAGACCTCCATCTCTCTCCCTCAGCATCCGGCTTTCAAGAGAGATGGAGCCTGACACAGGCAGGACTGAGAGACCCAGACCAAGCAACTCCTCATCCTTGTGCACTTGTCAAACTTTCTGCAACCAAGGAATGAGAGGGGGAAGTCACGCAGAGGTGTGGCTGCATTTTTATGCACCGGGAGCTCTCCAAACAGCCCAAACCCAAGAAATCCACTATTGTTTCTGCATCTGAAATGCAGTTGCCCTCTTACCCTTGCAGAGCTTCACCTGGAGACCTTGAAGCAGTTCTGGCACTACAGGCTTGCAGAAAGGCCTCTGCAAGGCCAGTTTAATTCCCATGGCCTTGTTTTTGGGACTCAGACATGAAAACGTGAGATGTGGCTACTGCTTTAGTCTCTTGAAACTAGAGGAAGAGGTGAGAACGCTCCATTGAGTCCTAGACACCAGCATGTCTGTACCCTAAGCTTTCCTGAGGAGGAGAGAGGAACAATACACTGTGCATGTCGAGCTGATGACACAGCAAAGACATTAACAGGATCCCCCATGTGGCAACAGATGGACTGGGGAAAAGTGCACTGTTCCTCCAGCCTGACTGTTCTTCCTTTGACAGGCACAAATGCCAGATGACCGAAAGCACAGCCTGCCTGTGCTACTAGCACAGAATTTTTTTTTTAATCCTCTTTTGAATATGAATAAAAGTGGATTTAAGTGTAATTAAGATGAAAGGAGAGAGCGAGGTCTCCCTTCCCGAGCTGTCTGCCAGGCACAGAGCCTGCCTGGAAGCAGCTGGAGCTGACATGATCTCCGTACCTCATCGGGGCTCAGCTCCTCAGTGTGCAGGGTCACCTCCAGCGGGTACTGCATCCCTCCGATCGCCAGCACGTGGTCCTTCAGCTTCAGGATCCTCTGCGCCACTGGTGGGAAAAGCCACCCGAACCTGCGTCAGCCCAGCCGAGGGGCAGCAGCGGGGCTGCGGGGACAGTGGGACAGGGGCACGGCAGGGCTCGGGGTGGCGGGGCAGGAGAGGGCAGGACAGAGCCCCCGAGGGTCCCCGCGGCCGTTACCTTCGGGCGCCTCGAAGGTGACGAGTCCGCAGGGCGGGGGCCCGGGCAGCACCCGCACCTCGGCGATGTCCCCGCCGCCGTTGCGGGAGCGCAGGAAGTGGATGGTCAGTTTGTCGGCCACCCTGTCCGGAGGCAGCTCGGCGGGGAGGCCCCGCACCCGCACCGTGCGGCCCGCCATGCCCGCGGGGAGCCGGCACCGCGCCCGCCCGCGCCCCCGGGAGCCCCAGCCGCGGCTCCTCCGCTTCGCCGCCCCGGACCCTCGCCCGCCCCGTCACACCCCGGCTCTGCGGCCCCTGCCCGGCCACGGCCCCACTCCGGCCCCGCCGCCGCCGGGAAACGAAAGCGAAAGCGGGGCCGCCCCGCCCAGGCCGGCACCTCCCCGGGCCCCGCGGGACGGCCCCGGGGGCCCGGCGCCGCCGCCCCCGTCCCGGGAAGGGCCCAGCCTCCCCGACGGCTCTTGCATGCAGCTCCCGTCCCGTCCCATCCCGTCCCGTCCCGACCCCAGCACGACACACACGGTGCTCTCGCCAGATGCTTTAATTCCCGCCGCGCCCGGGGGCACACGGAGCTCCACAGCCTCGGGCCGACGGGGCTGGCCAGGACTAGCCCTGGGTGTCCTCCACTAACACGGCCACCCCCGTCCGCCCTGCTGGGACGTAGGCGAGCGTATCCACCTCCCCGCCGCCGCGGCTGGCCTTCTGGAAGTGGATCTCCAGGGTGTCTTTCATGGACTCCTCAGCCAGCACATCGGGAATGCCAGAGAGCAGGACAGTCCTGGGGCAGCGGGAGGGCTGGAGCTGGACAGAGCCAGGGGTGAGCTTTGTGGTGGTGTAGGGAGAGGGGCTTCAGGAGCCCCCCGCCTGTGCTGCCTTGGCACAGGTTGGCAGGTGCTGCTTGCACGGGGTTTGTGCCTTTACCTGCAAGTTGGTGATGTCTCCACTCATGAATGGTGATATTTTGACTTCGTATTTTCTTCCCAGAATAGGAACCTGGATGTGTCCTCTCTCAATTAGCGGCTCTGCCACTGAAGATAGAGAGGAAAGCCCTGAACTGCCCAGGCCCCAGATGAGCTTCAGGGGAGGTTATGTCCCTGGCACAGGCACCAAGGCTGACACTGCCCAACTCATTGTCAAGCTCACCTACACCAGCATAGTCTCAGGGGAGGCAGGACAACCTGGGCTCACTGTGACTTCCCTGTTCCTCAGACACAGCTACATCTGCCCTCAGATTACCCATTTCCCTCCGGAACAGGCTGGGCTGCTCCACCCTTGCCAGCCACCCAAGCTCAGCACACCCCACGCACCTCCATCCTGTGTGAAGGTCAGCACCACCTGGCCAGAGTCGTCCAGGAACTCCCTGCTCTCCACCTCGCTGCCCCCATTCTTTTTCTTGCTGAAGAAGAGCTCCAGCTTGTCCAGCAGTGCCTCCTCACTGACGTCCAGGCTGGGCAGGCCAGACACAAGGATGTTCCTGCTGCTCTGAGTCAGCCTGATCTGTGAGTGGCACAGGCCATTCAGTGCCAGAGCAGGACCAGCCCCAGAGCTCAGGGGAGCAGCACTGAGCGGGGCTGGTAGCAGTGCCCTGGTGCTGGCAGTGCCCAGGTAGTGGCAGTGCCCTGGTAGTGGCAGGCTCAAGCAGGGGGGAGCGTTGTGCCCAGGGCAGCTCTGTGGCTGGGATGCAGCAGGCTCTCAGGCCCTACCTCCAGGGCAGATGGCAGCAGGATCTCCACAGGTGCTGCCTGCACTCGTATTCTGCACTGGTCAAGGTCCTCCACTTCCTCCCAGCAGCTCAGCTCCACCATGTGCTCTTTCAGCTCTATGATCCTCTGGGCCACTGCAAGCAGGGAGAGCCCCCAGCACAGGGCAGTGACTGCCTGCTCCCAGTGCTCTGTGGGACAGGGCAGAGCAGGGAGAGCCCCAGCACAGGGCAGTGACTGCCTGCTCCCAGTGCTCTGTGGGACAGGGCAGAGCGGGGAGAGCCCCCAGCACAGGGCAGTGACTGCCTGCTCCCAGCGCTCTGCAAAACAGGACACAGCGCAGGCAATGCTTCGGGGAGAAGCCCCACACAACACAGGTGGAGGGGCAGCACCGAGCCCTGGAGGGGACACAGGGCAGGCCCCAAAGTGATTGAGCAGGACACCAGGCCAGGGCAGTGCTCTTCTCACACTTACCCTCTGCCTTCTCAAAGGTGATGAGAGCCGAGCCCCCTGGAAGAGGGTAGTAGATTCGTGGGGTGAGCTTCAGTTTGTTCATGTCCTCCTTGTTTGCTACAAGTCCCTTAAACACCATTTTCTTCTCCGGCAAGTTACACTGCATCTAGGTTCAAGTACAGAAAGCACCTGGAGGAGAACAGACCCTACACAGGCATTCTCAAGCTCACGGCTCAAAATAAACAGCTGGAGAGCCTCAGCAAAGCTTCTCCTAGGGTCTGACTGTGCCTGGAGTCCCAAGGCCATGACTGGAGCTCCTGGCTCTGGAAAGGAGCCACCTTTTAGCAGGAGCTATGCCAGTCATCACACAGTGCCCAGCTGCATTTGCCCACAACCCCTCCAGCCAGGCTTGCACTTTAGCCAGCAGACCTGAGCGCCCACACACACTCTATTACCATCACGAGATCATCCTGGGAGACCCTCTTCAGTTCTTTCAGTTTGTTTTCCAGGACCTGCTTCTCCTTCCTCAGCCTGGTGTTCTTCTCCTCTGCTGCAAAAATGTCCATCTGGAAGGAAGGAAAAAGGGGGCAGTGAGGGAACACTGGGACATGAGGGGCTGCAGCACACTTCTCCTCCTCAGAACATGACTATTCTTGGACACAGCTTCACCCACACCATTCTCCTGCTCGTGACTCCCTGCAGCCGTGCCCTGGCTCCTCGCCCCTGAGGACAGCTCTGCCCTCACCGCCATGGCACCGCCTCACTTCCCAGCACAGGCCTGTTCCCTGAGAAACCTCCACCAGACCCAGAGCAAAGAGATCTCAGAGCAGTGAGCTGCGTGATGCAGCCTCTCCACCCCCCACACCTTTCCAAGCCAAAGACACATCCTCTGAACACCAACCTGGTGGGCTCTCTCTTCATCTCTGTTTAAAGATATGTGATGCTCAATCATTTTATGCACTAGTTCTCCCTCTTTCCTCAGCTCTTGTGTCCTTTGCTTTGCAGCTTCCTTGGCCGTTTGTAGTTTTATACAGTCTTGCTCCAGAAGACTGTAAAGCTCCTGTGAGAAGCACCATCACACAGTAAGACCCTGCAGACGTTGTGCCACCCAACTGGCCACCCAGCCCCGGCACAGGCTGCTCCTTTGGGAATGAGCCCCGATCCCAGGTCCAGCTCTCTTCTCCGTGGGACTAGCCCTCTCCACCGCCTCGGGCTCACAGTCCAAGAAAAGACACTCGAGCTCATGGCCAAGGCCGGCTGGGCGGACCCCAGGGGGATCCCGGGCGGTTGGGATCCAGCCGATCAGTGCTCTCTCCCGGACGCACCTTGAACCGCTCGATCTCCCGTCGGAGCTGCTCGGGGCTCTCCGGGACGTCGGGATCCAGCCGATCAATCCCCTCTCCCGGACTCTCCGGGCCGTCGTGCAGCCGCACGAAGGAGTCCTAGAGAGAGGGGTCTCAGCCTCTGTGCGCCGGCCCCTCCGCCCCCCAACCCGCAGGTCCCCGCGGCTCAGCTCCTCCTCACCTCTTCCGAGTCCATCCCCGCGGCGCTGGGGGCAGCACGGACCGCAGCCCAGGGGAGCCCTCCCTGCCCGGTATCCGCTGCCCGGGGGCCCCACGCCGGTTCCCTTTCGCTTTCGCTTCCTCGGCACCGCCCCGCCACGCTCCGGCCGGCGGAAGGCACGGACCGCCCGGGCCCCGTCCAACCCCACCTTCCTCCTACCCGCCCCGCGGAACTCGCCTCCCCCAGGCATCCCACCGCCCTGCCCGGGACCGACCAGGAAATAAATACATAAATAAATACACACACAACCCCTTCCTGCCCCGCTCTTGGGTTTGAACACCTCGAGCTAGCCCCCTGCTCCCCCCAGGTGGCCACAGCCAGCACCACCGTCAGGCTGGTCCCCACATGAATCACCCTGCGCTCAGCAGACACCTGGAATCATCCATTCACCTTCCCTCTTCCACCCCTTTTCTCTCCCAGGAATCATCACAGCTTTGGGAATAAGAGATTTCCAGCGTGACAGAAATGACATCAACCTACAGGTGAAGGAGGGAAGAGCAGCCCTGGCCCCACCCAGTGCAGGAGACACCCCAAGGCAGTCCCAGAGGTGACAGCTGCACCCTTGGCTCGGGTGCTGACACTCACCTGGACAGCCATAGCTTTTCCAGCTCTTAGAGACACAGAGCAAGCACAACCCTACCACAAAGACCACTGCTATTTTTGGGGGTTTTTGAATAACAAAACAATATGGTTTTTAATAAACATTTATTGATGCAACCTTGTTACGCCCCTAGAATCGCAGCTTCTGGAAGAACCACTTGTTCTTGCCGGTTTTGTACCTGGAAGAGAAGACAAAGGTTAGAGAAGGCTCTGTACAAGCAGGTAACAGAACCAAACCTGCACCTGAGCTGTCCCAGACAGACAGGAAGCAGCAACCAGCTTAATCAGAGACAATTCACTTGGTCTCTCCAGCCTAGGCTGCAACTAGACCTGCTTTAAATACTGAAACTCTAAGGAAGCAAGTGCCAGCTTCCAGATTCCTCACGAAGGACACGCGCCCTGTGGTGGTTTCCCCCACCACTGGACACAAGCACAGGACGTGGCCATCCCACTGGACCTTGCATGGAGGGCAGTGACCAGGAGCTGTCCTCACAGAACAGTGCAGGGGCTGCCTGAGATACCCTGGGTCTGAGGCCACACAGCTCCTTCCTCTGAAGGAGCTTCTGAACAGAAAACCAAAGACACTGATAACCCAAACACTCCTAGGCAAACCATAAGCACTACCCCAGGCCACTCAGCCCAGTGACAGAGAGGGAATAGATGAACTGGCAGTAGGATGCCAGAGCACCCATTGGCATCTGAAAGGCCCTGCCCGCACCGGCACAGTGCTGCACACACACACAGTGCTGCACACACGGACAAGTGAGAAGGGACATGCTCACCAAACGCACATTTAAGGAAGCTGGGGCTCAAGTGCCAACCTGGGGACTCACAGGCTGTGGAACAACCACCCAAGTCCTCACCCTGGGGATGAGAACCAACACCACTGAAGAGACAAGCCCCCAACTCACCTCTCCTCAAATTTCACCTTGGCTTCACGTCTCGCTTTGCGTTTCAGAGCAGGGTCCCTGAACACGTCCTTATTGACCACTGTTTTGTCCAGGGGAATATCCACAGAATACCTGGGCAAAAGAACGGCATGATTTGAAAGGGCCACAGTACCTGGCACAGGGCGCCAAGCAGGGAGCCAAGAGCAGTCTAACTAGTGCCAGGTCAAGGGGCTAGAGCTCTTAAAGCTTCCTCAGTTAAGGAATGACTGAACCACTAAAGGATCCCAAGTTCAGCCTGTAAAGAAAACAGCCAACCACTTCCTGAGGGATGCACAGGTCTAATGAGCTGCTCCAAGAGCTCCTGGGCACCAGAAGAAATGGCTCTGCCAGCCCCACACAGAGCTGCTTCAAACGCTCATCTGCTGACACTCCCTGAGCAAGGACAAGGTCTGTGTGGCTAAATTAAGAGCCAGATGCCTCATTCCAGATGTTAGTATTTCCCCTCAGCCTCAGACCTCCAACTCCCTGTTTTTGCAGAGCCTGAGCCTCGTGTTTACTCAGCCACATTAACAGCCTCAGTGACTCTGAGCGTTCACTAGAGCACACAAGAACCGCGATCCCCAGAAGCAGCCGAGACTCCTCCAACCCTGCCGGCAGCAGCACTGCCGGGGCCGCACTCACCGGGTGGGCATCAGATGGTTGTAGTTGTAAACCTTCACAAACGACTTGATCTTGGACCTCTTCGCGATCTTCTTCTTGCCCATGGCGGCCGTCACTTTGCGCGGGTAGCGGTCGATGCCGGCCACCAAGGCGTGGCTGTACGGGCGGTCCGAGGTGCCATCGTCGATGTTCTGAAACGCACGGGCCCCGCAGCGTTGGCGGCACCGCGGCTGAACCCCGCCCGTGCCGCCCCCACGGACCCCGCTCGCCCCGCCACGAACGCGCGGGGCCGCGCCCGGGGGGCGGCCCCGCCGGGTCAGCGCCGCGCTCACCTTCACGATGACGGCCTTGCGCCCCGAGTAGCGGCCGGCCAGCACCAGCACCACCTTCCCCGGCTTCATGAACTTCCCCATCCCTGCGGACACAGCAGCCGGCGGTCAGGCCGAGCCCGCGCCGCGCCCCCGCCCGCCGCGCCCGCGGATGGCGGCGGATCCCGCGCCCGCCCCGCACTCACCGAGGCTCCGCCGCGATGGCGCCCAGGCCGGAAAAGGAAGCGGCGGCCGCGCCCCGACCTTTCTGGGCGCGGGCGATCCCGCGTCAGTTCCGCGCTGTGTCTCCGCCCCGCACCACCCCCGTCCCCCCGCAGCGCCGCGTTGCGGAGCCGGTAACGGAGACAGCACACGGCACGGTGGCGGGCTCGGCCCACGGGCACTACAGCGGTATTTAATACGCCCCGCGAGACACCGGGCCGCGCTGGCCCTTGCACAGAAGCCTGGGGACAATTCGCTCGGACCGCCGGACAGAGCACCCCGGCGGCCCGAGACACGCGGGGTTGCAGAGCTGGTGGAGGAGGCCCTGGAGCCCCACGGCACCTGCGGATCTGCCCGTCTTCTACATCCGCCTCGGAGAGGGCGAGTCCCGTGCGACTGGGCAGTCCCCGAGGTGCCTCAGCACCTGCCAGGCTCGCTCCCCCATGAGGGGTCTCGTGGGCACATCATGTGGAGCACAGACGGTGAGAAATAACCACACAGGAGTTCAGCTGCAGGTCCCCGTGGCCAGCCCTCTGCCCCCCTCCCTCAACCCTCACTGGCAGCTGGGCAAGGCAGTTTTGCCCCTGAGAGCAGCAGGGCTGGGGTAAAGGAGCTGCTGCCCAGCTCGCAGCCTCCAGCAGCTCTGCAGGGGCAGCCCTGGACAACACACACTTCCAGCATCATAACACTCTAAGATTTCCCTAAAAGCAAATACCAAAGAGACAAACTTGGGTCTTACAAAAGCCAGGCTTCTTGAGCCCAACAGCTGCCTACTTGTGGAAAATGGATGATCTACGATAAAAACACATCAAAAAGCATCTTTGATGTTTTTCAGCTGCCGAACAGCCAGATCAACCGGGAGACTGAACTTCAAGTTGCTCAGGCGGCTGAGGAGGGTGAGCGCGCTCTCGAAACCCGTGCTGGCCATGTAGCTCCAGGGCTGGTAGTGGGACTGCACCAGAGCTCCAGACTTGCAGATGAGGTTGAGCCAGGAGACCAGGCGCTGCTCGTTCAGTGCCATGCACACCAGCGCCTTCAGCTCCGAGTCCGCGCTGCGCTTGAAGGGGCCGTGCTCCGTGAGCACCGTGTGGATGGCTGCCAGCAGGCTCTGCTTGGGGGTGGTGGCCACCGCTCCTGTCACGGGCAAGGCGAAGGACTGGGAGAGCTTGCGAGCCGGGGATTCCACGTAGGCTTGTCCGTTCTTAGCATTGTAATACTTGACAAAGAGCTCCCAGGGGTGCATGGTCCGCGGCGAGGGGCTGAACGCGGGGATCAAGCACGCGATGGGTGCCAACACCAGGCTCATGCCGGGGGAAGAGGCGTAGAGCCCGTGAGCCATCAAGTCCCGCAGAGCGACTGTCAGCTCCCTGCGCACAGCCAGAGTCAGCTCGTCTCTGCCTCCCAGGGGAACGTCCTGCAGCTCAGAGGAGCAGACAACCTGCTCTGCCTGCTGGTGTTTCAGGGCGAGCTGCCTCACCCGCTCCACCGACAACTCCAGTTTCTTAATTAAGGGGGAGAAGTCCTTGTTGTCTTGGTCCTTCTGCCAGAAGGTGCGAGGGATCTGACCTGTGGTACAGCCAAACTGGCTGACAGCAAAGATCTGCAGCACAGCCAGCACACGGCGCATGAGCTGCAGGCCCGTTTCTTGCATCCTTTTGGCATCTTCTGGGTTCACTATCCAGGTTAGAAAAGAGAAGAACACTCTCTCGTTAGGGAGTCAACAGAGCTGCTTGTTCATACACACAAAGGGAGTGTAAATGTCTGCAAATTCCATCAGGCCAACATTCTGACTAGCAGCAGATGCCTCATGCTACACTGCTGAGTTCCAGTAAGTTCACTGGGATAAGTAGGGAAGTCTCAAACTCAGAAGAACACTGGATCCCCCCAGCTCACAGTACCTGCTTACAGAGTTCAGAGCTTGAGGAGCATGAATACAGTGTGTCAGACAGGGCTGCTCGGTCTCTCTGTGTTTTGCACTATCAGCAGTCCTTTCTCTTCCAGACCCCTGCTGAGTACCAATCCCACTCTCTCTGCCCCACGTTCAGGCTCTGTGACTACTCTGAGGATAACATGGAGGGACAGTAAAGGAACTGAACACAGGAACCCTCAACAGTGGGACTGGGGAAGTACAGAGACCAATGCCAGGAAAAAGTAGAGTTTACAGAGACAGGCACAAACTGTTCTGTGCCTGTCAAAACTCCAGGGAGGGACAGCCAGAACTGTGCCAGCAGCGCCAAGCCCAGTGGTACCCACCTCTGTTCCCAGAAGGCTGGGTGCTGGATTTGTAGGAGCCCCCGCAGTCACACTGTCCATCTTCCGTCTTACCAGAGCTTCCAACTTCATCTACAACAAGGATTTCACACCATTATTTCACATTGGTGAATTTCAGCTGTGTATACCAAGCATTAAGGTCAACATTCCTCAGACCCCTCTGGACCTCTTTTGCCACTCTATCCTTTTTCTCACCATCAGTTTAGAGAGATTTGTACTTTACTGTGACCCAGGAGCTGCTTCCAACATCTGTGACCTCCCTCCTCATGACTGTGTCAGGGAATTACACAGCAATTCAGTCTGCTCATCCAAAAACTCATCACTGACCCTGAATGAAGTTGATGAACATTTCGAGGTCCCTTATCTGGGTCTTCAGTTGCTCCACCAGCTGCTCCTTCACCCTGGCTGGATTAACGATCTGTGCTATGGCAGCATCCACCCGCTGCCGCAGCTCCTCTGGAGAGAGCGTTGCGATATCTTCACTCAAGTCCATGTCCAGCTTCTTTATCAACTCATTTATAATCATCTGCAAAATACAAGTGAGCAGCATGATTTCACCACGTGGCACTGCTGCCCAGGATACTCCTTTCCCAGACATTCGCTCGGAAACAGGATGCCTTTGCTGCACAGAAATAATTGCAAAAGACACAGGAGAGGTTCTCATGTGTAGAGAGACTCCTGACATTATTTCTAGCAAGAGATACAGATTGATAAGCACCTACGGTCTGTAAGAGGCTTACCAGGGCTAGGAAGTACAGGAGGTTTTGTGAGCCTTACCCGTTGCCTCTCCATAACCACAGACTGTGGCAAAGAATCATAGCTGCCCTCTTGGTAAGCAAAGGTCTCCAGGTCATCCAGCTGTGTCTTGAGCTGCAGGATCAGCTCTCTGTGCTTCTCCTTCTGGACCTCAATTTGTTCCTGCTTCTCTTGCTCACCCTGAAAAAAAGTTACCAGTAAATCAAACTGAAGACTTACTGTCATAGTCAGGACCCAGAAAACAGGATCGTGACATGAGGAATGTTTCCTGCAGCTCGTGGACTTGACCAGTGAGCACTGCAAACCAGCCTGAGAAACAAATGTGTCTAAGCACCAAGGAGAGGTGCCAGCCACAGCACCTCATCTGAGAGGGGAAAGAAAGTGCTTCTCCAGGGCTCCTGCACGCACACCCCATCCCACAAGGCCGGGATCCAGGAAGAAAGTGGCCAAATAACGTGTATGTAAACAACGTGTACATATCACAGATCCTCTGAGTCACCCGTGCCGTAGGTGGGAGTGGAGCGGTGACACACCACTCAGGGCTTTAGGGCACGTCCCTTCGAGCCGGCTCCGAATCAGCAGGGCCCCGAGTGTGTCTGGCGCCGATCTCCGTGCAAACCCCGGCACTGCGGGCAGCGCAGCCGGCAGCGCTAACGGGCTTCACCCGGGACAACGCGCACGTACCGACGGCGGGGCGGGCAGCCCGGGGCCAGGAGCCGCGGGACGCCGGCGCTCCCCGTGCCCAAAGAAGGCCCCGCTCCGCCCGGCCGCGGGCACTCACCGGGGCGGCGCCGAGCCCGTGGGGCAGCGGCGCGGGGCAGCCGCGGAAGGCGAAATCCTCGAGGTCGCGGAGCAGGCGCTGCTGCTCGGCCGGGCCGGCCCGGGCCACCTGCCGCAGCCGGAACTGCACCTGAGCGAAGTGCGAGGCGAGCGCCAGCAGCGCCCCGTGCAGCCGGCGCCGCTCGGCCCGCAGCCGCGGCACCGACTGCGGCGATCCGCCCCCTGCCACCTCGTCCTCTTCCTCCTCCTCCTCCTCCTCCTCCTCCTCCTCCTCCTCCTCCTCCGCCGACACGGCGCCCACCGGCGCCCAGCGCTCGCCGGGGCCCAGCGGGCCGCCCTCCGCCTCCATGGCCGCCGCTACCGGCGCCGTGACACCGCCGCGACACCGCCGTGACACCGCCGCGACACCGCCGTGACACCGCCGCGACACCGCCGTGACACCGCCGCCACCTCGTCGGCGCGGGGCGGGGCGGTGGGCGGGGCGGTGGGCGGGGCCAGCGCGCCCCCTCGCGGCCCGGCGGGGCGGCCCCGGGGGCTCCCGTACCGGGGTGGGGGGGGGTCCCCACAGCGGGCGGTGACCGGGCCGCGGGTGTGCCCGCCCCGACCGGCCCCCGCTCCCGGCCCCGCCGCCGGCCGCGCCCCCTGCCCGAAATAGCGCGGGGCGGAGTCGGCGCGGCCATGGCGAGGTGAGCGCGGTCGGACGGGGCAGGCGGCGCCTGCACGGCGGCCGGTCCCCCGGCCGGAGCCCCGCCGGGCAGGACCCTCCGATGCGGGGCATAGGCGAACCGCGCCGGGACCGGCAGGGCGGAGCGGGAACAGGGTCGGCCGGGCTCCGCCGCCTGCCGGGCGAGGGGCGTGCGGGGGGGAGAGGGGAGCGCCGAGTGCCCACCACCTCCCGTCCGGGACCCGCCCGGCTCCCGCTGCCAGCCCCGGGGCTCGACCCAGGCAGGGCCCGCGTCCGGGGCCCCTTCCTCGCCCCCGTGCCCCGTGCGGGCCCTGCAGAGCGCTGTTGGGCACCGGGGAGGGGGCGTCCGCTGGTGACACCCTCTGGTCTGCTCTTCCCCAAGGCAACCTGCAAAGACGCTGTGGTACGACCGCCCGAGGTACGTGTACCTGGAGTTCTGTGTCGAGGACAGCACGGACGTGAAGGTCGTCATCGAGGACCAGCGGCTGGTGTTCAGGTGAGCGGGCACTGCCCTGCTGACTGGTGACATGGCCTGAACTGGGGGTTGTTCGGAGGATAGGGAGGGCTTTGTGAAAGCAGGGCACGCATGGCCTCAACAGTCTCCTAAGCCAGGCTGTTACGGTGTTTTGGCAGTTGCAAAAATGCAGATGGTGTGGAGTTCTACAACGAGATCAATCTGTACGCCAGGGTCAACTCCAAGGTGAGGTTTCCCTCCAACAAACTGTGCTCTGCCAGCCTCTATAATGCTCAGAGTAGAGCTAGCCTGCGCAGTCTTGAGCAGTGTTGCTCAGTGTTGAGTCCTGACTGTTTCCTGAGAGCTTCAGTGAGGTGAGCACATGCCTGAGAGCCCTGACTCTGCCCAGGGCTGGTACTTGGGGTGCTGGCTTGAAGAAACAACTTGTCTCCGTGGTTCTGTGTCCCCCTCAGTCTGTGTGGGGCTGAGCTTTATTACCCTGTCTAGCTCTGCAGTGAGGAGTCTGACAGACACTGAGGTGAGGCACCCCTGATCTCTTGACAGGACTCACGGGAGAAGCGCTCTGACCGGTCCATCACGTGCTTTATGAGGAAGTGGAAGGAGAAAGTGGCCTGGCCACGAATCACCAAGGAGAACATCAAGGTGTGTGTGGTTCCTGTCCCCATGCAGCACCTCATGGCTCCCAGGGACCCATCTGTCCCTGGGACAGACACAGAGAGCCCTACAGGGGCCCGCAAGACAGAGCTCCTAAAAAATCCAACGTGACAATCACTGTTAGTCCACAAACCTCTGCCATCCAAGGAGGATGCAGCACCTCTTTTCCTTGACACAGGCAGGGTCAGGACCGGTGCCTGCAGGCAAAGGGACGCTCCTGCTTCCTGCCTCTTCCCAGGCCCCTGGGCTGTGAATCCCTGTGGTGTTGCTCCCCCCCTGAGGGGATGCTTTTTGTCCCCACAGCCGGCCTGGCTCTCTGTGGACTTTGACAACTGGCGGGACTGGGAAGACGATGAGGAGGTGGAGAGGGCCATGGTGGAGCAGTACGCAGAGGTGAGCTGGGCTGCCAGGGTCCAGGGGCACATCAGGTGGGTGCTTGGGACTGGGGGAAACCAGCTGTTTGTTTCCCATCCAGATGCTGGAGAAGGTGACAGACAAAGGCCCCCCACCAGCCATGGATGACCTGGATGTAAGTACCACCTGCCAGCTACTTCCCACCACCCCACTGAGCAGAGCCCGGGCTCTGCCCTCTCCCTGCTCCAGGACACCGGCAGCAGCTCCTGCTGCTCTTCTCAGGCAGCCCATCCTGGAGCCAGCACAAACATGCTTCCCAGGATGCCATGGGCTGCCAGGCATCTCCCCCTTCTTCCACAGGACGACTGAAGCCCGGGCCCCCCGGGGATGCCGCGGCTGCAGGAGCCTCCCGACGCACCGATGGACAGGCAGCGCGGGGAGGGTTCTCCGAGGGAGCGGAGAACCTCAGCTCGTGTCCCACCGCGGGCAGCGCACCCGACCCCGGGCGGCAGAAGCGGCCTGGTCTGCCGTGCCCGGTTACCCACACGGGGCATGGGGCAATAAACGTGTTGCTGCCGCAGTTTGTCTGCTATGCCCTCAGGCCGCCGCCGCACCGGGAGCCGGCCTTCCCCACGGGGGGAGCCGCCCATCCTCGCCCGGGAGGCGTCCATCCCCGAACGGGAGCCATCCATCCCCAAACGGGACCCGTCCATCCCCAAACGGGACCGGTCCATCCCCAAACGGGACCCGTCCATCCCCAAACGGGACCCGTCCATCCCCAAACGGGACCCGTCCATCCCCAAATGGGACCGGTCCATCCCCAAACGGGACCCGTCCATCCCCAAACGGGACCGGTCCATCCCCAAACGGGACCCGTCCATCCCCAAACG
>JAWMRA010000076.1:2647822-2665902 GCA_035584735.1 Pseudotriccus pelzelni | reverse complement strand
AACGGGACCCGTCCATCCCCCAACGGGAGCGGTCCATCCCCAAACGGGACCCGTCCATCCCCAAACGGGACCGGTCCATCCCCAAACGGGACCGGTCCATCCCCAAACGGGACCCGTCCATCCCCAAACAGGACCCGTCCATCCCCGCCGGCAGCGGGCGCACGCCGGCACCGGGAGCGCTCCCGCGCGTCACCCCGCAGGCCCCGCCCGCTCCCGGCGCAGCGGCCGCCGCCAGTCGTGCCGTGTCCGTGCCCGGGCGGTCGCGATGGTGTTCCGGTGCCAGCGGGACAGCTGGGCCCGGCAGGTACCGGCGCGGGGCGCGGGGCGGGCCCCTCGCCCTGCCCCTGACCCTCACGGTGCCTCACGCCGTGTCTGTCGCAGTTCGCCACCAGGGTGGTGTCGTGCCGGGCGGCGGAGCTGCGGCCCGAGGGCGGCGGGGAGCCGGTGCGCGGGTTCCAGGTGGTGCTGGAGGACACCATCCTCTTCCCGGAGGGCGGCGGGCAGGTACGAGCCGGGCCGGGGCCGGGCCGGGCGGTCTCCGGGGCCGGGGCCGGCGGCGCTGACTCCTCGTGTCCGCAGCCGGACGATCGCGGCCTCATCGGGGACGTGCCGGTGCTGCGGGTGACCCGGCGGGGCCCCGAGGCCGTGCACTTCGTGCCGGCCGCGCTGGAGCCCGGCGCCGAGGTGGTGCTGTCGCTGGACTGGGAGCGCCGCTTCGACCACATGCAGCAGCATTCAGGTCCGTGCCGGTACCGGGGGTGGGTGCCCGGTAACACCCCGGTTATCGCAGGGGGGAGGCAGTCAGTGCCCAGTGCCCAGTGTGTCCGCGCTCCAGTCAGGGGAGGGGGATGCCCGGCAGCTCAGCGCCCAGTGCTTGCCTGTTGTGGGGAATGTCAATGGGACATACGCAGTGTGACTAGAAATACCAGTGACACTCAGAGCTGGTGCTTGCATGTCTCTTCCAGGACAGCATCTCATCACTGCCATTGCAGAACAGATGTTTGGATTCAAGACAACTTCATGGTGAGCAGGATAAAGGTTCCTTTTGACCCCGGTATTACTGTGTTTGGCATGTGCTGCCATGCTGGGCTGCACAGAGCCTGAACATCAATACACCAAGAGGAGTTCGGACATTTCACTCAAGTTCAGAGGTCCTGGGAGAGGTGACTGACCTGGAGAGAAGCTATACAAAGTGTTTGCTCTGCCTTGTCCTCCTCGAGTGTTTGGTTTGCACCTGGTGCTCTGAACATAACAGGGAGAGAAGTGTGTTTTGTTTCAGTCGCCACATTCCTGGTAGTGGGATGCTGGTGCTGCACAAAGGGACCTCCTGGATGGTCTGAGCCACAGCAGCAGATGTTCTTCCTCGGTGCAGGGAGCTGGGCCGTCAGCGAAGCCTCATTGAGCTGGACACCCCCTCAATGACAGCAGAGCAGGTCAAGGCCCTGGAGAGGAGCGTGAATGAGAAAATCCGGGAGAGGGTCCCTGTGACAGTGAGGGAACTGGCTGCAGATGACCCTGAAATTGAAACAGTAAGTGGTGGGAGAGAACTGGTGGTATTCGTGGGACCAGAATAACTGAGCATGGATGTCACCTTGTTTGTCACTGTCCTCCTCTGCCAGGTGAGGAGCCGGGGGCTGCCCGACGACCACGTGGGGCCGGTGCGCGTCGTGGACATCGAAGGCATTGACTCCAACATGTGCTGTGGGACTCATGTCTCCAACCTGAGTGACCTGCAGGTGGGTGGTTGCAGCAGAGCTGCCTCTGGGAGCCACACTCCACACAGAGCACAGCAGGAGACCCTGGGATCCAGAGGCTGCTCCAGACTGTCCCAGTGGGGAAGGACGTGGTGGCAGCCCTGGGCTGGGGGGAGCCCCAGCAGGGCCACACGTGAGCTGGCAGCCTCAGGGTTCCTTTGTTCCCTTTTAGCAAAACTCAGCCCTGTGTGCAGCAGGAACATCCCTGGGCTGCCAGTGCCTCTGTGGAGAGGGTGCACAGGGTGTTGGCTGTGTTCCCTCTGCTTAAAGCTCAGATATTTTTGACTGCTTGTTATGGATAAGAGATCCTCTGTGCGGGGAGATGGTGATAGAACTCTAGAGCTACCTTTAAGTATGTGTGCCTTTTCAGTTGTTGGTTGGAGTCTGCTTCCCAGCAGAGGCATCCAGATGCCCTGCAGAGTGCAGCCCATGACTAGAGAATTGCATAAATTCCACTGTACCACCATCTCGGATTTTATTATATGTTGACCTTATGATTGAATTTATTTTCACTGGCAGAGGGTCAATATTCACCACAAGGCTTAGTCTGGTAGGAAATGACCATCTGTGTATATAACCAAAATGCCGTTCTGACCAGTGTGATTTTCATTTTTAAGGTTATTAAACTCCTTGGCGTGGAAAAAGGGAAAAAGAACAAAACCAACTTGATTTTCTTGGTGGGAAACAGAGTGCTGAAATCAATTGAACAAAGTCACAGTACCGAGAAGGCTCTAACCTCGCTGCTCAAGTAATAACCTTTCCACTTCTGTTATTTCATCTTTACTCTTTCTCCTAACAGATACCACACAAGCCTCAGGGTGCAGCTCCTGAGGCTGTTTATAATCTGCTTTTGCTCCTTTAGGAAATCCTTCCTTTGTCCTTCAGAGCAATGATCCAAACTCTCCCTGTTCTTTCAGAAACGGACCAGGTGAGCACGTAGAGGCTGTGAGAAAACTGCAGAGCTCTGTGAAACTGCTCCAGAAGGTACACGAATGGCCAGCAAAAGCGGGGTTGTGGCTGCTTCCTGTAGACCTGAGCTTTAGTTGTGGTAGCTGGGAATTGAATCGTAGGCCTCAGTTTTTTGTGGATGTTATGGAAAGTGCTCTAACCTCTAGGAACACAACTGCATTCGCACTGACTTCTCCAGCTGCAGTACAGTTCATTTGCTTTTCTTTCAGAATAACCTGAACCTGCTTAGAGACATCGCTGTTTTGATAGCTCGGGACTTCAAGAGCAAACCTGCTCCAAGGCGGCTCTTTGTGTTACACAGGTATGGGGGAGCTCAGGAAAAAGGGGCCAACAGTATCTCCCATGTATTATGGCATTAGTTGCCTCTCTCATGCCTTTTCAGCCTTGTTTTCTTAAGGAAAAGTATAAACGAGATGAACTGAATATTAAACTGCCTCAGCCTGCTGGAAAGTTCTGTAATTAAAGAAATCTGTTGGTAATTCAGTCGCTGACTTCTGGTTTTGTAGCTGAGAAATGACTGCATCCATCTAATTTCTTCCTTTTGAAGTGTTTTTACCCATCCATACAGGAAAGAGGGTGATTCTGAATTTATGAACATCATCGCTAATGAGATTGGGACAGAGGTGAGTTGGTGATGAAGACTGAGCTGACACCACTGGTTTTCCACCTGAGCTGTACACAGACAGGGGCTGGCCAGGCTGCTGTTCGTGCTGCAGTCATGAGCTGCTGGTCTGGTTCCTTTCGATAGTTACCTGAGGTTGCCTGTCCCCAGCAGCCTCAGTCTGTGAGAACTCACAGGACTGGGGAAGAGCCTGACCCCCAAAGCTGCACAAAGCCTGGTTGGATGGGATAGGATAGGAATAGAATAGTAGACTGTTTCAGTTGGAAGGAACCCACAACACTCATCCAGTCCAACTGCCAACTGTATCCTTTTAATTTGGGATACCCCAGTACCACGTTGTTCCAAACAGCATACGACAGAACCAAAGGTTTAGAAGCCACTTTCCTTTTACTTTTTTCAAGAAGTCTCTGTCTCAGTAACACACTAAACTTCTGAATTGTCAGCGCTCTCTTTGAGTCCTGTGGCCAGTGTCTGTCCTTTCCCTGAACAAGGAGGGCACTGGTTAATCTGCAGCAACATCCATCCCTGTCCACAGGAAACCCTGCTGTTCCTGACTGCGGGAGATGAAAAAGAAGCAGGACTCTTCCTTCTAGCTGGACCCGTTGAAGCAGTTGAGAATTTAGGTCCCAGGTAACGTGTTTTGTGGTTTGTTTAAAATTAATCCTGACGTTGCAGACTGAGCAGCTGCACAGTGTGATCCGGGCACGGATCCGTGTTTGCTGTCCGGAGCAGGTTGGGCTGCAGCCTGTGGTGGTGTTGCTGCAGGGTGGCAGAGCTGCTGGGAGGGAAAGGAGCTGGAAAGCGTGACCGCTTCCAGGGCAAGGCAACCAAGATGAGCCGTCGAGGGGAAGTGCAAGCTCTGCTCCAGGAATTTGTCAGCCATCGAAGCCCTGAAGTGTAAGAAGTAATTCTCAAAGTAGGGCTGTCTTCCCTGTTTTGCACAGACCCCACTAACTTCTCTCCTGGAGAATAAAGACTTGAACCCAGAAGCTGGTGTGCACATGCTCTGCGCAGGCTGGTTTGGTGCTCACAGAAATGGAGGGGGGGATCTGCAATCTGTGCTTTGCTGCAAGGGCTCTTTCATTTCCCCAGCCAAATGGTACAGGGGTTAAAGTAGTCATTGGTTTACCACTCTGTAAGGTTACTAAAACCAAGAGGGGCCTCCGGCTGGCAGTACATTGGGGCCTTTTGCTTTGCACCAGTTGCTGAGGAGAAGTTTCTTGGCAGTAACAGCAAGAGGCCACTGATCCTCCCTGACACCTTGGCCTGTGCAGGGACAGAGAGCATCCAGAAGGGAGAGTGGGTGGTCCAGGGCAGGAGATTGTTCCCCACCATGTACCAGTCCTTTCCCTTGTTGAGGACCAGTTGTTACTGGTCCTTTTTTGAACACTGAGAGTTTCTTGGGCTGGTGCAGCTACAAACTCGCTCGGGATCAGGCAGCCCTGCTCCCAGTGTTCCCTAAGCTCGCCTTTCTACCCTGGCCAGGCCCTGAAGCCGCTGCAGTCTCAGCTGGAGGAACTAAAGGGTGCTGTGGAGCCACAGTGGGGCACAACAGGTGACTTGGGATTTTTTTCCCTCCTTCTTGCTAGAAATGGCAGGACAGGTTCACTTCAGATGTTGGTAATAAATAGAAGAATAGAATAAAAGAAACCTCCGTCCTAAGGAAGTTTATCTGTTGTGAACAAAGGGATGGTGAACCCCAGCACATGATGTTCCCATGTGTGGCTGCTGTGGGGGCGTGGTGGCCAGTACCCCAACCCCAACCCCACAGCACAGCCAAACACCAGCTCTGTCCCCACACCCTGGGAGTTCAGCACAGCCCCAGCTGAGCCACTCGGTCCCAAAGCTGAGCTCGTTTCTGTAAGCAGCAGGGTGACACGAGTTTGCCACAAGATGTGCCCAGAAGCTTGGGATAAACAGCACAAAAAGCAGCTCATCCCTTCCCCCACGCACTGTACTCTCAGTGTCCAGTGGCAAGCTGGGGCGAATGGCAAAGAGCCGGGACACCTGGCAGTGCCCTTCCCAGCGATTCGAACGTGTTTTGCAGGTGTTGGTGTTTCTCATCACTCAGGAGAGACGTCCTTCCACCACCCACAGTCCGTGCCACAGCCCCACACCCAGGAGCCGATCCCGCATCCCACGGCGCAGGCCAGCGGGACACTCGAGCTCGCCAGCTAAACACACCTTCAGCTTTAATAAAATACCTCCTGTGCACAGCCACACCCCCACGTCATGTGTGTATAGACACGTGTAGCATATGTACATGCACAGGTGTCCGCTCACCCCGCGCTGCATCACGGCAGCGAACACACAGCGCCCCAGGGCTGAAGGGTCCCTCATGCTGGCACTTTATCTCCATGTCACAGTGTCTGCCCGTTCCTGTCACAGAGCTGCCTCGCCAGCAGACCCCAGGCACCCAGGGGTGAGCACCCTGCTCCCGGTGGTGCCGTCCCCAGCCCTGCAGTGCCGAGCTGATGTGTCCCCATGAGCTGCAGAGGGAGTGCAGGATCTCCCCACCGCTGCTGCTCGGTCCCAGGCGGAAAATCTCCACCCCTGGGTGTGGGAGAGGCAGCAGGTGAGTCCTGGGAGTGCACAAGGCTCCGTCAGCGAGGGCACGACTGTCATTGTGGGTCTCTGTGGTGGGAGCCACCCGGCAGCGCAGCCAGCCCAGCCTCCACAGTCCACTCCCAGTGCAAAATCAGCAGGGAGCACACGGTGGCTGGGGTGCACCAGGGCTGGTGGGTGCCCCTGCGACCAGGGCCACTTGCCAGGGCACAGTTACCTGCAGGGACGCCCTAGGCAGCTTTCTTGTCCTGCGTGGCCAGGAGCTGGGAGAGACAGTAGGGGATGAGGCTGACAGTAGCCAGCGGCACAGCTGCACTCTTGCAGAAGGAGAGGGCGTAGAAGAGCAGCTCCGTGTGGGAGGGTGGCTTGAAGGCATCAAAGATGTGGAGGACGAGGAGGGAGGCAGCGACGCAGCCCAGGCGGAAGGGCAGCTGCTGGCCCTGCTTCCCCCGGCAGCTCTTCTGGTACATGTGGGAGTTGACAGCCAGCCCCAGCCCGAAGAGGATGCCCAGGTTGCGGAGGAGGCTGGCAAAGGGGGTGGTGTCGATGTGGACCCACTCAGGGCGGCTGCACCACCTCTGTGCCTTCTCCAGTGTCCAGAGCAGGTCCACGCCAAGCACCCGCAGCAGCAGGTAGAAACCAATGGTGAAGCTGAAGAGGAATAACGTGATGCCCGTGTACCGACGGAGGCTGGCGTGGTAGATGCAGCGGACGTGCTGAAAGGTCTTGGCCACAGCCATCCCTGCCAGTAACAAAGGAGGAGCACTGCTCAGTGCTCGGGGTACCGCAGCCCAGCATGGAAGAGCCGCAGGGAAGGGCGTGGGGGATCTGATGCGCTTACCTGAGAAAACCCCTGCGATGACTTGGTGGGGGAAGTGAGCGGCAATGAAGACTCGGGACAGGCAGACGCAGACCTGAACTGCCCAGAACCCCGTCCAAAGCACCGTCCACAGCACCCTGCCAGGGGCAGGTGGCCACGTCAGTGCCAGGGCCAGCTCTACTTGTGCAACTGCCCTCCCGTACCTTGCACAGTGCCTGGCTCTCTGCCAAGCCCATCCTCATGCAGACCCCCATCTGGGGTGCCACAGCCTGGCTGTCTGTCCACAGCCTTGTGCCTCGATGGGCTTGGCTGTGCCAGTCAGTGCTGGAGCTGCCTCTGCCCAGCACGGGTTGTTCTGGTGCACAGCTTACCAGTATCCGAATGTCCTCGACTGCTTCTTCCCACCAGCAGCGGAGAGGAGGGCCACCACCATGACATAGTACACACCTGCTGCGCCCATGGCATGGCCAGACGGGCTCCCTGGGCAAAGAGAGAGCCCCGGGTCAGACCTGGTGCGGGCCAGAGCTGGGCACAGGCAGGGTTTGTGCTGAACCACCACATCTGCACCAAGGGTCAAGGTCTGCTCTGTGCAGGGAGTTTCCTGTCTCCCCACACCGCAGGCACACCTGGTGTGCCTGAGAGCACAGCAGTAATGGCCCTCTCTCAAGAGCTGGCCAGGAGAGTGTGCCACTGGTGGGCTGCCAGCCGTGACTCTGCCCAGACCAGCACCCCCCTCCCCGCACGTGCAGGTCACCCTGGGCAAGCACCCACTGCCTCAGCTGGGGCTGGGGGACCCTACCAGGGCCAGTCTCGCAGGTGAGAGGGAACTGCTGGATCTCTGGGGCGGACTTGTTGTTGTAATAGTCCGTGTCGTGGACCCACCAGTACGGTCTCTCTCCAAAAAGGATCCTGAAAAGAAAGGAGAATGGAGTCTGAGGAGGTTTCAGGCACAGCTGCAGCTTCAGCTCTGTCCTGGGAGCTGGAAGAAGCAAAGGACCCACGAGTGGTCCCAAGGCATCCCAACAGACACAGCATACAGCTGGTCACTTGGTTCTGACAGCTCACACTGCTTGTCCACATCCCCATCCCCGGCCCTGAAGGGGAAGAGCAAGAACTTCCTGGGTGCAAGTCAACACGGCCTCCTGTGCTGAGGGGCTCTGTGCAGCCCCTGCTCAGCACCACAGCCCTGGCTGATAAGCAGGGTCTGTTTGTAGAAGGCTCCATCTCTCTGCCTGGCTCTGAGAAGGGGGAGCTGTTGCCGCATAGCTTGGGAAGGAGCTGAACTCTGTTCTTTGTTCTACTCCAGCACTAGGGCTGAGAGCACCCAAGTGGCCCACGTTAGTCCAGCTGTGCCAACACACTCGGAGGGAGCTGTGGCTCAGGGCCACTCACCACTTGAAGACAAGGTTGAGCCAGTCTCCGATCACAGCCACCCAGATGAGTCTGATGCCCACTGCCTCACTGAAGTGGAACCAGATGGGGAAGAGGACGAAAAAAGCGTTCCGGAGGTCAGCAGCATAGGAGATGAAGAGGAACCAGTCCTGGGAGCCCTGGAAGCGTTGCTGCAGCCAGTGTGTCGTTTGGATGCCCACGTCGTGCAGGAGGTTCATGTTGGCCTCCATCCTCCTCTGCCCTCGGCTCGGCTCTGGCTGCCCCACGCTCCGCCGCGCCGCCGGGGTTTTATACTCTGCAGGGTCTTGTTTGCTGCGGGCAGGTCGCTGTCCCAGCACTGATCTTTGGACTCAAAACCACTTTTGCCAAAGGTGCTTCACCGGGGGCGGGGGGTGGTTGTCACAAACATGT
The DNA here is from genome assembly GCA_035584735.1 of Pseudotriccus pelzelni. Classification (NCBI taxonomy): domain Eukaryota; kingdom Metazoa; phylum Chordata; class Aves; order Passeriformes; family Tyrannidae; genus Pseudotriccus; species Pseudotriccus pelzelni. The sequence continues at coordinate 2,657,369 of JAWMRA010000076.1, read as the reverse complement.
TTGGAACAACTTACGTAAAAAGGAAAAACAGGCTCCGAGGGCACATGGAGCACAGGGTGCTCCAGCAACAGCGCTGTCCCCTGCCCCACACTGTCCCCTCACTCAGGGGAATCCTGCAGCTCCTCTGGCCGCCCAACACAACAGTTCAGCTGCTCCAGCTGAACTGCAGCCTTTGCTCCATTCTCTGTGTGACAGCCCTGCAGAGCTGCTGTGCCCAGGGCTGACACTGCTCCCACCTCTCTGCCATCTCACTGTGAACCCCCACCAAAGCATGGCAGGGGTGCCCAGGAGCGTGGAGTAGGTGCATGGAGCAGAGGACAGGCTGTCTACCCCCCTCCTCATTTGCCAGGCTGATTCAACCAGGACTTCACAGAATGGGAAACTTTCCAAGCCATTCCTAGAGGTCCCTGAAGCCACAGACAGGCAGGCTGGGGGTGCTCCTGGCTGCCAGCCATGTTCTTCTGGTCTCTGCTGTGGGACTAAACAATCTTTGCAAGTAGGCACGGCATTCCTGCTGCCAGCAACACTCCACTGGGTTAATCCCTTCTGCACCATCAGACCCCGGCTGAGGGGACGGAGCCAAACATGCCACTCATCCCACGGTACTGGATACCAGCCCTTGGCTGTTCCCTCAACCCCAGCCACGCTCTGCTGTCACTGGCAGCACTGTGGGCACCACAACTTCATCATCCACAGCCGCCGGGGCATGAACATGCAGCCTCATGGCAGCAGCACAGGGTGCCACAGCTGAACAGGCAGCTGTCCATGATGGGAGCAGGCAGCAGGGTGTTAATGATCAGCAGCCAGTGAAATGCATCACTTATCTCCCTCCTGAGCAGTCAGGTTAAGATCCTTGAACCGCTGCCATATGCTCTTTGCTGCTGTGAGAGCCATGTCCTGAGCCAAGTCCTGCCCACCAACAGTGGGGTCTACAGGCCCTGTCCCCCCTGCCCACGCAGAGCCCGGGGAGCCCCGGGGGTCCGACAGCCCAGCAAACCTTCCTCCCTGGGACAGGGGCAAGAATGGCCTCTGAGAACAGCAGTGCAAATGCTGTGGGGTCAGCCCCGCCACAGGCATGTCCTTGCCCAGGGTTGGTCCTCCCCATCCCTCCCAGCCCAGCCTCGCTGCATCCAAAGGGGATAGTCTGAGCTCCTGACCTACAGAACACCCCAACAATACACAAGTTTGAAAAGCAACGGAGTTACTCTTGCAAAACATATTCCCTAACCGCTCATTCCAGGGTCCTCAACTGAGAGTGGCTTTTTGGCCAGCGTGAAGGAATGCAACAGGCTTGGCTTCGGCGTCAAAAACATTTTGAAACCGTCAGCAATAAATCCTCCACGGGAGATTTCACAGCAGAAAATGGGGCAAAATGTGCTGGGGGATGGGGACTAGCACTCCAGTCCGCTTGGAAAGTCACTGCAGGAAACCCGGGGCTGCATCAGGGAGAGACCAGGACGCGGGGCAGGAGCAGCCACCTCCTCCCTCTGAGCATGGAGGACAGAGTGGCACAGCCCAGTGCCCCCCTGTGCAGTGGCCAGGTGCACATGCCACGGGTCAGGTCTGTGCCAGAGCTGCCAGGATCCACGCTGTGGTTTCCCAGCACTGCGGAGAAATCCCTGGTCCCAAAGTCACTGCGTGGAGCAGGGGCAGGTTTGGGGCAGCAGGAGCTGCCGACCCCCTGGGCACCGCAGGGCTCTGCATCCTGGCCCATCCGACACCAGCTCGAGGAGCACCATGCCAGGCTCCAGCTCACCCTCTGCACCAAGCAGCCACGCTGGCCGCACTGCTGGGGACGTGCATTGCAAACCGCCTGGGGAGGCTTTCTCAGGGAAGGAGTGGGGCCAGGCTGGGGGAACCTGATTTCTGCCCTGGACCTGCGCTCGGGATCAGCCGGCAGCCCAGGAGGAGCGTGCCTGCACTGGCAGCAGCTGGCTCTGGGACGCAGAGCTTCGGATGGGGCTACAGGAGGTGCAGCACAAGCGGGTGCTGTAACACAGTGTGCTGCGTGCACTGCCAGTGTTTGGTCCAGAACGTTCCCAGATGGCTGCAAGGTCCGGGCCGGGCAGCAGCGGGTCACTGCCAGCACGGGACTGCGTCAGCAGGCAGAGTCCAGGCAGCACCTCACGCACGTGGGCACGCAGCAGCGGGCAGGGAGCCAGCCAGACACCACCGTCCTCTCACACGAGGCCTCGGAGGACCCTCTGGGCACAGTCCCTGCTGTCACCCCAGGGCACCCAGGGACTGCTGCAGCCAACCCACCGAGCCACGGCCTCAGCTGCTCGCTCTGCACAACGCCCCTGGGTGCCCCAGGGAGCTGAGGTGGTTCCCAGGGGGGAAGAGCAGCTGCCACTAGGGCTTTTCAAGCCCCTGGCAGCATGGTTCTGGGCAGACCCAGCCGCTACACCAAGAAGGCAGAGAGGATGGGCACCCACCGTGCCCCCAGGGACACCTTGGCTGGTGCTCAGCATCTGCAGCCACATGCCAGGACTGGTATCACCCTCCCCAAGCTCCTTGGTGCCCCATCCCAGCCTGGCACAGTGGGGATGGGCTCTGGGGCCTGCAGGATCCCAGAGGCCAGGACTGCACACGCAGCTGGGGGTGCAGGAGCAAGAGTCTTTGCACCGGGGGGACTAAGGAAGTCGGGCAGCAGCCAAGGCCAGAACTGATTAATGCTGCTCAGAACAGCTGTTACACATTAACTGCTTGTTTGCCCCGTATGTCCCAGCAGGAGCCTCCTACCAGCACCCGGGGGGGGCAGGAGCAGGGCTGGGGCACCCTCACACAGCCATGCCAGGCACTGTGCTGGGCGCTGTGCCAGCCCCCACAGCCCTTGGACCCCTGAGGAGCTGAGCCAGGGCCACCCCTTACAGGACACCAATCTCCACAGCATCAGCTGGGTCTGGCCCCAGCCTCAGGAGCCACAGCAGCACCTGTGAGCTACTCCAGTTTGGTCGGGGAAAGCACCCCAGTGCCCGTCTGTTGGGAAGGACAGGCACAGGGCAGCCCCGCTTGGGCAGTGCCCCTCTGGGTGCCCGGCCCTGGGCTCTTCCCGTGAGTTCCCAGTGAGCCCAGCACTCTGTCCCTACCTGCAGAGTCGGCTCTGCAGCAGCTGCCGGAGCCTGGCAGCACCCGGGCCCTGCAGTCGGGATGCTGCGGTGGCTGCGAGGCTGGGGAGGATCCTTTGGGCATCCCGGAGCTGCCGTCTCCTCCCTGTGGCGGGTCCACGGCAGCACCACAACCGCTCGCTCCTGCCACCCTGGGCGAAACCTCAGGTGGAGCGTGGCTCCAAGGGCAGCTGTGGCTTTGTGCCATGGGCAGCCCCGGCCGGCACCATCACCCTGTGGGCACTGGTGCACCTTGGGCAGGCGGCGGGAGCCCTGTTTGAGTGGAAGGGGGGCAGCTGCGGGCACCCACCGCACTCAGAACACAGGGGGACACACCAGATGGAGATGGAAAAATCACTCCTAGGGGCTGTTTTTTCAAAGGCTTTGGTTCCAGCATTTAGCAGCTGAAATGACAGCTGAGCACCTTTGAAAACTGACCCCGAGCACAGGACACCCCGGGTGGGGTGGGGGGGAGCAGATCCTGGGGCGGTGACAGAGCCCGTCCAAGCACCTGCCCAGTGCCCACATGGGTGGGGAGGGGGCAGCAGGCCCTGGCCCATCACAGCCCGCCGGGCAGCGGTGCCAGGCTGAGGTTGAGGAAGCCCCCAAAGTGGAAGGGGGGAAGGTGGGGGGCACATGCAGCAGCCGTGGGCAGGCAGGCAAGGGGGTTGGCCCCGCATGTCCTGGTGTCCTGCTCACTGCTGAAATAGATGCTGTCAGGTGAGTCCACGGAGGGGTCCTCGTTGAAGTAGTTGTAGGGCCTCAGGAAAAAGCCAACACTGTTCCCCACGGCCACCGTGTTGGGGACGTCTTCAGCATGGGGGACGTGCAGGAAGCCCACAGAGATCCAGGCGACCAGGTCCTGGGCAGGAGAGCAAAGAGGCATTTATCAGGCCGAGCAGGACTGCCAGCCTGGCAGCTGCTCAGTTTGACTCCAGGGCACGTGAAGCCTCTGTCCGGGGCAGGAGCCAGGACAGCACCCACAGGGCTCAGCTCCTCTCCCCCCCAGAGCCCCCGGGTTACCTTGTTGGTGATGGTCTCATTGTTGATGAAGTCGGCGAAGGCGACGGTGGGTGTCCAGGGGTCATTCTGGTTGTAGACGCTGGTGCTGGTGGGTTCCTCCTCCTTCCTCCGGGTGACAGCCAGCTGGTACCTGCCAGCACAGGGAGCAAAGGGGCTTGTCCATGCCGGCACAGGGCAGGACAGCCATGGCATTGCTGGCTGGACGCACTGGTGAACTGGAGCTGGATGCATCCCTGGTGCATGCCAGGGGACCTGGTCTGTCCTGGGGCAGGGAGGGAAAGGGCTGGCAGGGATAAGCGTGGCAGTAATGGGCAGCAGCCCCAGCACCTTTGGACTTGCAGGGAATGCCTTACTGCCCGTGGCTTTTCCAGCATGGCTGGGAAACACAAACTGATCCAGGCACAGATGCTGCCACTCAATGCCACAGCTACTTCTCATCCATACAGACTCCCCCAGCACGAGCTCTGTTAGTTCACCCTGGCAGCAAGACCGGTCTGCATTTATCCCAAACATTTTCCAAAATACATTCTGTCCTCAAGGGAAGATACCACAACCTGGAGAAGCCAGTGCTTCCCTTGGGAATTAGTCCTGCATCTTGCTTCCCCTCAAAGAGAAAAACACATGTCGTTTCTTTAAATTAGTCTGATCTAGGGTCAGATTCCTGCCTGTGACCTACCATGAGCAGATGTTATTGAGCAACTTCTCAAGGCAATTTCAGAGCCAAAACCCATGCACGTTTTCTGTTTAACCCTTCCCTGCAGCTTGGCACGGGCCTGCCCAGAAGTGACAGCTCCCCCACAGCAGGAGCAGGAGGAGCCAGGGCTGCAGGGGCGAGTGGGGGAATAAGGAGTGGGAGCTAAGTGCTCCCCAGCCCTGGCGCCCACCTGCCCCAGCTGACAGACCGCTCCATGGAGCTGTTGATGGGCAGGTGCTTCCCGGCGAAGCTGATGATCTGGATCCGGTAGCTGCGTGGGTGCCCCCACTTGTTGGGCTTGGGGCTGGCAAAGGAGAGGTAGCGGGGCATGGGGGCATTGAGCGGGAATGCGGCCTCATCCTCCCTCTCCAGCCTTTTCCTGAGGAGGTAAGGACGCTCGATGGTGTTCTGCATGCTCCAGGGATCTTTGATAATCTCATACTCCATGTCCTGAGTCTCCAGGAAGTTCATCTGACCTGTGAAGCAGAAGGGAAAACACTCTGGACCTCCACACCCCAGGCAGAGCCGCAGGCCACAGTGAACCACAGCCGCGAACAAAGGTGGCCAGACCTACCGTCGACATCAAGGTCCACCTTGTAGTGCATGTGGTGGAGGTGCATCGTTCCCAGCGTGTGGGGCCCAACCCTGTTGCCATAGTTGGTGCCTTGGCCGTGGAGGAAGGAGGTGCTAATGTAGCCGGTAGCATGCACACGGACCTCCACGGCCCCACTGCCGTGGAACATGAAGTCCCAGATGTAGTCGTAATTAATGAGCGTGGAGATGGCACGGATGACCAGCGTGTTTCTCCTCAGCCCGCCGTAGTAAAAGGACTGTGAGTCAGAGAAGTGGCGCCGCAGGGGGAGGGCAGAGTCGTGCTCAAAAATGCAGAGTGAGTTTTGGTTGGTTTTGGGAGTATCCGACTCTGCCAGGTAGTGCCGGTCCACGTAGGTCGCTGTGTAGGGGCAGTCGAGGCCCTGGACGAGCTCGTAGGCAAACCTGCCGATGCCAAAGCTCCCATCAAGGTAGCGGGTGGACATGCCCCCAGGGCAGTTGGAGCCGTACAGGGCTAAGGCTTCCTGGAGACTCAGCTCATAGACAATCCTCTCCCCCCGGTACCTGATGTCAAAGAGGCGCGGGCCAGAGTTGGGGTTCATGCCAAAGGTGATGCTCCAGCCCTGGTAGGTGATGTGATTGTCCCTGACGCTGTAGCGGGGACCCTGGGGCTCAAACTGCAGCGGACCCGGGGAGTCGGGCGGGTGCCGGGGCCTCATTGAGCCCAGCGCTGCGTCAGCCTGGGGCTTCTTGAGCCTGACGACCTCCAGCGTGCGGGCCAGAAACTCCCGCTCCAGATCCTCTGTGCCGGCAAAGTACCGGCCGTTGTAGAAGACTTTGCGCAGCTGCCAGCGGGAGACGTGGAGGTCCCTGTGCTCCACCAGCACCTCCAGCCCCACTGGTGACAGGTAGTAGCCGGTGCCGGCCACGCTGTGGAAAAGGACAAACCAGGTTGTGCGGTCGCCAGACGTGAAGCCCCGCGGGGCCGTGGTGAGGATGGCCAGGTCGGTCCCGTCAGACTCGCAGCATGTGGTGAGGAATTGCGGTGCCTTTTTCAACTCCCTCTGGATGAGGGCGTTGATATCCGCGTACTCCTTGCCAGTAACAGGTCTGCGGTGGTACGGCACCTTCCCCCCGTACTTCTGCACCGTCACGTCCCGGTGGTACGCCGGCGTCGGCAGGGGACCCACCACGTACTCGGTGACATTGGGGTCTGGCTGGTCCCCAAAGTACAGCACAGCCAGCGCCTCTCGGGCGGGACGAGCCCCCCCGCCGTCCAGGAACCGCAGCACCTCTGCCTTGGCAGGGACCTGCAGGTCCACGGAGGCGATGCAGTTGTCCGAGGGTTTGGCACGCGAGGCATCGACCAGCTGCACCCCGAGGTTTCCCCGCAGGTACCGCACCACTTGTGCCATCTCCTCGGGTGTCAGGTCGGCAAAGACCAGGCTCTGGCTCACGGATCCCGTCTTCTCCACAGTGCTGGGCTGGGATTCACAGCCGGGCGATCGCCTGCCCCTGCTCAGCAGCATGCAGGAGAGAATGAAGATTATCACTGCAGCCCCAACCAGGAGAACATAGGGAAGTTTGGGGTTCATCGCTCTGAGTGTGTCGGCAGGACACTCGGTTTGGCTGAAGCATCCAGAGTACGTTCCTCTCCTACAGACCAGGCTCTTTATTCATTTGCGACTGTGGGCGTAACGTCGACGCTTGTGAGGTGGGGAGGGAGCCTGGAGCTCGCATGGGGCCCTGAGATCACAGGTCCCAGCCAGTTTGGCTTGTTTTCTCCCCACCCCAGACACATCGAAGGACCCAGGCAGGGAGCTGGTGACTGACTCACTCACCAGGCTACTGATGGGTTTCTCCCGCTGCAGGGTGACACCACAGAGCCCCAGTCTCGTCTGCCCTAAGGGCCTTTGCTTCTTCCAGCATCTCCCAGGATGCTCCTTCATCTCCTGTGGGAGTGTGTCTGTGCTGGTGGGGCTGGCTCAGCTGGCCTGGTCCTTTTGTACCCAGGTGCTCCTGGACCAGCCCCACTCCCCTGAAGGGCCAGTCTACACTGGCACAGCCCAAGACCCGCTGGCTCCCCAGCACCTCCACATGCTAGTTCTTCCTGTCGCCATTCTCTGTTGTCTCAGAGTTCCTCCCAGCCCTGAGGGAAGAGATCTGGCAGCTCCAGCCTGGCTCTGGCTGCGGGAAGATCAGAGGCAGCTCCCTGGTGAGAACAGGCAGCACTTGCTGAACTCCTGGCAGCAAGGGACAGGCAGCACTGGAGTGGCTGTCATCACCCATCCCAGCAGACGTGGTCCTTGCACAAGGGCTGTAGTGGACAGAAATGGTGCGAGGCAGCTGCTCCTGCGTGCCCATCAGCTCCTGAAAGGCTCCCCCAGCACCCGGCCCCACGCAAGGCAGCGGTGACACAGGACCAACAGCAAGGATGACTTTCCAGAGATCAGGGTCCACGTCCACCGAACACCCTCTTGGTGGGGACACCCTGAGACACAGGCAGGAGGGGCTGGAATCATCACAGCACTGGAGCAACTGACCCAATTTGCACTGGTGTTAATTTAGGAATTATATGTTCATTCTCGCTTCCCACTAGGGAATAATTGCCCTTTCTTCCCTGCAAGTCCCACACAAGCCTCAGATCGGGATCCAAGAATCCGTGTGAGGGATGGCCCACTTTAGCTGTGACACAGCTGTGCCTTCCCTGTGCTGGAAGGTGGGGATCCTGCAGGAACCTCTTGAGCTCTCTGCATGGTCCCATGCCCTCCTGTCTGGAACGTGGCTCCCCTCTCGCTATGGGGAACAAGTCTGGGATATTATGCAACTCTTCTCAGGAGAGTTTTTCAGCCATCAGGGCTCAGGTCTATAAAAAGCACAGGGCATGGATGGGCACTACAGTCACAGCAAAGGACCTTGTCACCATGCAGGAACTGCTTTTTAGCACATTCTTAAGCCTTGCTTGCAGGAAGGGACCAGTATCAGCCCCAAACTTTGACCATAACAAAAGCAGCAGCACCTTTCAAGGCCACACAAACCCCTGCATGACAGGTAAGTACACGGGAGGGCGTGTGCTGGGACCAAATGCTTGCTTTGGAGTCAGCTGCAGCCTGAGTGACGTAGCTCTGAGATTACTTCCCACAGTCAGAGACAGCTTGGGTCACTGGGGCTGCTTTTCTCCTCGGGCTGGTTCAGATGCAGCCACTGCCTCACAGCGAGCTCTTTAGTCCTGGGCAAATGCAAAACATTTTTCTTCCCCTTTTACAGGAGTTTTCCATAACAGACACCGAGTGTCCACCTGTGCTCCCACTGCCCCCAGACTGCAGCCACTGGAACAGCCTTTTGGAAGCAAAGCTGCCCCTGAGACTGACCAGCCCTGCGCTCCCAAGGTGGCTGCCAGCACTTGGCTGTGAGCAAGGGGCTGCTCCTGGACTCAAACAACCCTGTGCAGGGATCTGCTGCCAGACCATGACCGCACAGGGAAGCAGGGGAACTTGCTGGGTCGCTGGAGCAGCTTTGCAGCCCCAGACCTGAGATCCAACTCTTTGAGTGTTTCCTTGAGAGACGAGTGGGATACAGCTGCAGGAGCTCAGCCCCACAGAGCACTAGGACAGCTGCCCTGCTTTACCTGGCACAGTGAGACGCTAAAAGGACTTTCCCAAGGGACAAGGAGTGCCAGGACCAGCCCCAGGTGCCGCAAAAGTGGCCATTCTCAGACAGGGCCGACTCCCTGTCTGCCCAGCCATGCCTATGGCAACACGCGCCGTGCCAGATGTGAGGCCTCAAGGAAACACAAACATTTTTCAGCTACCACCTTTCATACTTTCCCTGAGCTGAACACAGAGCTTCCAGAAATTCAGCTCAAGGACCTTGACAGACTATTTTATACATAGAAAAATAATTCTGCAAAGAAAGAAGAGGTTAGGAGAGTAAAGAAGCAGAGTTCTGAGGTCAGTTATTGGGGACTCCACAGAGAAGGAGGCAAACCCCAAAGCAACGGGCTTTATCAGTACAACTGAAGGCATTAAAAGAAGATCCAGACCTACCTCCCACATCCAAATCCACCTTATAGTTGATGAAATGGGTGTGTACTGTACCCAGAGTGTGTTCCCAAAGCCTGTTGCCATATCTCAGGCCATCCCCATGCAGAAAGGATGAGCTCGGGTACCCC
>JAWMRA010000076.1:2608456-2630965 GCA_035584735.1 Pseudotriccus pelzelni | reverse complement strand
AACGCCCCCCCCCCCAATTCTTTTTTAAAAGGATGCCCCCCCAAAAAACGGAATCACAGGAATTATGCTGCTATTCATTAGCTTTTTCTTAGGGTTTTATTTTCAAAGGGTTTTTAACTCATAGTCAGGTAAGACCCTTACACCTGCAGCGTGTTGGGCGTGGAGTTTTCGATGGCGACCTTCAGCAGAGTGTCATAGATGGTCTCTCTGGTCAGGTAGCAGAAGTCCAGCAGCTGCACACACATTTGGTGCAAGGGTTTAGCAGGAAGCAAGCACCCATTGTGTCCTGGCAGAGATCACACCATCAGCCCAACATTTTGGGTCAATAAATTGAATTAGAAATGTTTCTGAGGAAAAGTGCCCCGTCTCTGACTGCCACGTGCTCCCTCAGCCTCAGTATAATTTCATTCACTCTGACATTCAGGTTGTCACTACTGGGCCAAGAAAATGGTGAGTGAGTGTAGAAAATGAGGCCTTACACCAGGTTTGGGGGGGTTAAACTCTTATAATTGGCTGTCCAACAACATTCATCACGCTCTACTAAGGGCAAAGTTCTCATCTGAAAAGTGAAGCCCTGGACAATCTGAAGAGTTCCATGTGCAAAAAAATCTCTAATGTGAGATGTTTTGGTTCTAATCAGCACCAGCTCTATTACCTTTTTAAACAACTTCCTTCCCATTCTCTTTGACTGATATTCTCACCTAGAACCTCCAGAAGCAATTCCACATAGGCCAACGGAGTGGACACGTTGATGTGGAAGTGCAGAGTGTTTAAAACAGCAAGCTCTGACTCCAGCAACTCCTGTTTAGTGTAGGAATATTTTAAGGATTGCAGAAATTTTAAAGCTGTGTCACTGGTCACTCTCTGAAGAGGGAAAAAGAGAAAAGGCATCTTCCAGGCAATAAGGCCCTTGGTAGGAACAAAGTACTCCCTCACCACCCTCCTTCCCACTGAGAAACCCAGCTTGGACCTTTCCCAGGGTTTTCCTCAACTCCACAAACCATCCCCAGGTAGGTGTGAGCCCCTGCAGCCACACAATTTTTGACAACCGCAGGCCAAGCGTTTCCTGCCCTTTTTTTCCCCACCACTGGGTGCGTTTCACCGCCGCTCTTTCACTGGGCAAGTGGCAATTTGCCTGCCCCGAAGGGAACTGCCACGTCTTTCGCATTTCATTATCACCGTTGTCTTTCAGAGGGGAAATCTGTTTTTAAAGAGAGGTGGACACACTGCAGATTGAACCCCACTGCTAAAGCAAGGACAGGCCGAGCTGGCTTACGCTATAGTGCAGGGAGAGTTTGCTCGCGAGCTGAACACACGACACGAGTCGCAGGACAAAGGTGTTGACTATCTCATCCCTCACAGAGCTCCAGGTGCTCCCTTGTCCTTGGGCACCACCTTTAACACTCCCACTGGAGGACTCCCACATCTGTTCTACCTGCTTGATCATAAACCTGCAAAACCCACAGTTGCTCAGAGCATGGTTCTCTTTGCTGAGAAGAAGGAAGAGAGGCAATTCCACAGAGCACTTGGCACACACAGACACCGTGTGTGGTTTGGGTGAGGGGACAGAGCAGGACAGGGCAGGACAGATCATGGGCAGCGCAGCCAGAGAACAAGAAACACACCGAGTGTTCTGGGCTTTCGTTACCTTTCGAGTAACTCAACTGCTTGGTACTTCGTTGATTGGTCCAAGTGCCATTTTTCAGACAAAAGGAATATAAATTCTGCAAAGAGCACAGCAGTCACTGGTTCAGTCTCCTGAGGCTCAGCTGTGACCCGCCCTGGGGGCCGCTGTAGCCACCTCAGTCTCACCCACGATCCGCGTGTCCTTGAAGCTCCCAGCATGCTCCGGCAGCTCGCTCAGGTACTGCTCGTTCTCCGTGGCCAGGTGGATCAGCGCGTCCTCAATGATTTCAGGAGTGACGCCGCTGAACACGGGGCCTGGGTCACGGGCCCAGGGTTCCACGGGCACCGGGGACCCCATTTAATTTAGCGGGTTGGGGCTGAAGCCATAAGGACGACAACGGTTCCACCAGCCCCGCAGGGGCAGTCCAGGCCAGGGCAGAGCCCCGGCAGCCCCCCCGGGTGCCCGGAGGCACCGCCGGGAGGGCAGGGCGGGCCGGCGAGGCCGCGACGGGGCAGGGCAGGGTCAGGCCCTGGGCCCGCTCCCCGCAGGCTCGCCCCAGGTCTCGTGACCCCGCTCCGCCAATCAGCGCGCGCCGCCGCCGGCGCGCGCCGGGCCTCGGCCAACCACTCGACGCCGCTCACCGCCCGCGCCCTCCGATTGGTCAGCGCCCGCCGCCGGATGCGACGTCACTGCGCCGCGCGGGGGGCGCCGCGGGGGAAGATGGCGGCGCCGGAGGAGCCGGGCGCGGCGGCGGCGGCGGCGTTCGCGAGGCGCATCGACCCGGCCCGGGAGCCCGGGCTCAGCCCCGAGCAGCGCCGCCTCATGGCGCAGGTGGAGTACGCCCAGCGCCAGCGCGTCCTGCGGCGCCGGCTCCGCGGCCGCAACACGCTGCTGGCGCTCGGTATCGGCGCGCTGACTCTTGGCATCTGTATCCTTCGGGGCCGGGCCGGGGCGGGGCCGGGGGGCGCTGGGGCCCCGCCCGCTGCTTTTCCTTAACCCCTCCCGCAGATGGGTACACCTTCTACTCGGTGTCTCAGGAAAGGTTCCTGGACGAGCTGGAGCAGGAGGCGGAGGCGGCGCGGGCGCGGGCCCGGGCGCGGGCCGAGGGCGCGGCGAGCTGAGCGCGGAGCGCCCGGCCCGGCCCGGCCCGGCCTGTGACTGAGCTGCCGCCCCGCGGGGCTGGACGGGCCTCGAACCCGGGGCAGCCGCGCCCCGGGGGTTCGGGCCTGCCCCGTGCTCAGCGTGGGCCGGGGGAAGGTCCCGGGGGCTCCCCGCGGGCAGCCCCCACCTCGGGACCTTTGCTGGGACCGTACCCATGGGAATGACAGGGGTGCCCAGGTCCCACCATCCTCACAATAAACCCTCTGACTGGAGACTGTGTCACTGGCCGTGCTGCTGGACAGAGCCTGGCTCAGGATCTCATCCCCCATGGGGGCTGCTGGGGTGGGATTTTATGTACTGCTCTTTACTGTGGTGCAGCGAGACCAGCGGCCACAGACACACACACACACACACTCCATTTGTATTCAATTCATGTTTATGAAAATGCCTTCTGCACTCCAGTTCTTAACAAAGTGCTCCTGGATCCTGCAGCTCCTGGTGCTCCAGCTCCATCCTGCGGCAGGGCCGTGGGGAGCTCGTCCCAGCCCGCAGCAGGGCGGGTGGGGGGCTCAGCCCCATGGGGGAAGGGGGATGGAGGTCGGCGTGGTGCAGGGCTGGGGTGAGCGGGGGCTCCAGGGTGGGCTCAGCTCAGTAAAGCCACAAGAGTTGGGATCACCTGGCACACGTCCTTCGGCAAAGGAGCTGGGGAGAGCGGGGAGGGTGCAGGGTTGGAGATGGGACAGACTTGCCCCCAGCCTGCCGGGTCGCCACCACAGGTCCAGGTTGCCCGGGGCTGGCACTGCCGTCCAGGGGGTGCAGGGTCTCTGCCCTGGGGGCCACAGGCACTTGGATGAGGTAGTTCATGAAGTCACTGCTGGCCATCCGGCTACTGTGGAGAGAGGCGGCCATGAGCCAGGAGCGTCCCAGGATCAGCCCCCACCCCTCAGCCTCGCCCTTACCACGCGGCCGAGGTCGTCGGCGAAGGTCACCCCCTTGCTGAGCCGCTGCTCCTGCGAGCCCGTGCTGCTGCCGCTCAGCGAGTTACGGCGCATGATGCCTGCGGGGACAGCGGCCCTGAGCGGGACACCCTGGCCCTGCAACACCCACCCCGGAGGGGCCCCACACAGCCCACCCAGCTCGGGGTTCTAAAAGGAGCGGGGCTGTCACCTGCGGGCTGTGCCAGCTCCAGGCGCTGCAGGCTGTTGCGGCGGGAGGGGTTGAAGCTGCCCTTGGAGAGGCGGCGCTGGCGGCTGGACAGCATCGCGGCGGGAGAGACGATGCCCAGTGGCGGCTGCTTCCCCATCCGCAGGTACAGCTCCTCGATCTCCTTCTTCTGGGCGCTCTGCAGCAGCTGCACCTCGACCAGGTGCCTGCGGAGGATGTGGCAGTGGGGCCTTGAGGAAGGAGCATCGCCCTCCCACCTGGGGTGGGTGGGAAGGCCTCTGCCCTCCTGCAGGCCCCACGTCACCTCCCGGGTGCATCCCACCCTCCTGCTCACTTCTGGCGCAGGTTCTGCAGCTCCTCCCAGATCTCCTCGTCCTCACTCTCGGTGTCGTCGCTGCTCACGTAGGTCAGGCTGCGGGGGTAGCTCAGCCACACCTGGCTCAGCACGGCCTGGGGGGTGCTGTCTGTGCCCTCCTCCCCAGGGCCTTCCTGGTCGCTCCCCAGCGGCGGCACTGGCACCTCCTTGGCCGGCGCCTCCTCAGCCTTGGCTTCCTGCTGCGCCACCTCCAGCACCGCATCCGAGTCATTGCTTGAGCTGTGGCCCGTGTCGGGGGCCATGGGAGGTGGGGAGCCACTCACTGCTGGCCCCGCTTGCCGCTCCCCCTCGCTGCTGCTCCCATCCGGCACGGGGGATGGCACAGCCAGGTCCTTGGTTGGTATCACCTGGAACCGGCCCAGCACCTGGGGCTTGGCTTCTGCTGGGCACAGGGACGGCTGGTGGGGTTCAGGGCTCATGGGCTGGCCGGAGCATCATGTGCCCCAGCATGGGCACAGCCCCGGTGCAGCCCCAGCCCTGCCCCACCTCACCTTCGTTGATGGGTGAGAGCCGATCCATGGTCACGGCAGGGGCTGGCGACTCCGACACGATGAGGGAATGGCTGGGCTTGGGAACAACGGGTGGCACCTGCGGGACCTGAGTACCATCAACTTCCCCGCCCCACATCCACCCTCATCTCTTGTTCCCCCAGTGCTGCTCCTGTGCCCTGGGGCCCACTGCCCACTCAGTCCTCCCTGTATCCAAGCGGCTCCACAAGCTATGAGGCTTCCTGTTCCCCTACAGATACCACCCAGCCCCCCTGGGAGCTTCACCTCAAGCAGCCTTGGGGAGCCTTTGCAGCCACACACTCACCGTGCTGCCCTCTGGGCTCCCTGGCGTGGACGAGCTCAGCGGTGGCAGGGGACTACCCACGGCCTCGCTGTCTGTGGGGCACACTGGGGCTGGTGCTGGGGATGGGAAGGATATGGGTCCCCCAGCAGTGGGGATATCAGCCCCTGCTGACTCCAGGGTCCCACTGCCAGCCAGAACTGGCTTGACTGTGCCGGTGGGGTCGGGGTAGACAAAGCGTGGGGCCCCCAGGACAAGACTCTGCGGCCGTGGCAGCAGCGGAGGGTAGAGGTGCCCACCCGAGCTGGCAACGGGGGAGACGGTGGGCAGCAGCGTTTGGGCCACGCTCATCACTGCCAAGGAGAAGACGTTGGCCAGGGACAGGAGAGGGGTGGTGGGGGACCAGGGTGTGCTGGTCACAGGGGGGCTCAGGGGGCTGCTGAGCTCAGAGGGGACAGGGGATGTGGGGAGAGGCTGTGGGGACAGGAGGGACGGTGGGACAGGCCCTTCTGGGGTCCTTGTGGGGGTCTGTGGGAACACCGGTGACGACGTGAGCCAGGAGGAAGCCATCGAGACGAGGGGCCAGGTCTGCACGGAGCCTGCAGAGAGAGGAGCATCAGGAGCGGCTCCCGAGTGCCCCCTCCAAGCCCCCGCCCAGGCACCCCAGAGCCTCCAGCCGGTGGCCCCGGTGTGATGGGCACACCCAGCCCTGCCAGTGCTGGTACCTGTGGGGGTCTCCAGCGGCGCCGGGGCTGCCGGAGCCTCTGCGGGGCCGGCCAGGTCGGTCTCCGATGGGGAGCGGCTCAGCGACGGCAGGATAGGGGACTGCTCAGAGAGTCTGGGACTGGTGCAGCCCAGGTCTGCAGCACAAGGGTGAAAACCAGGCTCGGCCAGGGCAGGACATGCCCCATGAGACTCCCCCCCAGGCTTGGCTGGGGCCACCCCCCGCCCTGCATGAGACTTTAGGGGGAACAAGAAGGACTCACGCAGGGGCACAGACATACCACTGAGCGAGGATGAGGAGGAGATGGAGCGCGAGAGCCCCTGCAGCTGCAGGTCCACCTGCAAGGAGGATGAGCTAAGCCCAACACTGGGGCAGAGGCCCCGGCCAAGCTGTGCTAAGCCCCACCCTGGCCCCACCGCCTGTGGAGACAAGAGCTGGAGGCTGTGCCAGGCAGGAGACCGCCACCGCTTATCACTGCAGTGGGTGAGTGACCACAGGAGAACCCTGTACGCCAGCCCCCTCCCCCAGGGCTCTCTGGGACCAGGCAGCACCCCCAGCCACACTCAGCATCAGCAGCTTTGCCAGCACTGGCAGGGCCGGGCTGGCACTCACGGGGCTGCCCACGCCACCCTCAGCCTCGGGGCTCCTGGGCAGCTCGGCACCGCTGCGCCCATCCTTGCGGAGCAGGGTCTCCACGCGGTGGATGATGTCCCGGATGCGGCTGATGAAGCCGTCCCGCTCTGACTTGAGGATGAACTCATTGTGGACCTGGGGGCAGAGGGGCTGGTCAGCACCTGGCACAGCCAGGCAGACCCTCACCCTCACCCCGCACTCACCATGACAGCTGCGATTTCCTCCGGGTTGTCCCCATCCAGGTCAAACTTGAAGGTCACCATTTTGTTGTTGTAGGTCTGCAGCTGGCACTCCACCACCCGGTCACTCTTGTCGGAGATCTGTGGGCGGCAGGGCTGGCTCAGCCTGGGAGCGCCTGCCTGGCACCCGCCCGGCCCCCGCGGCACTCACGTTGGTTATGCGCAGCCTGGACCGGGCGCGGCGCCGCAGCAGCTTCCCCGAGGCTCGCTTGGGCGGCAGCTTGGTGCTCTGCTCGCTGGCCGAGAGCCCCTCGCAGCCATCGCTCATACCCGACGCCACATCGGAGGTGTAGCTGCAGGAAGCCCCAGCGCTGGAGCATCAGCCTGGACGTTCCCGGGTGCCACGGTCCCCCATCCAGCCCCCGCCCTGCCCCACAGCCTCACCTGTCCACCGGGGAGGAGAAGCCGCTGGCAGGGGGCAGGCGCTCTGTGGGCAGCTGCACCGCGATGCTCTGCGGGGAGAGGACGGGGTGAGCGGGTGCCACGGCCGCCCCGACCCCCCCCCCGCCACCCACGGGGCCTCGCTCACCGTGGGGAAGCAGCGCACGGGCCGGGTGGGAGGAGGGCTGGCAGGGTCCCCAGCCACAAAACTGCGATGGGCCAGGTCTGGGGAGTCCAGGAAGCCGGAGGAGCTCAGGTATCCATCTGTCTCACAGTCGGCTGTGGAGGAGGAGCTGGCATGAACCAGAGGAAGTCCCCTCCCTGGCTGGATACCTGGGAAAGGGCTGTGGGGCTGGGAGAAGGAGAGGGACCCCCCACCCACCTCCCGCCCCAGCTGCCCACCCAGTGCCTACGCACAGGTGGCCGAGGAGTAGCTGGTGTGCCGGTAGGCAAAGTGCTGGTGCTGGTCAGCCTCGGGCTCCTCAGGCTCTGGGGGGAAGGTGCTGCTGAAGACGGAGTCCCTGGAGCCAGGGATGGCTGGGGCAGGTGCAGGGGCACCAGGAGGCCTTGGGGACTTGAGCTCCTCCTCTGGCTCTGCGGGTGAGGGCACGTCCTGGACACGCTTCAGCTTCTCCCGCTTGCGCTTGATGGCGACCACACGATCCCGCACCGCCTTGGCCACCAGTTTGTAGTCGGCCTCACAGATGAAGCCCAGGACCACCTGCATGGAGGGGGCTTGTCACTTTGGGGTGCAGGGACCCCACAGCACCCAGGGCTCCCTTGTTCCCATCCCCACCATCTCCTGGGCCACTTCCTCTGCTACATCCTTGTAGAGCTCAAAGAGGAACTCGATGGCGTTGTTGTCCTTGTATTTGCCATGCAGCTTCTTCGTGTCATCCATGCGCAGCCACAGCTTGAGCCCAGACTTGACACCGTCATCCTCCTCAGCCAGCTCCACATGCACCCCCGTGTCCTCCTGGAAGAAGGAGTGCTCCAGCAGGTCCTGGATGGTGTACCTGCAGGGGACACAGCTCAGCATGGGCTGGGGGCCAAGGGGGACCGTGCCACCCCGGCCCCTGCTCTGACCCCACCTCTCATTCTTGTCCATGCGGATGCAGCCTTCGATAATCTCCTTCAGCTCTGGCACCTTCACCTTGTAGAAGCTGCTGGGCTTCAGGCCCTGAGGGTGATGAATGTCAGCACCTTCTTCCGTGCCAACTTGCCACAATGCCGGGCTCCCAGGTCCAGGGAAGAACCAGCCCAGGGCCCCACTGGTGCTGCAGCAGGTCCCATGGCCAAGCCACGTGTGCCTGCACGAGCCAGGATGCCCTGGGGCTCTGGGTTTCCACCCCAGCAGGCAGGAGCTGGCAGGAACTGGCTGTGACCGGCCAGGGCAGACGCCGTGCCCCAGGCAGGGAGTGACCAAGCAGACCTGCTCCTGTTCCACCCCATTAATGTGCTGGCAGTGCCTGGTGTAGGGTGAGGGACACAGGGTCTGGCCAAGCCGTGGCTGCACCACCACCACCACCACCCGCAGCTCCATGCCCCAGCACAGCAACCCCTCACCGAGCAGGCTATCTTTAGCCTCTCGCACAACCTTCCCAGTGACACATTTTGGGCAGCAGCAAGGCCTGACAAGCTTCAGCTGACTGTGCCCTCCCACACTGCCCCTTGTCCTGGCTCCTGCAGCATCAGCCGGCAGCGTCACCCATGCCTGGGGCTGGGGCCTCACCGAGGTGACCTTGCGGTAGATCTGGGCAGCGTTCTGGCACTCGGAATAGGGGTACTCCGAGGTGGCCATCTCCAGCATGCACATCCCGAAGGCGTAGACGTCCACTGCCTCATCGTACTTCTCCTCGTACATCTCTGGTGCCATGAACTCGGGGGTGCCTGGGGACGGCAGTGGAGCTCAATACCCCCCAGGCAACCCACCCCCTGCAGCCCCCCCAGCCCCAGCGAGCCCGGCCATGCTGGGACCCCACCTATGACACTCTTGGCAAAGGAGGCTCGCTTAAGTGTGGCCAGGCCCAGGTCCCCAATCTTGACTGAACCCGTGGGGCCCGTGATGAAGATGTTGTCGCACTTGAGGTCGCGGTGGATGATGGGAGGCGAGCGGGTGTGCAGGAAATGCAGCCCCTTGAGGATCTGCCGGCTCCAGCGCTGCAGCACCTTCAGCTTCATCTCCTTAAACCTCTTCAAGTACCTGCCAGGGACCAAGAGGGCTCAGACCCCCAGGGCTCAGATCTGTGGGGCTCGGACCACGCCCCAGCCCTGGCCCAGCCCACCCTCCTCCTGCTGCCATGCCAAGGCTGTCCAGACTCAGGTGCCCACACTGGGCAAGCAACAAAGAGCACCTCAGCAGGGACCCTGCCCCCACCCCTGCACACCCCAATCCTGCGGTCCCTGCTCACGTTTTCAGGGTGCCAGATGTCATGAGCTCTGTGACTAGCACAATGCAGATCTGCCCTTTGATGGTTGACTTCCAGGAGTCGTAGAAGCGAACGATGTTGGGATGCTGCAGCCCCTTCAGCATCTCCACCTCCTCGCTGAACCGCTGCCGCTCTGTCTTCGACAGCTTCCGTGTCTGTGGGAGCCATCGAGGGGGTGAGGGGGGCACGTGGCGTCCTGCCGAGCACAGGGGGGATGCCCCCGGCCATCCCGTTCCCCAATCCCCCTTCCCCACGTACGAAGCAACAGAGGCTGCTGTGACCCCAGCACGGAGCCGGGGTCAGACCTGCTGCCCCCCAGCACGGCAGTGCACACGGGGTTGGGGCTGTCCCGGAACGCGGCTTCCCTCCACCCCCCTCTCCCCGCCGCTCTGGGTGTGTGCACAACAGATGGGGCGCCGAGAACCTCGTGTACTTCCCCGCTGTCCTGTGCTGGGGCCGCCCAGCCCTCCCCTCGCTCAGCCCCCAGCCGGAGCCCACTCCCCTCCCCACAGGGCAGGGAACCGCACCCTGCAGCCGCCCTGCCGAGGGGACACGCGGGGGCTCTGCAGCGGCGGCTGCCATCCTGCCCTGTGCAGACCCGATGGGCACGGCCCTTCTGCCCCCGCCGGGGCACCAAGCTCTGCATGGCGGGGTGCCGGGACAGCCTCAATGAGGCCTTTGTTGGGGAAAGCAGGCGGGGGAGGCTCCAGCCCAGGTTTTTCCATGTTCCTCCTGCTCGAGTTAATTAAACTGGAAACCGAAGCCGAGGGTGCTGAGTGGAGCTGGGGTCGGGGCCAGCAGAGGGGACGGACTCCTCATCCTGGAGGGATGAAGCCCAAGCGTGCAGGGAAGAGTGGAGCTGACTGAACAGAGCTAGAGGAGCCGGATCCTGCCCTGAGCAGGGCAGCTGTGAGTGCCAAGCCCTGGGTAGGAGCAGGAGCACCGACAACTCCACCACAGCCTGGGGTCCCGATGAGCTCAGCTGCTGCAGAGCCTGGGGGCCTTCCAGCTGGGACCCCTGCCCACCCCATGCTTTGGGGGCAAGGAAACCAGAGCTGCCACGGAGCTCCCACTGCCAGCACTGACAGACCCGTGCTCGGCCCCTTGGCCGGTGGCCGCCATCCATCAGCCCCAGCAGCTTTCGTAATATTTTCATTGCATCACAGGTGGCCCCACGGCCGGACTGGAGCCACTTCATAATCCCCCCTGCATTTAACACACGCTCAGGGACCGGCTCAGCCCAGATGAGAACCTGAGCCTGCTGCAGTGGGATGAATGAGACCTTTCATACGCGAGGAGGAAAACAGCACCCGAACCCCTGCATGGCCAGCAGCAATCACCGGCTGCCCTGCCCAGTGCCACAGCCACCATCACACCCTTCGGCTCCCCACTGCCCACAGAGGCATCCAGAGGCTTCGCTGCACCCCACAAACCTGCAAGGGCACAAGGGAGCTGCCATGGGTTGCGAGCAGGGGCAGAGAGGGAGTTGTGGGTGGCCACGGCTCTCCCAGCTCAGTGAGAGCAGACCCCACCTGGATCATTTGTGCCAGCACGGCCCCCACTGTGCCGCCCCCAACCCCAGCACAGGGCCGCCTCTCCCAGGATGCCTGGAGCAAAGTCTGGGGGAGCTGAGTGTGTCCCTGAGCCTGTGCCAGGGCTGCTGGGCTCACCTGGCACCGTTCCTCCCGCATGACCCGAGTGGCAGCCGCTCCCAATCCCAGGCATCCCGATGCTCTCCCCATTGATTGCGGGGACCTGTGGCCATAGGAGCACCGGGGAGGGCAGGGCAGGCAGGGCTGCCAGCATGGACATGCTGCATGGCACGGGCACACCACATCCTCTCCTAAGAGCACCCGCACAGGGCGGAGGAGGACGCTGGGGATGGTGGTGTGGGGACGGTGAGGAGCTGGTGGCAGTAGTCCAGCCCCATCCTGTGAGCCAGGAGCTGGCTGCCAGGCAGCCCCGCACAGCCAACACCAGGAGCTGAGGCCAGCAAGGGAGGAGGGAGGGCTGGGCAGGGTGGATGGGGATGGCTCTCGCCTCTGCAGCAGGACCTGTTGCCAGCACTTGGCAGCGCTGGTGCTCGGTGCACTCTGCAGCACTCACGGGGCTCTCCCGTTCCCACAGCCCTTGGTTGTCCTGCTCCCACAGCCCTCGAGGTCCCTGGCTGCACAGTGGCACTCGCACTCTGGAGGAGCTCTCACAGCAACACCATGGTGGGGCACAGAGCGGGTGCTGCAGAGCGCCCAGCAACGGCCACAGCACCTCCAGCCACAGGGAGGTCCCAAGCCCCCTGCACAGGAGCCAACTCTACAGCAGCAGTGGGTGCTGCTGCCTCCCTGCCCCTGCCCACAGGTCTGCCCCGCCGAGCAGGGAGCTCCTGCGTGCTCACAGGCATGTGAGCACACACACCAGGTGCCCCACAGCCCCACGGCTGCTGGCTGAGGTTACCAGTCCAATCTGGGTGCTGGAGCCAGAGGAGGCACGACAGCACCCGCTGCCCAGGATTCTCTTGCCCACTGGGGAGCCCCAAGGGGCTTCCACAGGAAAATCACTCACAGACAGGTATTCACAGCCCAACCCCACTCTGGGCCTCTGGTTTCCTCCCTGCTTCCTCCTTCCCCATTGCCCGCAGCACCTACCACAGAAATAGTCCTGGGCTAAAGCTGGAAAGCACAAACAGCGGGGCTGTGGACACAGGCTGGAGGCACAGACAGATGCTGCGTTCAGGAGTAGGGGGCAGTGGTACGAGGGGATGGGGTTGGGCCAGTCCCCAGAGGGGTCTCACAGGAAGACTGGAGAGGCAAAACCAGCCTACAGTTCGTCAGGCTCTGAGGAGGGAAGGGCAGGGCGAGGACAGTAGGGAGAGCTGGGATTTGGGACTGGGATCCATCACAGCAGCTGGACAAGGCTCGCTGGTACAGAACAGGTCAGGCCTGAGGTTAGGTATTCATTTGGAATTGAAAGGCAATAGAAGGAGAACTGTGAAATGCACAGGACAAAGCTATTTTTAAAATGGCAGAACCACAACCACTTTTATTTGCGGTTCCAAATCCCATATTTTTGTCACAGTGTCCAACTCTTTGCATGATTGCTGAAAAAACCCCAAACTTCTAAAAGTCTGCCTCTGTGCCCTCAGCCCCTTGTGGGACATGGATCTGGGGACAAGAGACACTGGATAAAGAGTGCTCAGTGGGACGAAGACAAACAGTGGGTGGGAAGGGGAGAGGGCTGGGGCAGAGAGGCGGGGAGGGAGATGCAGGATCAGCTTTGGAGGGGGAGCAGGGCTGGGGCTGCCCACAGGGATCTGGTTGGTGTAGACCAAGGAGAGCCAGCTCTGCCAGGTCTCCCAACACCATGGGATGCTCACAGTAGGGTCCCTGCCAGGAGCTCAGCTTAAACCCCATCCTCTCTGCACCCATCCCCTCTCAGCTCCCCTGGGACCAAGCAAGTGGTTCCTGCCACTCCTGCCTGGCTGACTCACAGGACCAGCAGCAGGGCCAGCATGTGCCTGCTGGCCCGAGGCACGGGAGCGTTTTGCTTCCCAACTTCCTTTCCCCCACCTGGATGGTGCGGCCTCAGCTCCCCGGCAGCCTCTCACAAGCGACCAGAGCTGCCTGCGCGCAGCTGCAGGGATGAGCAGGAGGGCAGGGAAGGAGATGTGCTGCCAGTCCCACTGCACACACCAGGTGCCAGCGCAGGGGAGCTGGGGCACAGCTGTGACACGGGGCTGAGACCCGCAGGGAGGGACACGGAGCCAGCCGAGTGGGAAGCACTGGGCACGGCTGACTCACCCAGAGAAGGCCCTGGGCTCACCAAGGAGAGCCTATCCCTGGCAGCAGCTGCCACCCAAAGGGACACAGGACTCAGCAGAGGTCAGGGACGTCTGGAGGGAGCCGTGGGGCTGCGTGAGGGTGGGACAACTGAGTCGGCTCCGGACTGAACTCTCAGCAATTCTGTGCAACCCATGAGGTGGGGCCAATCCTCACCTCCCTCACTAAGAGGCTACAGTCAGCCATCCAGAAACCACCCATCTCCCTCAGGATCTCTCCTTGCTCTGCTGGGCTGCAGCCATCCCAGGGATCCAGCCCAGGCAGACACCTGCCACTGCACCGAGCTTTTAGGAACAAGACAGCAAACTCGCAAGACATGTTTTTCTGTGTCAACAAGGACTTGGACCTTCCCACCACAGCAGCCATCTCAGGGCCAGGAGCCTGTGGGAGACTTTGGACTTCACCAAAGCCCTTCCCTAGGGGCTTCAAGGAGAAAAGGGACAGCTCTACTTATGCGCCTCCCTGGGCAAGGTCAGCCCCATCAAATACAATAAGTGGGCGAAGGCACTGAGAAAGCAACACCTTCACCACTGCCCTCAGCATCCCATTGGCTGCATCCTGCTATCAGGCTGTAGGGCGGCAAAGGGGATGAAGGAATATGTCAGCAGAGAGGAACGCTCCTCAGAGACCTGGAAAACCACAGGTAGCTGCTCCCAGCAGAGAGCCCCTGGCAGCACCACAGAAGCCACACACAGGTGCCCACGGACTCTACTTCAGCAAAGGTCAGGCAGGCAGAGCACATCAAGGTCGTGTTGTACCCCGCTCCCAACTGACACCCAGTCCCTGCCTGCTGCAGGCACGTGCTCCAGAGCAAACCAAGGGCTGTCGGAGCAAACCTCGGAGCCATCTCCGGCACTGGCACGGACATGTGGGCAGGGAAGGCACTGCTGCCCTCCCAGGGGAAAATCTGCAAGCTGGTGGGCACCAGAAAGGCAGAGGGGTTGTTCAGCCCCAGCAGCTTATCCTGGATCCACCTGTAAAGCCCCAGAGCAGGGACTGGCACCAAGAGGTTGGGTCCCCTGGCATGCTCCAAAGCACAGGCAGCAAAAAGGCAAACGGAAAACAGCACGTGATGGGCAGGAGGGCCAGGAGCGGCGGTGCTAAGCAGGAGTCTGGGCCCAGGCCAGGAGCCCCACGAGGCACCAAGGCGCTGGCAGTGATGGGCACAGCACAGGGCAGCGAGGGGAGCCCATGCCCAGAGACAGCTCCCTGCCCTGCCTGGCTGCTGTGGCCCAACTGGCTGATAGTGCCTGGCTCAAGAGCCCATGCCGTCACCAGAACAGGCTGCAGCCCGGGAAGGGGCCCCACGGGTCCCACACAGCTTTCAGGCAGGCAGCAGGGGGCAGCGGGCTCAGGGCTGGGGGCCTGCACATGCCAGGGAAACTGGACGGAGAAGGGTCCGATTACCCCTCTCGAACCCCTTGTCCCGGGGCAGGGGTCTGCGGGCGCGGGTAGCGCGCGGGTTGGCAGGGGCGGAGGCGCTGGCAGCGGCCGTACCTGCAGCTCGCACCAAGCCACCTCCACGGTGGTCTCCGTGTCCAGCCCCTTGTAGACGGTCTTGAAGGAGCCGCGGCCGATCTCGATGTCGAACTTGAGGAACCGGCCGTCGGGGGAGGTGGCGACCGCCCGGGTCTCCACCTCCTCGCTCTCCGTCTCCTCTGGCTCCCGGAGCCCGGCGACGACCGGGGGCGGTGGCGGCGACCCCCCGCGCACCCCGTCCGGCGCCGGGTACCCCAGAAGCTCCAGCTCGGCCGAGCTCCGCCGGTTAAAGCGGGAGGAGGCGCGCCGAGAGTCGCGACCTGAGGGCCGCCGGCTGCGGTGAGGGGCCCGTCCGGGGAGCCCCGGCTCCGGCTCCGGCTCCGGCTCCGGTGCGGAGCTGTCGCCCGCCCGCTCCGCCTCGGGCTGGGACATGGTTCCGGCAGCGGCGGGCTCGGCCGCCAGCATCGGCTCAGCCCGGCCGGGGCTGCCGCTGCCGCGCAGCTTCGCACCCGTTGCCGCCGCGACCCCGCAGCCAGGAGGGACCGCCGAGACCCGGCCCGGGCACCGGCCCCAGCCCCGCCGCTGCCCCGCCCGGCGGCACCGCCCCCGCCCCGCCCGGGCCCGCCCCCGCACGGCCACCGCCCCCTGCCCGCTCTGCGCCACCGGCCCCGCACCGGGCAGGGGCCCCGCACCGGGCACCGACAGCTCACCGGGCAGCGGCCCCGGGACGGCGCCCAGCGCTGCGGCTGCGGGCACGGGCTGCGGGCACGGGCTGCGCGCAGCGGGCGAGCGCCCCGGCATCGCACCCGGCTGCCCCGCCGGGGAACGGAACGGTGGGCATCCCCCCGGGATGTGGGGTGTCCCCTCCCGGCCGGGGGCCACTGCCTGGCGCCCACCCGGGGCCGGGCTGCCGTGGCTGCCCCAGGAGATCACGCCCTCCCCTCCCCGCAGAGCAGCCCCTCGCCCGCTCCCGCCCCCGCGGGGCTCCGAGGCCGCTGTGACCGACGGCAGCCGGAGCCGGGACGCAGGAACGCGCCTGGTTTAGACGTTTCCTGGGAGTTTCTGACTCCGGTCACGGAGCAGCGTGTCCGGGAGCAGCCGGGTCCCGCTGCCAGGGTCCCCCCACGCCGCCCCAGACGGCCCCGCTCGGGTTCACTACAGTCTGAAATCCTGAAGTTAGGGTCACGCAAATAGGAAGAGTCGAAGAAGGTGTGTGTCAGCCCCGCGGGAGCCAACAGTCGGACAAGAGCGTGTTGTCCCTCCAGGCTGAAGGAGGAGGTTGTTCTGCCGGTGAGGCTGTTTACACAAAACACAAAGCAATTGAGGCCACCGCTAATTTCTTTTCCCTGAGGTCAGATTGTTTCTACTCCACGATACCGGAAACATTAAGGAGTGGATCTACACTGGAGCACTGCCATTTTCTCCTCAACGCTGACCTGGCACCCACAGTGTGACCCACAGGCAATTTGGGCTGCTGACCCAAAGTTCGGCTGTGGCCACGTCCGACACGACTGCTCCCCACAAATCCCTGGCGGCAGGAGGAGGGAGAAGCATTTAATGAGATGTGGTTCCTACAGAAATCATGGCCAAGCTGTGTCACACTGCCGATCTCCCCTCTGCTCCCCCCACATGACCAGCTCTTCCAGCTCGTCTCTCCAGGGCTGGAGGAGCCGGGTACCCCCTCCCCAACAAGGGGTTTGACCTACACCTCCCTGCCAAGAGCTGCTCGTGCAGCACGGGCTGTTCAGTAGGGAGCAGTGACATCCCCAGCCAGCCCTGCACTCCTTGGAGTGCGTGAGGGGCACGGTCCTGAGGGAACAAACACGGCTGGCAGAACACTGTGTCCAGTATCGGCCCCTGCAGGGCATTGCCTGCTGCCGGGACACCGGGCTCCCATGGCCACCAGAGCCCAAAGGCTGTGACCGACAGGCTCACGCTGGCCTTGCCATGGGTGACTCTCGTGTTGTAAGATGCAACACGGTTTGACTCAGCTCTGTCAAACAACGCACTTTGTTCGTGTGAGCCCTGCCCAGAACAACCCAGCCCTTCTCAGCGCTGCCAGAAAGGGGAGCAATGCTGCCCGTGCCCCTGTGGGCTAGCTCTATGGCTGCCCCCACCCAGGGTTCCCTGACAGGGACTCTGCACTGCCTGGGCACAGGAACATGGCCCAGGCTGGCAGGGAGCCCCTTCTCTCCAGTGGGACACACAGAGACAGGCAAAGATCTCAGCTTGGCTGCTGGCAGGGACACGTTCCTTATCGAGGCTTTTCATCGTGAAATGAGATGCCTTGGAAGATCCCAGAGGAGCAGGGGAGTATTCCAGTCCAGTGAGGCCCCTGCAGACAGGAGAGGAAATTAGGGGTGCCGTTTGGTCTGACTGCTGCCCTCCAGCACCTCCCTGATGAGTGGTCTGAGAAATTCCCTAGTCACCCCTGGCCGAATGCCACCCCACACCAGAGTTTGGCAGGGGCGAGGCAGCCCAGGCAGGGGCACAATTCCCCCTCCTGACCTGGCCAGGGACACCAAGCTGGAGACAACTTGGCCTGAAAACAGAGGGCTCCTGCTCCACAATCAGGTGCCCACTGCAGCTCCCCAGTGTTATCAGGGTGACATTTCTGGGTTGTGGATGCCAGTGCCAGCCCTCGCTTTGAGGAACCGCCGCAATCAGGGAACATAACCCATTTCTCACCTGCATTTGGCTGCCAGGAAGAGAACTGGGGACTGTGTAATCACTCTCCTTAGAATCAGATAATGAATCAAAGCCCTGCTCAGCTCTGGGCTCCAGCAAGCCCTGCCAGGAATTGTCTGTTCTGATTCCGGAGCTCAGGGCAGGATCACAGAAGGGCCAGGATGGGTCCAGACAAAGGTATGTGTGTCCCCGCCAGAGATGGGGATGCACAGCTGGGCCTGCATGGCACAAGGTGCCAATCCCAGGAAGAGTCCAGGGCTCCAGGGACACCCAGGGCTTGTTTCACAGTTGGTTTTACCACCGCATGCCCACAGGAGCTGCCTTGCCCCTCCTTGCCCTAACCCACGTGAGTTCAGGGAGGAGACGGTCCCCAAACCTCAGCTGTGGCAGTAACCCTGGGCAGATCACTGTGGAGGATTTCCTCAGCCCAGAGCTACAGATGGGACCCGCCTGCAAATTTATCCCAACATATAAATTTATCAAAGTGAAACAACTCTTGTTCCTAAGCAGCCACATTAAATAAAACCCCTCTGGGCACCTTACCTCCCTGACCAGTGGGATCTGAGTGTGCCTGGCCTGATAATGCCTTATCTCAGCACCAGAGCCTCTGAGCAGTGCCTCGCCCCAGCCAGTGAGTCCTAATCACTGTGGCCAGACACAGCAAGGGCCTCTGAGGGGCCACGGGCCAGAGGAGGGGGCTGCATCAGCCCCCCCAGAAACGCCACCTCCACAGGGCTGGGCTGGGCAGCACCCCCCCAGAGGGACAGAGGGACAACTGCTCCCTCCAGGGTGGCAGCACCAGCCAGCAGCACATCTGCCATTCCAAGGACACATCCCACGGCCCTGGCAGTGACACCTCGCTGCAGCAGCACCACCACCACGGTGCCCAGCGCGGGGAGCTGGTCCCACAGGGTCTGCGCAGGCACAGCTGGACGTGGCCTCTCACAACGAGCCCAGAGAGTGTGGAAAAGCAATTTTACACCGTGTCTGTTCTGCAGAGGGGACATACTCTTCCTCCTCCTCTTCCTCTCACTGAGTAAGCAACTAAATAGGAAGCTGAAAAAGAGAAGGGAATTGCTGCCAGGAGTGCCTTGGAATGAAAAAGCTAGTTTTAGGCTTATCTAATGTCACATCAGCCATTTCCTAAGAAGGGAGCGAATTTAATTAAGAACACAGACTCCCTCAAGGACAGCCAGGTTACAGACAGCACTCCCAACCTCACAGTGCTGGGAGGACCACATCACGCACACAGACAGCAAGGACAGACACTCTGAGCCTGACTGCTGGAGGCTCACTGTTTGGGATCCTTCAGGCACAGCACTGTGGCCACAGAGGCAGGCAGAGCAACCAGGGAGGGAAGGGGCAATGTGAGTGGCATGGAGAGGGAAACAGAGGCAGGTCTCGGACATCAAAACCAGTCCAGGGCAGACACTGGTAAAAGACAGATCCTACACAGAGGCTTCAGTGGCTGCAGATACAAAGGGAGGCAGTGAGTCCATGGCTGAGCAGACCCTGAGCCAGTGGTGGGGACAGACGTGCTGTGGGGGTCCTGGCACACGCTGTGGCACAGCCTTTGCTTCTGCTGGCCTTGCTCAGTGCTGTCAGTGCACGGCAGCGCCATGGCAGAGCTCATAGGGATCGGAGACCACACCAGCCCAGTGTGTCAGTGATTCACCATGAGCACTGCCAGAGTGGTGCTGGCACTCGGGAATTCCTCCACAGCACTGCTGTCCCTGGGCACGGACAGGAAGCCTAAGCTTCAGCTGCAGCTCCACAGAGACATGCCCAGACCAGGGCAGCACATACCACCAAGTTCAGGTCAATGGGCTCTTGCTACAGAATGGAGTTTTAAATTTTGCAGCCCCTGGACTCCAGCATCTCACCTACACTGAGGATTCCCTGACACTGACACTGGCTGTCAGCGGCAGTGATGCCAGTGCTGGGCTGTCCCCAAGGGCAGGGCAGGCTGGACAAGCTGCTCAGCACTGGCTGGGGCCGGTGCTGGACCCCCAGAACGACCACAGTGGTCTGACCAAAGGTCACTCCAGCCCTGCCCCCAGCCTCCACCGCGGAAAGGCAAGCGTGATCCTGCCCCAGCACAGCCATCTGGCTGTCCCAGGACTCATGGGGTCAGCAGCTGTACCTGGGCCACGGCTTCTGACAGGTTGGGGACTTTGTTATCAGCACCAAGAGTCTAAAGCCGAGTCACCCCTTAACTGGTCACAGTGGTACAGAGCTCACCCCGTCACCCCTGCACAAACCCAGGGGCTTCCAGCAGGCTGCACGTGCAAAACTAAAGTAAATGTTGTCCTGAGATGGGTAGTGAGGGCTCCCACAGGCCATGGCCCTGCCAAGTGGAGAAAAGCACTTGTGCTGCTGCTTCCCACCTGGGGGAGGCCCAGCCCGGGCCAGCACCGCTGCGTTCCCCCAGGGCAGGGAGGAAACGTGGCCGAAGGGCAGGAACCTGCTGCACTTTGCTTCTGGTGGAAAAAAATAAAGACAGATGAAAACACCCACGGCTGCTCTATAAATACATTTCATTTTAATCACCTGAAATTAGTTCCTTGGCATCCCCCAGCCCGTTTGGCAGTAAGAGCATTTCCTCCCGCCATTGAGGGCCTCTGCAGCACAGCAGCCACGGCCAGTCCCCTGCTCCTGCCTCACCCCCGGGGCACTGCAGTGGGACCAGGCACGTGGCTGGCAGGGGGACAGGGGGGGCCTTCCAGGACAAGCTCAACCAGCCAGCTGGGACTGCTCCGAGGCTGTCACAGGAAGAGGGACCAGCAGCAGCCCTGGTGCCTCTCTACCGGGTGGTCCCTCTCAGAACTTCCTAGAGCAGCTTTAGCCTCTCAAACACATCAACAGGAAGAACAGACAGACAGAGGATCTCGGGATATTTCTAAGTCGTGTCTTTGGAAGGGTTTGCAGACTCTCCTTGCCCCAAGAAATCCTGAGGACGCAGCTACTCGCAGTCAGGGCGTGAAGCCAGGCCCAGGGAGCGACCCTTGTCAGCGAGACCGAAGACTGCAGCCGGGGAAGGGGGCTCCCGTCAGAAGAACTTGACGCCTCGGCCGTCATCCAGCGTGATAATTTCAGCCTTGTGCTCCTGCTGCAAGGCTTGCAAGGCACGGAGCAGCATAGCCTCATCCAAGCCATGGAACTCTAGGGAAGGACCAAGATCAACAGGACAAAAAAAAATCACATCAGGAAATAAACAGGCTTGCAAAGTCCAGGGACTGGGGGCAGCAGAGGGCTCTGAAGAGCCCTGTAACACTACAGCAAATCGAGAGTCACGGCTACACTGACGGGCTCATCCCGACATCACTGCTTCAGGAACAGAGCCTGAAGGTCACCTGACAGCAGGGATGAGTCACAGCAGCCTCTAAGGCAGTGCAGGAACTCAGCATGAAAACAAAACACCCCTCAGCTCACCAGAGAAAGTGCTGGGCACTGGGAAAGTGAAAATGCAATTGCAGAGGGAGATATTCCTGCAAAGTGTTAAAAGCCTTTGGAGCAGCGAGTGCCAACGCTGTGGGGGGCGAGTCTGCACGTGAGATTCCAAAATATTTAATCTACAAAACTATAATAACTGTTCACATGCTCCAAACCAGTATGCTCTGAAAACCTGCTCTGGACCACAAGCCCCGACATTACCTTCGCTCTCGGTGTCATCCCCGCTGGCCAGTTCGTACAGCGTGAACACAGAGTTGGTCAGGCCGTTCCTCAACACCTGCAAACGGGAAGGCAACACAGCAAATCTCATCCCCGTGGCTGAACATCCTCGTACACCCCAGAGCGCGGGACATAAAGCGTGCACAGCACTCCAGGAGCAGCAGCAGCCCAGGGCAGCAGGGTCAGAAGTCCAGCCTGAGGGGAACGAAGACGGTTCCTCCCCTGCTCCTCAGTTCTTCCTGCCCACATTTTGAGGTGAGGACTCGGACCATACACGGTGACACTGCCCTGGCCTCACCAGGGAACAGCCAGTGGCATTGGGGCCAGACGGTGGCACCCACCACTCACACTGCAACTCACAGCAAGCAGGAAGCTGCTGACAACCCCACCCCTCCCTGCAACAGGGAGAAACGGAAGCAGAAAGGTAAAAGCAACGAGGAAGCAAGAGGAGAACACTGCAGTGGTCTTTCCCAAACAGCAGCCAGGACCCCCCGTCCTCTCAGACACTGAGCCTGGTCTGGGTGTGCAGCTCTCTCACCCACTGATAGATGAGCTTTCCCCATTCTTCTGGTCTCCTCCACATGATCAGAAAGCTGGTTTTGTTCTTATCTAACCATTCCAGGTTCCCTAGAAACAACAGGGAACAGGGACTGAATCAGAGCACAAGTCAGCAGGAAGGGTCAAATGTGCAGATTTCAGGACACACACCAGACACTGCACCCAGGGGCAGCCTCAGGGTCCAGCCTCCTCCCAACTTCCTAAATATCACTGTGTCTACAGAATCGATTTCTCTTTTGAGACCCCTCTTCCCCCTCA
Source organism: Pseudotriccus pelzelni (assembly GCA_035584735.1). Classification (NCBI taxonomy): domain Eukaryota; kingdom Metazoa; phylum Chordata; class Aves; order Passeriformes; family Tyrannidae; genus Pseudotriccus; species Pseudotriccus pelzelni. The sequence continues at coordinate 2,609,014 of JAWMRA010000076.1, read as the reverse complement.
GCTAAATCTGCCTCCAACGGCAGGGTTGGCTCCCGTGGATGCGCGGCCAGGGGTGGCCGCAGGAGCCAGCCCGGGCTGCGGCACAGCCCAAACCCACGGGATGGGCAAGTCCCGGGCCCGGCACGGAGCTGCCCTGCGGGGCGGGCACCAGCTGCGCTCGGGGACACGGACGGACGGACGGACGAGGCACCCACCGTTCTTGCGGAGCTCCTCCAGCACCACCTGGATGGATTCCAGCGGCAGCTTCCCTGGGCGCGGGTTAAGGAGGCGCTGACGGAGCCGGGGTCGGGGGGGTGGGGGCGACGGGGTCGCGGGCACCGGGCCCAAAGGATACGCTGGAGGCGGCGGTTGGCGAAGAGCGGGATGTCCTGCGCCTCCCGCACCGTCATGGCGGGCAGGCGGTGCCGCCGGCTGTACGCCAGCGCCAGCGCGCACCAGGCCGACAGCTGCTTCTGCCGCGTCTCGCCGTTGGGCTGCAGCCTGCGGGGCGGTGGCGTCAGCGCGGGGCCGCCGAGGCACCGGCACCCACCCCCCTCCCCGGGCCCGGTGCCCCCGGGT
>JAWMRA010000076.1:2574116-2601024 GCA_035584735.1 Pseudotriccus pelzelni | reverse complement strand
CGGCCGACACCCGGGGCGGCTTCGGGGCACGGTCCCGCTCCCCGGCCCGCCGGCGCTGCCGGTCCCGCCCCGCTCCGGTGCGTGTTCCCGGAGCGCACGGGCCCGGCCGGAGCGGCGCGGGGAGAGGCTGGAGCTGGAGCCGCGGCTCTGCGGCGCCGTGTCCCGGAGAGGGGCCGGGGACCGCAGCAACGCCCCGGGGTCAGGCGCTGCCCCGGGGGGCTCGCGGGGCAGCAGCGCCCGGTCCCGGTCAGCGCCGCCCCTCGCTGCTGTCCCGGGCCTGTTCGAGAGCCTCGGCCGCGGGTGCTCCGCAGGCAGGAGCGCCGCAGACCGACCAGGCCCTTATTTTGCCTGGCTCAAGCCTGTGGTGCATTTAAAACCCACGGGGGATGTTTTTCTAATACCGCTTGTTTCCGGGACTGGGCTCTCCGTTACGTGACGTTTATTCTTTCTGCGCTGTTATAGAAAAATGGAAATTGCCACTCCCCCGACGTCGAAGTGCATCATGTACTGGAAGAGGAAGGTCAAGTCCGAGTACATGCGTCTGCGGCAGCTCAAGAGGTTCCAGGCGAACATGGGAGCGAAGGTACGGACACGGGAAGGGCTGGGCTGGGGCATCCCTGAAACGCTTCCCTTCAGCTCAGGGAGTCCAAGCAGTGCCAGGGCTGTCAGCCTGTGGACTGATAACCTGTCCTTGACCTGCAAGCTAGATCAGTGGGAACAGAGGCTGCTTCTCCCCGAGCTCTGTCCTTGGTCTGGGGCTGTCTGGGTGATGGCTCCCGCACACAGGAGGCCGTTGGATGGGGGCTTGTTTCCACTTGGTTTTTACGGTATCCCCCTGCTGAACCCTCTCAGTGCTGTGGGTTTCAGATGACTTTCTCTTGGTGGCAGGATTTCAGAGGGGGTCAGCTGGGATCAGGAGTTACCCTAAGCTCCCCCAGCTGTTGGGTGGATTCTCAGCACAGTTTCGTACGAGTGCTGAGTTTAATTAGAATTCCTTCTAATGAGTATCACCGGTCTGGAATGCTCGGCCTTGTTTGTGTTTTGATGCTCAGAACAGAATCTCAGGAAGAATTTTAGTGCTCTCGGCGGGATTTCTTAAATTTTGAGAGCTCCTTTCTCTCCTCTCAGGCTCTTTTTGTGGCCAACTTCGCGAAGGTTCATGAAAAGACTCAAATCCTGAATGAAGACTGGAAGAAGCTGCGAGTGCAGCCGGTGCAGTTGATGAAGCCAGTCAGTGGGCACCCGTTCCTGAAGCAGGTGTGCAGTGGAAAAGGAGCAGAGCAGCAGCAAGTGGGGACTGGAACCGGGGCTCTGCAGGGAGCTGTAGGGATATGAGATGAGGTTTTCCTGTCCTAGGTCAGTGTCAGGCTGTGCCTCGCACTTCTAGGGTGCAGAAACGGGCAAAAAGTACTCCAAAAGCTTTTTCCTGTGAAGGAGTCACAGAGTGGATGTGGGGCTTCCATGTGTTTGTCCTGAATTCTGTTTTCTCTCAGGCTGTGACAGCCTCCCAGGGCTGTTCCTCACCGCCTTTCTCTGTGCTTGTATTCCAGTGCACCGTTGAGAGCATTTTCCCAGGATTTTCAAGCCAGACACTGTACATGAGGACCCTGAACACGGTGGCACTAGTTCCCATTATGTACTCCTGGTCCCCTCTTCAGCAGAATTTCATGGTATGTGGGAGGCTGTGCAGTGCAGAGTCTTGCTGTGGTTGGTGTGTGGTTCTTACACAGCTGGAGGCGGTTCTTCAACCCACTTGTTTCAGGCGATGTCTGCTCAAGAGATGATGGAAAGTGTTGTTTTAGATGCTTGTTTTGTGGAGCCCCAGCCATATTTCCACGCTGTCTCACCCAGGTGGTCTTTACACGTGACTCTTTGGCAGGGTCAAGGAGCTGCTTCACGGGGTTCAAAGGTGTAAATGTGTTCTTGGGGGGGCTTGCTTTGTTTGGGTTTTTTTTCCCTAGGATTTTTATGTCCTTTTAAACAAAGAATTGTATTTCTTAGGCAGGTCCTTTCCTTTGTGATTGGGTGGCAGTGGGATAGCACTGACACGTCAGGGATGAGACACCTGAACTTCTGGTGGTCCCCGTGTTGTTGGCAGGTGTGAGGGACCGGAGCAGCCTTGGGCACAGCTTGGTGTCAGCTTTTCTGATTTGTGTCTGATCTCTCTTCAGGTGGAGGATGAAACTGTTCTGTGCAATATCCCTTACATGGGCGACGAGGTGAAGGAAGAAGATGAAACTTTCATTGAAGAACTTATTAATAACTATGACGGGAAAGTTCACGGAGAGGAAGGTAACCTGGGAGCAGCCAGCCCTGTCCCTTCAAGCCCAGGCTGGATGGGACGTGGAGCAACCTGGTCTAGTGCCCTGTTCGTGGCAAGAAGTGGAATGAGATGAGCTTTAACGTCCTGTCCAGCCCAGCCCATCCTCTGGTTTTATGTGGATTCAGTCTCTTGCAAGTAACATATCCAAGTCGTTCAGAAGTCAAAAGGTGGCAGCAGTAACCAGCTTTTCTGTGGGAGCTCTCGGAGCAGGGAAACAGGACTGTTCCTGCTGTTCTCCTTTGCAAGGATACAGTCCTGCCTTTGGATACCCTGCTCCATTCTAGGCCTGAGGTGCTCTGGAGTGGATGCTTCTGTGCCCAGGGATTCACAGGCCCCTCTGGGATGCTGAAAATATGCAAGGGGGTGGGAGGAACCCGACAACCCTGTTCTGCTTGTGACTTTAGCCAAGAGTTTAATCAATGAAAAGCCAGTGTATTCCCCTGCAGCACTGCCTGCCCTATCATAAAACTTCCTGGTGTGGGGAGAAAGGCAGGGAAAACTCTGATGTGGCCTGTCCCCACGTTGCTGAAAATGATAAAACACTCCTGACAAAACTGAGAGAAGGGCTCGGCTGGTAGCAGTGACGTGGCTGGCTTGTGGTTTGCCACGGCAAGGAGCGAGAAAGACAGTGGCAATCCCACGCCTCTGTGTGTTTCAGAAATGATCTCAGGGTCAGTCCTCATCAGCGATGCCGTGTTCCTGGAGCTAGTGAACGCCCTGAATCAGTACTCGGATGAGGAGGAGGAAGGGCACAACGATTCTGAGGTGAAGCAGGAGGATGGGAAAGAGGAGCTGCCAGTCACAAGGAAAAGGAAGCGAACTGCAGCAGAAGGTGGGTTTGGCCGCAGAGATAGGCGTTGTGGTGGTCACGTTTCCATCCTCCCCTGGGCTGTTCTCACTGTCCACTGTGGACAGGACAAGAAATCGCCAGCTTAAAGTGTGATGAGGAGTAATTTAGATGAGTCATCTGGAAACGCATTTCCTGGTGAGATTAGCAGAGCTGGGTGTTATCTGAGGAGGCTTTGGGAGCTCTGCATGTGGAGGTTTTCAAGTGCTAGTCTGGCAAGCACCTATCAGGGAGGTGTGGGTGGATCTGTTTCTGTGGGAGGCAGGGAGATGGGCCTTTTCAAATCCCTTCCAGACCCGCCTTCCATGTATTAGTGTTTCTTTTCCCTCTCCTGTGGCACCTGGAGCTCTTGGTGCCTAGAGGAAGCTCTGGTCTGTAGGATTTTCCTGTGTCCTCAATGACCTTAGGAATGCTGACAAGTAGTTTTGTCTTTGCCCTTGATCTGTGGTGGTTTGGGTGGCACAAGTACCAGGACGTTTGTGGATGTAGAAAAGCACTGGCTGAAAGTCCTGCCCTGGGAGAAATAAATAGTAATAGCACTTAAGAAATGTTGGTTCTTCTGGCAGTACATCGTGCTGTGCTGAAAGTGTTCATGCACTGATTCTGAAAATGCCTTAACCTGGTTGCAGGACTTCAGGCTTATCCACTGTGTGTGGGATTACATTTCTGTCTTAAAGTACAAACCTGAACGTTGCTGGAATTGCTCTGTGTGAGAAGGAAAGGCCCTTTCACATCAGCTTGGCTGAGGAATTGTGTCTCCTCTTCTTTGTAGGTAGCAAGAAGTGTTCCAAGAAGCGTTTCCCCAATGACATGATATTCACTGCCATTTCTTCCATGTTTCCTGAGTACGGCTTTCCAGAGGATATGAAAGAGAGGTAGAAGATCTCTGCTTGGGGTTCTGTTACCTTCCTTAGCAGGAGTTGAAATCTCTATTTCAGAGGCCTGCCCTGGCCAGGCCACAGAGCTTGGTGCCTGCGGGCTCCGTGGGCAGAGCGGGTTTTGAACCTCACAAAACCTTACAAACTGCAGTTAGGCCTCGGAAGTACCTGGCCCAGAGTCCAACGGGCCCAGGCAGTGACGTAGCCACGCAAAGTGTCCCAGAGGGCAGAGCGGGCACATCCCTGGGTGTTTTCTGTTTTGCCCAACAGGTACCGGGAGCTCACGGAGGTGTCGGACCCCAACGTGCTGCCGCCACAGTGCACCCCCAACATCGACGGGCCATGCGCCAAGTCAGTGCAGCGGGAGCAGTCCCTGCACTCCTTCCACACCCTCTTCTGCCGCCGCTGCTTCAAGTACGACTGCTTTCTGCATCGTAAGTGCCGCCTCGGCCGGACGCTTCCCTAGAGCCCTCTCTCCTCGGTTTTCCTCTGCACGCCTTTGCTTAGTCCGTGCTGCAGTCTCTGGAGGGTGGTGCCTCCCGAGTTTGCAGTGGGGCCTTAGGAGCTGACAGGTGCCCAGAAGGCTTTTGTACGGACGGCTCCACTCTTTGCTCCCACGGACGGCAGACCGACCTGCGTGGCTGTCCCCTCTCCGCTCTCAGCACGCCTCATCTGAGCTCCCGGCAGTTTGTGCCCTAGTCCTGCCACCACCAGACTTTGCTCTTGCTTTGCAGAAGCTCGTCAGTGAAAGGCATGAATGTTTCACTGCCAAAGTCTGGACATGCCCCTGTGTTTTGTTGCCTCATTGGAACTTGCAGCTTCATCTTAGTCCTGTTCTGCGGTTGGTCCTGCCAAAGCCTTATGGATACTGCTTAGCTGCTGGACCTGCTGTTCTCCAGGTCTAAGGGCTTCTTTGGGAAGTCACAGGACTTTTTCCAGTGAATTATTTATTAAAAGATATAATATTAAGATCACGTGGTCTTTTTGTTTCAGTCTGAAAGCAGATCCTTTTCCTATGGCCTCTCCTTTCCACGCTGCCGAGTCCCCGCTGTGGGTTGGAGCAGGGCTGCCCCACAGGCTCAGCTGCCACGGGAGCCCTTGGACACGCGGGCTCCTGCTTCCTGTCCCTTGCAGAGTGGGGGGAGACTCTTGGAGAATGCTAACAGTAAAGATAACTGTTACTTTTTCAGCTTTTCATGCTACTCCTAATGTGTACAAACGAAAGAATAGAGAGACCAAGATTGAGCCAGATCCTTGCGGCGCAGACTGTTTCCTCTGGCTGGTACGTTTCTGCGTTGCTGCTTTAGGAACCGCAAGAGAAGTGCCCCGGCCAGCCCTGCTCTGCAGAGCTCTGTGGACCTTTTTCACAATTTCCAGCATTAGTTCTAGTCCTTGCTGGATCCAGGACAGTGTGAATGCAAATGCAGACCTTACCAGATGCTATTTTAGCAGATCTCCAACAAAGACTAATTCCAGAGCTAGAAGACGGGAAACTGTGTGACAAATGATTTCTCTGGACTCAGTGCAGTGTTAGAGAAATTAGACCCAGGTTAAAAAGGAGCAGAGCAAGAGGCCAGGAAGATCCAGAGGAGTGGGCTGGGGGGGCCACAGCCAGGAAGCCTCTGCTGACCAGGCAGGGTTTGGCACTTGCTGAAGAGACCACACATGGCCGGCCTCTTCCACCTATTCTTGGTGGTGGCAGAACAGGGTTTGTCCCAGGGCCTGTAGAAAAGCCTTCCTGCGTTCCCTGGTCATCTGCCACCCATCTTGTCTTCTGCTCTGCTTGCAGGAAGGAGCCAAGGAGTTTGCTGCGCTGCACAACCCCCGGTCCAAGTGCTCGGGCCGGCGCCGCCGCCGGCACCACGTGGTGGGTGCGTCCTGCTCCAGCACCCCGGCAGTCACCGAGACCAGGGAGGGTGACAGCGACCGGGACACGGGCAACGAGTGGGCCTCTAGCTCCTCGGGTACGCTGCCAGCCCTGGGACAGCCGCTCACCTCTGCTGGGGGCAGTGAGGGCGGGTGGGTTCTCACAGCCGGAGTTCTCCCAGGGTCCCCTCTGCTTCCAGCACAGGTGGGAAGTTTGGAGTTAGCAAACAGTCGGTGTTCCCGGAGAACCTGAGGGACACCAACGCCCCTGCCCTTGCTTTTATTGTACTCACTGTCCTCTCCCAGGAAGAAGGAAAGCTGGCAAGAAAAGCGAGAGCTTTGCTGGGACCTGCAAAGCTCAGAGCGAGCCCTTGGTTCTGAGCACTGTTCCTGGCCAGAGGCCAGAGTGTGTGGCCAGGAGTGCAATGCAGGGTTGTGAGGCACTGCGAGGGGACCACTGCCCCCCAGAACCACAGTGGCCAGGTGCCTTCTTCCAGGCTGTGTTTGGCTTAACATCTGCCTTTCCTGCCAGAGGCCAACTCCCGCTGCCAAACCCCCACCAAGCAGAAGCTGAGCCCGGCCTCCTCCCAGCTGTTTGCAGTGGAGACGCCACAGGAGCCTGTGGAGTGGACGGGAGCGGAGGAGTCACTCTTCCGCGTCTTCCACGGGACCTACTTCAACAACTTCTGCTCCATTGCCAGGCTGCTGGGGACAAAGACCTGCAAGCAGGTGGGTGCCCGGAGCAGGTGATACAGCAGGAGGAGAAGGGCAGGGGTTTGGAGTCCAGGGTGTTACTCTGCATCAGCACTGTAGGTTCCTTCCAGCGTGTTGCAGCCAGGCATGCAGGCGCTCCTTTCCCAGGCGGGAGGAGCCCATGGGCAGGGAAATGGGACAGAGCTGCTGCTCGCTGGGTCTGGGCCTGGGAGCCCCGCTGTGTGTTTGCTCATGGTCTCTGATTATGCTTTTGATGAAACAACTCGAGTGCACTGAACCTGTTCCGTCTTTTCGCTTCTGTTCTTTGGTAGGTCTTTCAGTTTGCCGTGAAGGAATCACTTATAACAAAACTGCCAACAAATGAATTAATGAATCCATCCCAGAAGAAGAAAAGGAAGCACAGGCAAGTGTTGGACAAGCTTGTTTTGTTCTTTAAATGCAACCATATCCGCTCCTTTTTGTGCCAAACGCATTGCTGGTAATCCCCATCTGGCTCCCATCTGTGCACGCATCCTGCTGTCACACGGGACTGCTGGTGCTGCCACTGGGCGCTGGCCCTGGCCCAGCTCCAGGGTTCTGCTGCCCTCGCTGGGGGCTCAGTGGTTCTGGGGTCTCGCTGGCCCCGTGGCCCTGGGCTCAGCCCAAAAACAGGACATTGCTGGCTGCAGCCCCTGCTGCCTCTGCCCTAACAGCGTCCTCAGCCTCAGCTGCCCAACTTGTAACCTACTTTGTGTGCTGATCCCAGTGTGTCCAGTATTATTCTGGCTTAAAAAGCTGTGTTTGCCTTAAAAAGCTTCTGCTGCAGCTGCACTGCTCTCATCTTTCTCCATTTTATGGCGGCTGCTGATCACTAATGCATGAAGCTGCCAAGCCTGTCTCTGCTGTGCGGGCTGCTGGTGCTGAGCAGTCCTGGCTGGCTCTCCCTGATGGCTCATGCATCCCCCCAACCCTTTCTGCTCCTTTTCCAGGCTGTGGGCTGCACACTGCAGGAAGATCCAGCTGAAGAAAGGTAGTGTTGGCTGTGGCTGTGTCGTGGGAGGTTTGTGAGGGTTGAGTTCTCCAGCTCCGACTGCCATGGTCATGCAGTCATGTCCTGCTCACCATCCTGGCAGCTCCACGGTGCAGAGAGGAGCAGCTCTGCCTGGCCGGGCTCCTTGGGGTGCTGGGGGCATTGTGGCCGTGCCAGTGCCTGCTGAGGCCACAGTTGTGGTGGGGTTTGCTGCAGCCAGGGGAGGCTGAGAGCTGGTGTGCAGCCCTGCTGTACACTGGGCTGTGGTCAGTGAGCACAGCCCTGTGCCTGTGGGAGCTTGGTGCTACTGGGCTCCCTGACCAGTGCAGGCAGATGGGGAGCTTGCATCTTCTCTGCTCCTGTGCCCTGCGTGTGCTGCTTTGAAAAGATTCCTTCTAATCCAGGCATTTCTCCTCTTGCTCTAGATAATTCACCAACCCAGGTGTACAACTACCAGCCCTGTGACCATCCGGAGCATCCCTGTGACAGCTCCTGCCCTTGCATCATGACTCAGAATTTCTGTGAGAAGTTCTGCCAGTGCAACCCTGACTGTAAGGAGAGGCTGAGGACTATTGGGCAGGAAAGCAGCCAGCTCTCCTGGCACAGAGCAGAGGGAGGGTGCAGAGCTGGGGCATGCTGGGGGCCTGCTTTATTCCTGCTCTGTCCGTCTGCAGCAGTTTGATTAGCAGCTGTTAAAGTCCAAAGGGAAATAGTTCCATGATGCCCTGCAACTCTTGGCAGCTGAGAGACTCTGCTGTTAGAGAATGCTCTGTATCCCATGGGTGCTGCTGCCGGTCCCCTGTGAGCAGGATGTGTGACCAGCATTTAGGGTGGGCATTGGGGTCTCTGCTCTGCCACGTTTGTTTTTCGTGTCTGGGCTTCCATTCCCAGCTCTGCAATGGAAGAAACAGCCAGGCTTTGTTCTATCCCTGCCCAGGGCCTGCCGGGGTGAGACCTGGCTAAGGGGAGGAACATCTGGGGTAGGGACCCTGCGTGGGAGCCCCCTCTGTTCTCTGCCAGACCTCCCAGTGCAAACCCGCGGGCCGTGTCGCTGCAGGTCAGAACCGCTTCCCGGGCTGCCGCTGTAAGACCCAGTGCAACACCAAGCAGTGCCCGTGCTACCTGGCCGTGCGGGAGTGCGACCCGGACCTCTGCCTCACCTGCGGCGCTTCGGAGCACTGGGACTGCAAGGTGGTCTCCTGCAAGAACTGCAGCATCCAGCGAGGTCTCAAAAAGGTATTGACGGCAGCGTGGCAGGGGCTGCCTCGGGGCTGTGATACACAGCTGCTGCTGCTGCGTGGGAGTGGGGCACGAGCCCTCCTGCAGCTGCCCGAGTGCTGAGGTCTGGAAGAGATGCTGCTCAGCCCCGGCCTTCTGTAGCACTTGCTCTGGAGTGGGGGTTGTGGATGGGAAAATCAGGAGACGGGAGTTACATGAGGAAGGGTTGAGAGCAAGTGAGCATAAAAAAAAAAAAAAGAGAAAGGTTTAGTCTTGAGTTCTGCTGGTCAGGGCAAGGGATTTTGCATTAAAAAAAAAACACCAAAAACAGAGAAAGTTGCAAATCCTGTGCAGCTCCATGTAATGGGCTAAGTCTGCAGGGAGCCGTGTGGCACCGTAACAAAGGGATGCTGGATGGACACTGACTCCCCTCTCTCTGCTCCTGTGACCTGGGTGCTGGGAGGTGCTCTACCTGCCAACCCTTCCCACTTCCTTTCTCCTTGGTTCCAGCATTTGTTGCTGGCCCCGTCGGACGTGGCTGGCTGGGGTACTTTCATCAAGGAGGCCGTGCAGAAGAACGAGTTCATCTCCGAGTACTGCGGGGAGGTCGGTGCGGCTGTGCCGGGGCTGCGCGCTGGGGGTCTGCCTGTGGTGGGAGGGCTTCCTTCAGCCACGGGGCCAGCAGGGACAGCTGCCTTCCCCAGCTCTGCCATTGGCCATGGGCTCGCTCTGACCAGGTTTGGAGAGCGAGTCTTGTGCTATTTCAGAACACATCTCAGTACCTCTGGCCCTCCGCTGTGGAGGAGTGTGTTCTGTGTGTGCTGCTCCCTGGGAACCCAGCTCTGGCCTCTGCCCCATCCCTGGGAGCCCTGGCAATCTCCTGCCAGTGAGATGGGAGGGAGGGCAGGAGCGTTTTTCTAGGAGGTGGGTGAGTGCCTGGCTCAGCCCTCAGCTGCTGAGTCTCTCAAGGTGTTCTCCCTCTGCAGCTCATTTCCCAGGACGAGGCTGACCGGCGAGGAAAGGTCTATGACAAGTACATGTCCAGCTTCCTCTTCAACCTTAACAATGGTAATTCCCTGGGGCTGCCAGGGGTGGAAAGGACAGGGCTGCTGGCCTGGCAAGCAGGCTCAGTCCAACTCTCGCCTTGGTGGCAGGCCTGGCCTTACACCACAATTTTTTTTTTTTTTTGAAATAGATTTTGTTGTTGACGCCACCCGCAAAGGAAATAAAATCCGCTTTGCTAACCACTCAGTGAACCCCAATTGCTATGCCAAAGGTGAGATCCCCCTGCCCAGCCAGACCAGGGAGGGTACAGTGCTGCCAGAGCTCTGGCCCAGGCTGGGGCTGCGTGTCTCTCATGTCTCTGATGTCGTCTCTCTGGTTGCAGTTGTAATGGTGAATGGAGACCACCGGATCGGCATCTTCGCTAAGAGAGCCATCCAGGCAGGAGAGGAGCTCTTCTTTGACTACAGGTACCTTGGACAGCAGGGGACGGGGCTGCAGGGGTGACCCCCACCTTCTGTAGAGGTTTGTGGGGAGCGTGGGAGGTCATTGCTGCAGCCATGACTTCCTGTCTTGCAGGTACAGCCAGGCAGATGCTCTGAAGTACGTTGGCATAGAGAGGGAGACAGACATCATCTAGGCCCGGGGGCGGTCCCGGCACACCTTGCTGCTGCACCTTGTAAGCAATGCCATGTTTGCTTCACGCTGACATGACTGCTGCTGTTCCCACTGCTGTGTGTGTCACAAGTGCTACTTTCCATCCAGACACCCAGAGAGACTCGGGGCAAGAGTGTGAGCAGTGCCTGTGCCCCAACTGCTGTCACAAGGCAGTTTCCCCTCTGCCCCAGCTGGCTGGGGCACAGGGACCGCCCAGCCATGGCCAAGGGATACCTGGGGATGGGAGAGCAGCACTATGCAACATGTCACTTTGAATAGGGATGCCACTGAGCTGGGTAGAGACAATGTTAAAGTCAGTGCCCACGGTGGCCCAGGGAAGGCTCCTCGGAAACCTGCCTTGGGCTTTATGATCCCCTGGCCCTGGGGATAAAGGGGAAATATTCTCTGGCAGGGTGAGGTTTGGCCTTAGCACCCAATGCAAAAAGGAAAGAAAAAAAGCACTTTAAACTAATCCTCAGCTGGTGGCTGGGCCCTGTGTTTCATGCTGGGTGTGGAGGGACTGCAGACGTCCCAGGCGCCCTGCATCCATCAGCACCTTTGCAGGGACATCGCTCCAGGCTTGGGATGGGGCAGCCTGGTGGGGCCTGGGGTGACCTGAAGGTTGGGGCCACATGTGCTGCCAGCTGCCTGCCCAGCCTGGTGCTGGGTGCTGCTCCATGCTCTGCTCAATGTCCAGGGCTGGGTTCCCAGGATGGCACAGAGGGCCTGGCCGAGCCCTGGCCTGGCACCAGGGGGGCTCGGGCCCCACAGCCCCCTTCCAGCTGTGTGGTACATGAACACAGGTGCTGGATCTGCCTGGGAGCCAAGCCCTCCCTGGCCCAGCCCTCACCATGCCTTCCCAGTCTGCTGCCAGGGCAGGCCAGGCTGTCTATCCATCCTTCCCACTGTCCATGATGCCCTCCTGGAGCTTGGGAGGCGTTTGGGTCTGTCTGGAGCAGTGCTTGTACCCCAGCACCTGCCTGAGCCCCGTTCCCTGCCGCCTCCGTCCGCCTGGCTCCCCTCAACCCTGCTCTCAGCTCAGCGTCTTCTGCCACTTTGGCCATAGCTGCACTATGCCAGGCTTTTGTCTGTGGTTTGTTGACGGTGAATAATGGTAATAATAATGCACTTTAAATAACGTGGCTTGTAGCCTTTGTCATAATAAAGTGGTAGCGAAAACCCTCCCCTGCCTGCTGGTCTCTGTTACCTCGGGAGCAGCTGGCAGCAGCCTGTCCCCTGCCTGTCCCCTGCCTGCTGGGCTCAGCCCAGCTGTGGCTCCTCAGAGCCCAGGGGGAATCACGAGTGGTCAGGAGCCGCTGGCTGCCCAAATCACACTGGCTCAGTGTGGGGAGGGGGCAGAGGTGTGTGGCAGGGAAAGCAGGACACAATGTGTGTGTGCAGCGGCAGCTGAGCTGCCTCTGGCCCTGGCTAGTTACACCCTGCATCCCATTCCAGGAGCAGGAATCTGTGTGTGGTCCCTCTCCTGGTGCAGGCTAAGCTGGGGTGGGTGGAGAGGCTCTCCCTGGGCTGCCAAGGGGAAGGCTGGGGAGTGTCAAACGCCGTCATTCTGCCTTTATTTGATTATCCTCACATCTCATTCAACAGAACAGGATTTTTAAAAATAAAGTGCCCAGTGGAGCCAGGCCTTTGGGTAGATAAATGCGTTTCTGTAACATCGTCTTACCACAACACGAGTGAACAGGAGCTTTCCCTGGGCTGAAGGTAATCACCAGGACCAGTACTTCATACAGAGAAGTAGCAAACTACAGACCACGTACCATGACACGCGGAACGCCAGGCCCGCAGGAGCCTCCGTTTGGTTTTTTATACAAACCGATATAGAATAAAAAAACCAGAGTGTAGTAGAATATATCCGGCAACAAAAATGGTAGAAAGGATCTGTACCTGATCTTACGAAAGCAGCATCTCAGCAAGGTGCGGTGGCGGCATGCGCGGCGCCGGCGCAAGGTATTGCTCGGCACCCTGGCTGTGCGGGGCCGGTTGTCGTGGCTCTGCGTGGCGCTGGCGAAGCGAGCGAAGCAGCGGGTCATCTACGTGGGCAGCGCTAACGGGGTGGCAGCAGCCGGGTACCCTCCCACCCCAGCCAGAGGGAGGGTGGGGGGCCGGGCCCGGGGCTCCCCACGGGAGGCCAGGCAGGATTTGGCAGCTGCGGGAGCAGCAGCCTGCCTCCAGCGAGGGGGCCGCTGCCCGAGCCCAGGGCAAGTGGGGCTGGGGCTCGGCGGGTCACAGCCGTGCTCCGGGGCCGGTCAGTGGTGGCCGCGGGGAGGAGACGGTGGTCGGTGCGGTCTGGTCCGTCCCGAGGAGGACGGTGGCAGTTCAGGTGTGCTTGGCCCTTTGGTCCCGCGACGCTCGCTCATCCCCGGGGCAGGTCTTGGGGATGTGGGGGCTGTGAGCCTGTCCCACCCCCCAGCCCCTGCTATTCCCCTCTCGCCTCCTCCAGGATCTGGGGCAAGTTCTGCTCCTTGCGTGCCGACGCCGGTTTGGTAGCGCTGCCGTAGTCCTGGATGGCCTTGGGTTCGTTGGTGTGGTAGGAGCCCTTGTAGCGGTGGTGGTAGAAGTACAGCAGCGCCAGCAGGCCCCCCAGCAGCAGAAGCAGGAAGATCACAACTGTGAGGGAGAGGCAGCAGTGAGGGTCTGGGAAGGAGATGCAGGGCCAGGGCAGAGCATGGGACACCAGCCAGGGGCTTCAACTTACACCCAATGATGATCCCAATCCACCCATCGTCGTGCACGTGGGGGAACTCTGCAGAGACAGAGTGGGTAGGAGAGAGTGGGCTGCAGTGAGGTCTTGTTCTAGAGCTTCCCCTCTGCAGCTGGTGCTTGTCAGGGGCTCTGTTCCAGCCAGGATCCCACCGCAGCACCTACCTATGCCCATGTACCAAGGGTCCATCTCAGGAGGGATGAGGATGGGGGTAAGGGGGAGCATTGAGGCACAGCTTGACTCCACCAGCTCCCCCCGGATGCTGTAGGGCCGCAGGGCACTGGTGGGGTGGAAGATGGCTTTGAGGGGCACGAGGGTGTTGAACTTCACCCCTGAGAGGCAGCCTGAGAAGCCGGGTGTGTTGTAGCGCTGGATCTCGGGGTCGATCACACCAGTTTCTATGGGGGCACAGAAGGAGATAGCTCATCCCTCTCGGAGAGCAAGGGCCATGCTGGGCAGAGGAGACCCTGGAGATCCCAGCATGGGAAGGAGGTGGCCAGGGGCAGGACCCAGCTCACCCATCACACGCCCCAGGTAGAGATTTTTGGGCGAGTCCAGCTTGCTGTCCACAAACAGGGAGAACCGTTGCTCCATGACGGGGAGATAGTCCACCTGGGAGGCAGGTGCCCAGTGTCAGCGCCCATGAAGCCACCCCACCTATACCCCTCTCAACCTGACCTGCAGCCCCAAAGGCCCCAGGGCCTGTGGGGAAGGTGCCCTGGCCCGTACCTGGGTATACAACGTGCGGTGCACACGCGTGATGTTGACATGGTGGGGCCTCCCATCTGTCACTGGTTTGGTGGTGAGGGCGAAAACGTAGGGGCTGGTGCCCAGCTGGTAGTGTAGCTGCAGGCTCCCTGCGGGCAGTGGGAGCCATCAGCAGGGCCAGAGCTCTCAGTGGACGCATCCAGCTCATCTACAGGGCTGGGGAGTAGCATCCACAGAGAGGAGGGTCCCGGGCAGCCCCAGAACGTGGGGGGGTCCCCTGAGGCTCTGTGTGAGCCCCGCCCTCACCATCGTCCTTGATGAGCACGGCCATGTAGTCCTTTACGAAGGTGCTGACGTAGAGCAACACGGCGGGCGCCGAGGTGGTGCTGAAGCTGAAGCTGACCTCCTCGCTGGTGAGGTTGTAGCCAGGCAGGGGCTGCCAGGGGCTGCTGATGATGCTGGCGAACTCGCGGGCGGCGTACAGAGACATGGGCAGGATGTTGTACCGCACCCAGGTGCCCTCCTCGAAGTATCCGCCGATGTCTGGGGGGGGGAGCCCACGGGATAAGGGGAGCGCCGGCTCCTCAGCCTCTGTCACCCTGCGGAGCACAGCCCTCACCGTGGTTGCAGAAGGGCCCGGTGAAGGCGGAGACGCTGCAGTTGCAGCTGTAGTGGCTGTAGCGCTCAACGCAGAGCCCGCTGTTCTGGCAGGGCACCGGCGGGTCCTGGCAGTAGCCGGTGCAGTTGACCCGCACACCCTCCGTCTCGTTGGCCTTGCCCTCCAGGTTGAGCGTCACCCCGTTCATCCGCAGCCCCCGCAGGCACCCCAGGAACGGGCGCATCTTGTGCTCCGCCGCGCCTGCAGCGGGGCCGAGACTCAGTGCCCCGTGGCACGCAGGGGCCTGGGGGTGCGGGGCCACGGCCGGGGGCTCTCACCGACATAGAGGGGCCTGTCAAAGTCCAGGCGGACGAAGCTCTGCGGCGGGGCCGGCCGCACCACCCAGGGCAGCTCGTCCACCCGCAGCCGTGCCAGCTTGACGTTGAGCTCAGCCTTCACCTGGTGCCACTCGTCGTCGTTCCAGGGCATCACCGACCGCACCGTCAGGTTCTCGTCCCCGTTTCCGATGTCGTAGATGAACACCACGTCCCTGGTGGCTGCAAGGGTGTGGTGTTGGGAAGAGGCCCCCAGCCCCACAGCCCCCCTACAGCCCTGCACCCCCTGCCCCCCCCCACCCCGTACTGTTGAGCTCAATGCGGATGTAGTTTCTGGTGCCAGGGTTCTCCAGGAAGACTCCGGATAGGGCAGTAGTCTTGAAGTAGAAGGAGATGTCAAGGCTGTGATTGGCCTGGAAGGTGGGGAAGATCAGGGCTGCGCCCCTGTTGAAGGAGACGGTGTTCCAGGTGTTGCCTGTGGGGAGCAGGAGGGGCAGTGAGGGATGAGCAAGGACCCTCCCTGTGTGGGGCACCCCTGTGGGTGCAGACACTTCCATGGGGCTGGTCACTCACGGTCTCCGTAGCATCTCAGGGGCCCCAGCAGGAACTGGGCTTCAGAGCCGGTGCGGTTGGTGTCTCCAACCACAACCTGGGTGACAGGCAAGTGGTCCACAAAGGTCAGCAGACCTTTGTCTGTCCTCCTGCAAATGGTGTGTGCATCAGAGTGGCCGTAAGGGGCCTCTGTCCCTTTGCCAACCTGCACCCCTATTACGCCCATCTGAGGGAACCAGAGTCTGTGCCCCCCATGCCTGCAGCCCCCACCCCTCAGCCTCTGTCCTGCAGACCCCACCACTCACCACAGCGCGTGGTCGGCGTCGCAGTTGCAGAAGTACTGGGGGTCGGCACAGTTCTTGTCCAGCCCGCAGGCACAGCGCTGGATGCCCGGCCGTGAGCCACCCCAGTAGTAGTGCCGTTCATCATTCCGGCCCATCCAGAAGCTGAAGGGCAGCCCAGCTGCGAGCACAGGGGAGGGTGAAGACACGGTCCCACAGCACGTCCCTGCAGTGCAGCCCCGTGGCGCAACCCCACTCCCCCCAGCACTCACAGGGAGTGTTGAGCAGGCGGGAATTGTAGCAGTGGAACTCGATGCGCTGCTCGCAGTACTCAGAGGCATTGGCCAGTGCTGAGACCTCAGCCCAGGAGGCGTTCCAGTACTCCACAGCCCCCAGGTAGAGCTGGTCCACACTAGAGCCCGTCACCCGCGTGGCGTAGTGGCGGTTGTGACGGATGATGGTCCATGCTCGGTCCTCTGCACTGACAGGGACCTTTTAGGACTGGACCCCCAGGACACCCCCACTCCCTCTATCCTGCTCCAGCCCCGATACACAGGCAGTGCTGGTCCCCAAGGGCACTGGACAGAGGGACCTGCTCGCCTCCTGCTGCCCCCACCTCGGATGTCACAGTACACCATGAAGGGCTTGAGTGGCCCGCTGCCATCCGGGTCGATGGTGTAGTTGCCCGAGGTTTTCCCGCTGACCCGGTAAGCATCACATGATTCTTTGTAAAGGGCTGGAAGAGAAGAACGAGGTGGGGGTCAGTGTGAGGGGGGCACTGGGCAGAGGGAGGGGCCACACGTGCCGGTACTGTCCCTGACCCACGAGTCTCCAGGCTCACATTTGTGACAGGTCTCCCCCTTGTACCCCGTCAGGTCGCAGATGCACATGAAGTCATCCCAGGACTGGATGCAGCGGCTGTCGTGCTCACACAGGTTGGGGGTGCACCTGAGGGTGCAGAGGGCTCTTGTCCCAGCACCAGCACAGCCCCACAGTGCCCCTCACTCCCAGGCAGCACCCCTGTCCCGGTTGATACCTGTCCGTGATGCCGCAGACGTTGAAGAACACATTGTGGTACTGCGCCAGCCGGTGCTGCGCCAGCAGCTCCACATCCACGGGCTGCATGTCCACGTTCAGCATCTGCAGGCAGCCGTGGAAGGCTGTCTGGTTCGACCTGCAGCCAGTGACTGAGGCCGGCTTGGGGCAGCCTGCAAGACAGAGCAGGGTGAGCAGCCCCTAGGCACACGTCAGCCTGGCCTCTGCCCCACTGCCCACCTCCGAAGAAGTATTGGCTGCCAGTACGGAGCTGGAATGGGTGTGCCACCCGAAACTCGGCGCCATCATCATCATCGATGGTCACAACAGCTGAGCCCTCCCGTGCCACCAGGTACACCGAGTGCCAGAAGCCATCATTCAGGCGATACCCTGTGGGGACAAGAAGGTGCGTGGGGACGCTCCGCTGGCACATTGGCCCCACTCCCCGCGCTGGCTCCCCAGCCCACCTGCGGCAAACTCCAGCTTCTTCTTGCCAGGCTGGGCAATGGAGACATTAACCTGCCCCTCGCTCAGCACCATCTCGAGGGAGCCCAGGCCATCAGCGAATTTGGTGTAGAGCAGGAGCCCGGTGGTGTCCCAGGAGCGGAAGCGGAAGCTGACGGCCAGGCGGTTCCTCCGCGGGATCCCCGGCACCCGCACGTAGTTGTTGATGCCGGCAAAGGTGATGGGGGTGTTCAGCTGGTCCTGGCAGTAGTGGCCCACGCTGCCCTGGGGACAACCACGGGACGAGGTGAGGAAGGGGATGTTCCCGTGGCAGGGAGGCCCCCCCCACCCCATCCCCACAGTCCTGGACCCAATCGTTCCCAATCGATCCCAATGCCTGGTAGAGCTAGGCAGGCACCCCAGGCCAGGGATAACCTTGTGTGGTCAATGCAGTGCCGCTTGGCTGAGCATGGCTGCTGCCCAGCCCAGTGTCACCCCACAGCGGGCAGGGAGCCTGCCCCAGGCAAGGGGTCACCCCCCAGCAGGGCTAAAGACTTTCAGGGAAGGGATCCTGCCACGGCATGGACAGGACCCTCAGAGAAGGGGCACCCCCCGGCCTGGACCTCAAAGTGGATGTTGGGTCTCCGGTGCCGGGCCAGGTCAGCGATGTTGACCCCGTTGAAGATGATGTTCTCCACACAGCCCCGGAAGTTTTGCCGGTAAGTGAGGTGCTGCTTGTCATGATCAATCACACCCCCAAAGAAGATCTGGAAGGCAGAGGGTGAGGGTCAGTCCCTCTCTGGGGTGACACCACAAGTCAGCGTCCTGGCAGCCCCCTGCCTGCTGCACCCACCTCAGTTTCGAGGTCGAGCTGGCTGAAGGTGCCACGGCAGCGGAAGCGCTTGACCTCCCCGTCCAACGTTAGGTTGACGTAGTGGCCGAGACGCTCAATGTGCAGCGAGTGCCAGTGCTGGTCATCCAGGAGGCTGCCAACCGCCACGGTTGTGTGGCCCTCACTGGCGTGCAGTGGGCTGCTACCTGGGGAGGGGCAGCGTCAGCTGGCAGCCCTCTGGCCCTGTCTCCTCAGCCCCCTGGCCCTGGCTCACCTAAGCTGATGTGCAGGAGGAGCTGGGCCCGTTTGAGCTCCACCGTGATGTAGTCACCCTGCGAGCCCTCCCCGTGCATCAGCACCCCGTCCTGCTCCAGCGTCTTGAAGTTGAAGGAGATGTCATCCTCAAAGGTGCTGACCCTCTTGGTCCGGAAACGGTAGGATATGGCGTCATCCCCATCAAAGTAGAGCACGTGGGACCCTGGGGAGAGCAGAGCAGCCCAAGCCATGTCACTGCCTGCAGCAGCAGGTGCCCTGGCACGGGCACTGTGTTCCCCGTGGTCTATGCCATGGCTGCAGACCACTTGGGCACAATCCACTCTGAGAAGGTTTTCCACATGTGCCAGAGCCAGGGTCCTGCTGCACAGGGCTCCTGGAGCCCCTGGCCAGATACTCACGGTAGGGGCAGCCGTAGAGGCCCAGGCGCAGCCCGATCTTCCCGCGTGGATTCCACGCCACTGGGATGATGCGGATGTAGCGTGCAAGGATGGGGTAGTGCAGGTCGTGCCTCACCACCCCACTCTCGTTCACATTCCCAAAGAATGTCTGGGGATCAAGGGTCGCTGTCAAACACCTTGCTCCAGGCCAGGGGTCTCTGTCCCCCTCAGAGGTCCCCCTCCCGCAGGAACCCCAGGACTACCCCCTACCCAGTTGCTGCCCTGCTGGAAGAAGGGTTTCCAGCTGGTGGGGTGGTCTCCGTAGAGCACGATGTAGCGTGTCAGCCAGTCATAGGTGTTGAAGGTTCCCTGCGTGGCCACCGCGTTGATCCGGTGCTTTTGCATCAGGTCGATCTGGAGCCAGGGATGCTTGTCCCGGGGATCGGGGGACCAGCCACTGGTGCCTGTGGGGGAGCTGCTCAGCTGACCCCATAGCCCTGCACCCAGTGGCTCCCAGCTGAGCGGGGGCTGCTTGCTCAGCCCCACCGCAGCACCCGACTGGACTCCTCAGCCCTTGCCGAGGACACCCCCGGCCCACGTGCCCCGCCCAACCTGCATCCCGATCCCGCAGGGGGACTCACTGTGCAGCCGGGCGAAGCTGGGCGAGTAGAAGATGTTGTATCTGGAGGAGGCACCGATGGAGTAGGAGTAAAGGGGAGCGACGAGCTCATCATAGCATGGTCCTGTGGGGAGAGTGGGGCTGGGGCGTGATCGGGGCACTGAGCTGGGCAGTGTCCCTGTGGAAACTCTCCCGAACCGGCCCTGCAGACCCTGAGGGCTCTGGGGACCCCTGCAGGCTCCGTAGGCTCTGGGGACCCCTGCAGGCTCCGTGGGCTCTGGGGACCCCTCGGCCCCCTCGGACCGGTGGCGCGGCGGGCCCGCTCCACTCTCCCCTCCCACTGCAGCGGAGCTGACACACCTCTGCGGGCCCCGGCGCCCGCACCAGACGCCTCTGCACTGACGTGGGCGACGGGACCCCCCACCCCGCCCCGCCCCGCCCCGCCGGGTCACGGTCCCGCGTGGGAGCCCAGGGGGTCCCGTGCAAACCCTCGCGGCACCGGCAAAAGATGCTCTGACGGGGTCGGAGTCCCGAATCCCTGACAGGGTCCCCCCGGTAGTGTCGGAAGAAGCCCGGGGGGCACACGAGCATCCCCAAGCTCTCAGTGCAAGGCCCGTGCTCCATCACCTCCCGGTCCACCGCTCCCCATCCCACCACCCCCCACCTCAATCCCTCTTCGCCCCGACCCTGGGGAAAGGGGGCAAGGGCTCCGGCACAGGGGGCCGCAGGGAACTGTCCAGTGCAGCCAGGACCTCGCCGGTTCCCGTGCCCGAGTAGATGCCCCAAGCCCCGGTACCGGGCCCGGCCCGGTGCAGCCCCGCGGCAGGGTCGGCCCGGCGGGCGGCGGCGCTGGCCGAGGTGGTGGCGGAGCCCGGCCGGTGCCGCGGGGCGGCCCCGCTCTCCTCGGTATCCCCGGGCATCCCGAATCCCCGGGGCATCCCGGCTCCCCCGGTCCCCGGAGGCTGCGGGCGGGCGCGGTTCCGCCGGCGGTGGGGGGGCCGCCGGGGCCGCTCCGGGCGCGGCGGGGAGGGGGAGAGCCCGGACGCCCGTGTCCCGCGGTGACCTTGAGGACGATGCGGACTGGGGCAGTAGAGGAAACCGAGGGGTGCCCGGGGGAGAACGAGGGATGCCCGTGAGAGCGGGGTTGCGGGGGCGGCTGAGGGGTGCGGGGCTGGGGTGGCGGGCGCGGTCCCGCAGTGCGGAGCGGCCGCTCCCGGGACTGCGGCTCCACTTACGTGCGAGGCAGCCGGGGCCGGGGCTCAGGAAGCCGACGCAGGCGGCGAACAGGAGCCCGAAGAGGCGGCGGGCGCCCATGCTGAGCGCCCCGAGCGCCCTCGACGCCGCCGCTCCCGGTGCTGCAGCCGCACGGCGGAGCGGGGCCCCCGGCTCCGCCCACGGGGCGGGGGGGGGGCCGGGACCGGGACGGGGGGGCGCGGGGGCCGGGCTTGGCGCAGCGCAGAGCCTCGGTCCCCCTCGCCGCACCCCGGAGCGATGCTCCAGCCGGCCGCCCGATTCCCCCGGTTCTCGGCCACGAGGGGTGCCGACCGCCCCGGGCTGCACCGGGACACGTCTCGCGGCCTCGGTGGGCTCGCGGGGGTGGGGAGGGGGGGCTTGGACATAGCGAGGCCGTGCAGGAACTCCCCGAGCATTCCCAGGCGGTTCCTCCGCAGCGCCTGGTCCGGAAAGGGGGGTCGGAGCCGTGCCCGCAGCCACCCCCGCAGCAGATGTGGCGGCGGTTTGTAATCAAGCCACAGATTAAGGCCTTCAAGTCTCGGGGTCGCCGCTCTCTCCAGTGGTGCAGAAGAAGGGATTTAGCCCATGTCTGCTCCCAAACAACCCCCAGACAGAGGGGCCGGGGGGGCTGGCGGCTGCCTGCCCTACATACACCTACAAACCCGCCGTGCCCCGTGTCCCCGGGCTCCTCGGGAGCAGGAGAGCCGCTCTCCCAGGAGCCCTGAGCAGCTTCGAGGGACAGGGATGCCCCGGCAGCCGCTGGGTCCAGACTGTCTCTGGGCGCTGGGCAAGAGCTCGGCAGGGCAGCTCCACACCGCTGGCTCTCCGCAGGGCAGCACGACCATGACCTGCAGGTAGCCGGTTGCTGGGGCTCCTTCCTGCCCAGGCAGAGCCGAGACCAGGGCTGGGAAGTGAAAGAGGGAACAGAAAGTCCCAGATGTGGCAGGAATGCGGGACAGCCGGTGGTGCACCGAGAGCTCTGCTACTTGGAGCTGGAACCGTGTGCCGGGGTCATTGGCACCTGCTCTCCTGTCCCCCAGAACCCAGCAGTGCCATTCCCAGGAAAGGCACAGCCCACCTGGCCTTATCCTGACACCCCAGGGTGCTTCCTGCTCTGGTCACAGCCCCCATGTCCAGTCCTTGTGCTGGGTCAGGTCTGTGACAGCCCCAGTGAGGACATTCGGAGTCCCCGATGTGCACCCACAGCTGGCTGTAGGGCCAGCACTGGCCCTGGGACTCGCCTCCCTCCCCTTCCCCCAGCATACAGGGTGTAGGATAGCACCTCCTGAGCCAGCACGGGGCAGAGGTCTGCAGCCAACATCCCTGCACTGCAGAAAGAGTAGGGGAGGGGAAGAGACCCTCCAGCAAAGAGCTCTGGGGAACCCTCAGGGACTGGAGGCCTCTGCCCAGCCACTCTTCAGCCAGGGTACAGCAGCTCCACAGCCTCACAGCTAGTGCCTGGGACCCCACACCCGTCTGGAGGCAGCAGGAGGGCCGAGGGCAGAGCTGGGATAAGCTGCAGCAAAGACTGCTGTAGCGGGGGAGAAAGGGGGATTGAGGGATTACTGTGGCAAATGGCTGGGAGCCTGTTAAAGCTGGGGATCAATTTGCTCCCCCCTGGGAAGAGGAAAGTGGGGCCTCCGCCCCACAGAAACTAATCTGCTTCTTAATGAGGACCTGGAAATTTTGTTGTCAACAACCAGCAACATGCCTGCCCAGAGCCACAGGGATGTAGGGGCCTGGGGTTGCAGAGATGCAGAGCACAGGAGTGCAGGGCCAGGCTGGTACCCCTAGGTGGGAGGTACAGCCTGCACAAGCAGCCACCCCAGCTCCTGGAACCACCATGTTTCCTGTCAGGATGAGATGATCCTGGACCAGACATAGCTCTGCTGATCCCACTGGAGCAGCATGCTTCCTGTGTCCAGCTCAGTGCCAGCCCACAGGAACACACACTTCATTTCTTGGCCCTATTCCCTCCAGCCTCCCCTCCAGCCCTGCAGAGGAGCCACCAACAGCCCCAGGGTGGGCTGGGGTCTCCTGCACATGCTGTGTGCCCTTGGCCAGACCCTGCTCCCCTGGCTGGATACTCCCAGGCTCGGACCACAGTCCTGCATGACTTGGACTGAGTGGAGTTGCTATTTCTGTCCCTGGCATGCAGATATAGAAGATGCACAAAATAAAAGACTCAGGACAGGTTCTGGAGGGGCGTCACACCTGCCACCTCGCCTTCCTCCCTGGGGCTGGGCCTGTGCTCTGTACTGTTTTCGGTATCGGGAGAGGCACGTGGTCAAACCACAGGTTACAGAGCGCTGAGACATCAACAGCTCCAGACCCACCGGCCATAGGAAAGGTCCTGCTGCGCAATGGAGAAACAGGTGAGGGGCTATGGGGTGAGGGGTTTGCAGGGGGGCAGGCAGGAGCACCCTCACTGGCTTTTCTTACGTTTTTTAGACAGTTTTCTTGTGAGCCTCATGGGTTTGGGCTGAGAGGCAATTCCTTGTGGAATCTGGGCTGTACCTGGTGTTCCAGGTCCCTGGGGCCCAGAGACAGGAAAGAGCTGGGAGAGCTACTGGAGAGTTCACACTCCCTGACACTGGGTTCAGATGCCACCTGTGGCCTCAGAGCGGGTGGAGGGGCTCAGGCCCAACTGCCTGGACTTGCTGATGTAGGCCAGAGTGAAATTGCTGTTGGGAGGCTGCTCTGAATCTGAGCTGTGTTGGATCCTGATCCCCATGGCAGTGGGGTCCCGGCTCTTCAGTGCCAGGCTGTAGTGCTCTCCCGCTGCCCCAGAGCAGGGCTGAGCAGCTGGGAGCTGGGAGCACTGTGCGCAGCTGCCTGCAACCTGTGAGAGGCAGTGGGATGCCTGGGACCTCCCTGTCTGGGGCCAGGGCCAGGGAGAGTGGGGCTGTGTCTGCACTGGGATCCCCAGGGTGGTACATGGGTGGGTGGGTGCTTTGGGCACCCGGGGATGCTGGTGTGGAGGCCCAAGACCCAACTGCCCAGGGCAGCCAGGGCTGTAGGCTGGGTGCTGATCCCCGGGGGATGCTGGAGCAGCTCCCCAGGCAGCTGAAGAGTTAAGACTGTGGGACGTGGTGCTGTGCTGGGGACGCCGCAGCCGGGGTCACGTCCCTCCAGCAGCTCTGCATCGCAGAGCTGTGCTTGGGAGGTGTGCAAGTTGCTCTTGCAATGACTGAGTGTGGTGAACCTCCTGCTGCGGTGGAGTGGGTGTGAGAGGCAGAAACCACACTGCACGTGGGGCTGAGGACTGGGGGGGGCTGTGACACGCCCAGGCTCCTCACGGTGGGGCTGGGTGGAGAAGGGCTGCCCTGGGCGTGGTGTTGCACCCTGTGGCCAGGCTGCTACCACAGAGCCCTCCTCATTCAGACTCCTTCTGTGCAGGCAACCCCCAGCCCCATCTCAACGGAGCTGATGGCCACCACCGAGTTCTACTCCTGGGAGGACGAGTACTCGGGGGAGGCCGGCATGCTGCCCGAGCTCTGCGAGAAGCAGATGGTGCAGGGCTTTGCCCGCACCTTCCAGCCTGCCGTCTACCTGCTGCTCTCTCTGCTGGGCACAGTGGGGAATGGGCTGGTTCTGCTCACACACACCCGCTACCGCCAGGCACACAGCGTCACCGATGTCTGCCTCCTGCACCTCGCCCTGTCTGACCTCCTGCTGCTCCTGACGCTGCCCTTCGCTGTCACTGACACGCTGCAGGGCTGGTCCCCAGGTACAGCTGCCTGCAAGGCCCTGCAGGGTCTCTACGCCCTCAACTTCTACAGCGGCTTCCTTTTCCTCACCTGCATCAGTGTGGACCGCTATGTGGCCATCGTGCGGGTGCCGGCTGCCTGCCGCCTGCGCCCACGGGCTCGCCGTCACGGCTGGCTGACAGCGGGGCTGGCCTGGCTGCTGGCTACGCTGCTGGCACTGCCCCAGTTCATCTACAGCCAGGCTGAGCAACACCAGGACCTCCGGCTCTGCCGGGTCGTCTTCCCCCACGTTATCTCACGGGTGGCCCGGGGGGCCACCAACCTGGTGCAGGTGGTGCTCGGCTTCGCGGTGCCGTTCCTGGTGATGGCGAGCTGCTACGCGGCCGTGGCACGGACACTGCTGGCGGCCCGTGGTGCCCAGCCCCACCGGGCACTGCGAGTGCTGCTGGCCCTCGTGCTGGTGTTCGTGGCCCTGCAGCTACCCCACAGCCTGATGGTGCTGCTGGACGCGGCTGAGCTGCTGGCCAGCTGGGAGGTAAGCTGTGCCCAGAGCCGCCGCAAGGACCTGGCGCTGCTGGTCACCGGCGGCCTGGCGTACCTGCGCTGCTGCCTCAACCCGCTGCTCTACGCCTTCCTGGGCCAGCGCTTCCGTCGGGAGCTGTGGCTGCTCGCCAGTGATGCCGGCTGTGCGGGGCCCCTTGACCCGCGCTGTCCCGGCTGTCCCAGTCCCCGCCGGCGGACATCGCTCTCCACGTGCGTGGATGTGGTGTAGGGGCACAGTGCCCACAGCCACGGCAGGGACCAGCGCCCCGGGGCTTGGCCCCTGCATGGCTCCGCGGAGAGAGCCTTGTCCATACCCATACATGGGCCTGCCCCAGAGAGCAGCCCCACATGAGCGGCTTTAGACAATTCGCACGGTGACTGCACACTCGTGGACAGAGGGAGAGCAGCTCCACAGCACCTGCATGTCCTGAGAGTGCCTTCAGTGCTCGGCGACCTGCAGGGGCAGGCGTCCCCACAATGTCACACGTGCTCCGGGGGAAGCCTGCAATGTCACGCGTGTTCTGGGGGGACCATCTAATATCACGCGTGATCCGGGAGGGCCATGCAATGTCACGCGTGCTCTGGGGGTCCATGTGGTGCCGGTGAGCTGGGTCGGTGAGTGCAACAGCGGGGTCAGGCAGGTAGCTGGTTCCCACTCTCACAATAAACCTCGGTCGAGTCCCGGTGGGCGAGCGCCATCTCCGTCCGGGCCGGGGCTGCCCCGTGGGCTTTTGCGGGACAGGAGCTCGGGGCCGGGTGGCGGCCCCGTGGCCACCGGCGCTGGCGGGCGGTGCCTGGAGGAGGCAGCAGAACCACGCGCTTCCTGCCCGCCCTCTGCCTGCTCTCTGCCCGTCCCCTGTTCACCCTCTGCGCGTCCCCAGGGCCGGAGGAGGAGAAACCCCCTGGAAAAACACGTCCTGGGTCCGACTGGAAACCCTCTCCTGGGGCGGGGGCAGAGGGACGTTGCTCTCCCCTCCTCACTCCCCCCAAGAGCTCCTGTGCCCCAGCACATCCCGGCCCGGCGGCTCCCCGGGGCCAGGGCGCTGCGCTGGGGCTGGCCCTGCCAGATGCCCCTGGGCTGGCACACGACTAGCGGCTCATGGCCACGGGCCGGCAGCACCGGGGCCGTGCGGTGCCTCATGCTCCGGGCATGGCCGAAGAAACGCTCCAGGGTGCCGGAGGCAGGACCGGGCCTGACTCTGGTGCAGCCTCTCGTGGGAGCTGGGCATGCAGAGAAACAACTTCCTGGGGCTGGATGATGCTTCATGCTCATCCCTTGCTCTGGCTGGGATTAACCTAGTGCTCGACTGGAAGAAGCCATCCCAGAACCTTCACCTACTGCTGGGCCAGAAACGCGGTTACTGCTGACGCAGCAGACGCAGAGCCGAGGTGATGGTGGTCCCCTCAGCCCTCGGTGGGGAGCAAGGGCCACATGAGGCAGTACCTGGCCAGGCAGCACAGCTGCCCTCCCAGCCTGTGGCCTCGGGTGGTCCCGCTCCTGTTCTCTGCTGTCCCCATGGCTGGCAAGCTCTATCCAGTGCCCGTTGCTGTCCCGGCAGCGTGGCCGGCCCCACAGCGGGGCTCAGCCCCCGGCATAGCCCGGCGCAGGCTGCGTGGGAGGTGAACTGGCAGCCGGCGCTTCCTGCCTGCGCATCCCAGCACTCGGGTTCCCAGGGACGGCGGTGACCCAACAGCTGTAGGAAAACCAGAGCCTTAACCCCTTCTGGGGCTCCGCGAGCAGGGCCAGGGCCCGGGCGCTGCCAAGGCACCCAAGGCTCGAGGGGCCGCAGGGCCACGGGTTGAGCCGAACCTCGTCGCTGAGGCACCGGGTGTGAGTCCGCCACGAGCCCCTTCTGCCAGCTCCTCTGTGGAAAGACGCCACGAGGGCCGGCAGGTCAGGCCTGGCTGGGCACGGTGCCCTCCTGCCCACGGCGCGAGCACGGAGCCCCGGTGCTGCCCGCTGGCACGCACTTGGCACGGCACCGGGCTGAGCCGCCACCCCGGGACGGGCGCGAGCGCTGCGGCACGCAGGAGCCAGGGCAGCACATGGTGCCGGTGCCGCGGGGCAGGGCAGGGGCCCGTGCCCGGTGCCGGTGCCCCACCAGGTGCGGGAGGTGCCCGGTGCGCCC
>JAWMRA010000076.1:2542229-2573172 GCA_035584735.1 Pseudotriccus pelzelni | reverse complement strand
GCGGAGGAGCCCCGCACTGCCCCGCCGGAGCGGGCCGGGGCTGTCCCGGGAGCACGTGCCGGGCGCGGGGAGCGGGCCTGGATCTCCCCGCTCCGGCTGCTTCCTCCCTGGAGGAAGCGGAGCGGCGGAAACCGGCGCTTCCTTCGGCCGGGCTGTGTGTGGGGCGGCTGATAGCGCGGCCCGCGGGGAAAACCCCCGGCTCCCGGGGGGCCTCCTGCCCGTCCCGGCGCGGTCTCCTGCACCCAGGGCCGCGGGGCCGAGTCCCAGCCCGGGAGGGACACAGTGGGTGGTGACAGCCCTGTCTCGCTCCGTTCCTCCGCGCTGTCCGTCGCAGTGGCTGCAGCACGGCCCTGGCAGCGGGTCCCCTTCCCTAGCAGTGCCAGGCCGCTGGGATGGTGGGCAGTGGGGACAGTGGCAGGGCTGGAGCGGGGCCCTCTGGGAAGTGGTGGCAGTGCCAAGGGCACGACTGTGGCAGGAGCTGTCTTTGGGCTTCCCGCATCCCATGGGCCACACTGGCTCCGGAGGGCCGGGCTGGCGTGGGCGGCTGGTGACGCCAGCTCCCAAGGGAGCCCTTTGCCGTGGCCAGGGGGTCCTTGGAAACCCACAGTGCTGGCTGCCCCTTCCTGGGAGCGTGGGAGCTGCCACGACTCCTCTCCTGTTTATTTATATCCCTGAGAAGGAGCCGACAGCCACCGCTACCTCCTCCGGACTGCCCATGAGGAACTGGGCACTGTCTCCTGAGAAGCGTGTGGGGCCCTCCCCGGTCTCAGCAGTGGGACAGTGACTTGAGGCGCTGGCCCCGTGCACAGGCACCAGCACTATGTGACAGGTGCCCTTAATGCCACGGGTCAGTGGTGCCTGGCCCTGCCCCATGGTGCAGCCATACCTGCGGCAGCTCCCCCCTCCCTGTCACTATTTTTAGTATCCGTCTCTTTTTCTTGGCGTTGCGTGGCGTGCTCTGGCCTGTCATGCCTCTGGCTGCCCTATTGGGCTGCAGCTGGCAGGAACTCCTGTTCATCTCCTGGGACAGCATCGCTGGTGCTGCTGTGTCCCCGCACCCCACTCTGCCAGGGCGCCCTGCTCAGCTCGGTGCCTGACAGTGCCTGGGCTCTGCCTCGTGTCCCAGCGCGTGTGCCAGGCTCATCACGTGAGCGGCACTGTCCATGTCAAGTTGTGCCGTGCGAGGAGGAACCGACCCTGTCCCGCTGCAGGGCCAGGGACTTCCCAGTGCCGCGTCCCACCGCCGCAGGCAGGAAGTCAGCGGCCCCATTACAATGGGACTTTGTGCCGTAAGCGTATTACTCAGCACTGACCTTGTGCAATTCTGCACGGTATTCAGCCGGCCGGGTCAGCTGAGGACACACGGCCAGCGCGCCCGCCGGCTGCCCCCGCATCCCCGGGGTGCCCCAGCTGCAACCCTGGGCCCTGCCACGGCCATGGGGGCTCAGAAGCTCCCTGCCCCATGGAAGCAGGATGAGAGCCTGTCCCTCTGGGCCTGGAGCTGAGTTGGCAAGGAGGCACACAGTCAGTGGGGGGATGGCCGGGGGCACCAGTCGATGACTATGGGGCTGAGACGTCTCCTTCCTCCCCAGGGATCCCTGGAGGTGAGCCTGAGCCAGCCCACCCGTAGCAGCAGTGGCTCAGAGCGGTGAGTAACCCCCTGCCTCCGGCCTGCCGGGCATCCCATCACGTCCCCCGCGTGCTTCACAGGAGCTGGGAGACTGGCATGTTGTGGGAGGTTGCCCTGGTGCTGTTGTGCGCTGAGCACCAGTCTGTGTCACTCTGTCAGGTAGAGCCAGGACTGCCATGCTTGTCCCCATCCCTGGCGCATCCTCAGGCGTGTCTCCACTCCTCTGCCGTGGCAGATAGCTTGACTGCCGCAAGCTTAGCCAGTGGGGCTGTGCGTGACCCTTCCTGTGCCAGGAGGCTCTTCTGGACCACGTCCATCAGCAAAGGCAGTGCCCTGGGGCGGTCTGTGCTGGGGAAGATGGGGGGCTGGGGCACAGGGGCCTGCTTGCTCCCTGTCCTCCCAGTACTGACGCTACTGCCAACATTCCTTCCTGGTTGTTCATTTTCCGAATTCCTTGGCAGGGCCGCGACTGCAAACAGCTTATTTTTAGCCAGGGTCATCTGCACCCAGTGACTCTGCCGTGTTCCCACCGCGGGGCTGGGGTGCCCAGAGCCCCTCAGGACCCAGCTGACCCCAGCCCCTGGGCTAGCTCCTGTTCAGGGACTGTGGAAGACACATGCAGGCACCCTGAGCCCTGTGTTGTCCCCAGGTCCCTGCTTGTCGCGGAGGAGATGCGCAGCCTCATCGTGGAGAAGGGCCCAGGGCCAGTGGAGGATGACCCTGATGCTCTTGTGAAAGGTGGGGTTCTGCCCCAGCTGTGGCTGGTCCCATCCCACAGGGACAGAGGTACTGGCTGGGCGGGCGCCAAGCAGACCCTGCCCTGCACTGAAAAGCTGGTGGGGCAGATGGTGCTGGCGGTGGGGACTGAGGGTTCCCTTCCCAGGCTGGCTGCAGCGGGAGATGCGGGGCTGCATGAAGACTCCCTGGATTCGTCCTCGGAAGTACTGGTTCGTGCTGACACCTGACTCCCTAGACTACTACAGCAGCAATGAGAAGGGGGCCCGGCGGCTGGGCTCCCTCGTGCTCACCAGCCTCTGCTCTGTGCTCTGGCCAGACAAGCAGCTCTACAAGGAGACAGGTGAGGTGCCCATGCCCCTTGGCCGGGCTGCGTCTTCATGGCCCTTTGTGCCCTGCGTCACCATCCCCGGTTGGTCCTGGTGGCCTCTGTTGCCCAGAGGAGGGGTTATGCTGAGCCCCAGAGTGCTGAGCCTGTCCAGGGGGGTCCTTACGACGCTGGTGGGCAGCGGGTGAGCGGTTTGTCCCTCACAGGCTACTGGAGCGTGACGGTGTTTGGCAGGAAGCACTGCTACCGCCTGTACACGGAGCACCTGAACGAGGCCGTGCACTGGGTGTGTGCCGTGCAGAAGGTCATCGACAGCAAAGCGCCCGTGCAGACGCCCACCCAGCTGCTCATGCGCGACGTGGAGGTGAGCCTGTGGCACTGCCCACGCCTGCAGCTGCCGGCAGCACGAGGATGGGTGTTCAGGGCCTCATGTGCCCTGGGGAGGTGGTGGAGGTCTGTGCCAGGCACTCAGCCGGGCGACCCCTCCTGCAGCTGCTGCCATCGCTTTACCCCCCAGGAGCACAGCAGCAGCCCCGAGGTTCTGGAGCAGATCTACCGCTGCAACCCCATCCTGCGCTACACCAGCGGCCCTCTCTACGCTCCCCTGCTGCCCTTCCCTTACGGCAGCCTGGACCAAAGTGGTGAGGGACGGGGTGGGGTGCGCGAAGCCAGATCCTGCACGCTGGGCTGGTGGCAGCGATGCCCTGGCTGGGCGCTGGGCTGGGTCCTGGCTGGTCCCAGGTGCAGGGACAGTGCCTGGCTGCTGGCAGCTGTTAACCTCTGTCCTGTCCTGCAGCCCCCGGCCCCCGCAGCTACACCACACTGCGTGATGAGGCTGTGAAGCTCTTCAACTCGCTGCAGCAGCTGGAGTCGGAGCGGGACCCGGTGCCGCTGATGCAGGGCGTCCTGCAGACCTGCCTGGACCTGCCGCCGCTGGTGGATGAGATCTACTGCCAGCTGGTGAAGCAGACCACGGAGCCGCCGGCGCCGGGCGGGCAGGGCGACCTGCACTACTGGCAACTCCTCACCTGCATGAGCTGCACCTTCCTGCCCTCCCCGCCTGTCCTGCGCTTCCTGCGCTTCCACCTGGACAAGTGAGTGCCAGGGGTGCCAGCTGCAGGCAGAGAGCTTGTCAGCACCCCCTCAGGTCCGTGCCATCCTGACCCTCCTGGCGTTTCTTGCAGGACTGAGAGCCGTTTCCCTGCCTCGGAGATGGCCAAGTATGCCTGCTTCATCCGGGAGGCACTGGGAAAGACAAAGGGGCGCGAGTGTGTGCCCTCCCTGGAGGAGATCCTGATGCTGATGCAGCGGCAGGAGATGATCTGCACCGTTCACTGCCCTGGAGCACCTGCCTGCAGCGTGGCCATCAGCTCCCACACCACAGCTGAGGAGGTGAGGGGTCGCAGCCATGCCGGGCAGTGGGCTGGGGATGTTTTGGCATGCAGGGCTGGGTGGGGCAGTGTGTCATGGGGAGCGAGCAGCTCCTGCAGGTCTCTCCCACCTGAGCCATGATGGAGAGGGACCAGGGGCCACCTGCTTTTGCCCACCGTGACCTGTTTGTGTCCTTTTGCAGCCCTGAGCGCCGTGGCCAGGGACACGTGGTCACCGTCGGTTGCCTTTGTCTCGCCCAGGTGGCCCAGGAGCTGGTGTCGCGCCTGGGGCTGTCCCAGAGCCCCAACCTCTTCGCGCTCTACGAGCAGTCCCGGCGGCGGGAGCAGCCGGTGGGCAGTGCCACACTGCTGGCTGATGTCCTCACCAGGTTTGAAAAGTAAATGTCGCACTGTGCTGCCTATGAGGAAAGGGGTCGGGGGGCCACAGGCAGGAGGGGATGGTGTGAGGTGTCTCCACAAGCTGATGGAGCTGGTCATGTCTGCTGCAGCCTGGCCGGGGAGCAGCGTGAGCAGGACCCACCATGCCGGCTCTGCTTCAAACACTACGGCTTCCTGGACACGGACAACGTGCCACGGGACAGCCTGGAGTTCGCCCTCCTCTTCGAGCAGGTGAGTGCCACACTGGGGTGGGGTGGCCATGCTGTGGTGGCCGTGCCACGCTGTCTCACCCCGCGCTCTTGCAGGCACACGAGATGGTGCTGCGGGGCTACGTGCCCACGTCGGAGGAGACGCTGCAGACGCTGGCAGCCCTGCGCCTGCAGAGCCTCAACAGCGACTTCTCCACCCACGCGCCCTTCCCGCGCCTGGAGGAGCTCTTCCCGCCCCACGTGCTGCACGCCCGCCTGCCACCCCCACCCCACCGGCCCCCCGCCAAGTGCCGGGGGGCTCGGCTGCGTGCGGGGTTGCTGGCCGGCGGGCTCTGGGGCCAGGCGCTGGCCAAGCAGCGGGCGGAGCGGGACCAGCGCCTGCGGGGCCGCCTGCGTGAGGAGGGGGCCAGCACCATGGCCGCCATCGTGGAGAAGTGGAAGCTGCTGCAGGGCATGGGCCGGCCCGAAGCCATGGCTGCCTACGTGGCCCTGGTGCGAGAGTGGCCTGGCTTTGGCTCCACGCTCTTTGACGTCGACCTTCACGTGGTGAGGCCCCAGCCAGGCAGGGCATGGGAGCAGCCCTGACAGTGGGTGGGCCTGACACCCTTCTCCTCACAGAGCCCGGTGGGTGCCGGGCCCCAGCGCCTGTGGCTGGGCATCGGGGCCAAGGCTGTCTCGCTCTACAAGCCGGGGGAGCCCGAGCCCTTGGACAGCTTCTGCTACGGCCGCATCTCCTCCTTCGGTGCCTCCGACAGCAGCACTTTTCGCCTCTCTGTGGAGGACCGAGACCTGCTTTTTGAGACCTCCCAGGTAAGGGGCAGCCATCCTTCCACCCTTCCCTCCCTGACAGGGCTGCCCCAGGGTGACCCACTACGACCCCTCTGCCTGCAGGTGGATGAGATCGCCCAGCTCCTCAACACGTACCTCGCCTCTGCGGGTGCCCAGCGGCTGTCCCGGCCCCAGGAGTCCCCCACCAGCCCGCCCACCTTGGAGTCTGCTGTGCTGCCCCAGGGGCTCTGCCCTGCAGCTGGGCCCTGGCAGCGTCGGCAGCCACCGGTGGGTTCCTCCCACAGCTAGCCCGGCGGCCGGCACGGCCGCACAGGTGCTCTGATGACCGGTGTGGGAGGGTGGCCAGCCCAGCAGCAAGCAGCAGGTCTGTGCTGGTCTCCAGCTGTTCCGTGGAGCAGGGGGTCAGGGGCTCCTCCTCCCCCCACTGCCATTGCCTTTCTGGTTATTTCCTTAATTTATTTTGAGACGCCTGTGCGCCCCACATCTCCCAGCACTTTCCCTGGCGGGCAGCGGGGCCGCCTCACCGCGGTCCCCCACGCTGCCCTCAGGCCTGTTCCTGTCCCCTGTACCCTGGTGCCTTCGCCTCCAGCACTTGTGCTGTCAGACTGCTCTGCCGGTGCCCCGGGGGCTTTGCCTGGGGCAGAGGGTATCAGGCAGCAGTGCTGTGCCATTGTCTGTCTCTGTCTGTCCGTCCGTCCGCTGGACCCACCCCTCCTGGAAAGCTGCAGGCGGCTTTTGGCCTGGGGACCTGCAGGCTCCTCCTGGCCGAGTGGCCAGGCCCTGTGGCTCCTCAGTGGCCCTGTGGCTGAGCTTGTGTCACGGGGGTGGCCAGTGGGGTGGCAGCTGGTACGGTTGGGGCTTGGCCCCTCAGTGTTGCCTCTGTAGAGTTTGTCAGTTCTGTCCTGGGGAGGAGGGGTTGGTTGTTTGTTTTTCTAAATAAATGCACAAAGGAAAGGCTG
This sequence comes from Pseudotriccus pelzelni, assembly GCA_035584735.1. Taxonomy (NCBI): domain Eukaryota; kingdom Metazoa; phylum Chordata; class Aves; order Passeriformes; family Tyrannidae; genus Pseudotriccus; species Pseudotriccus pelzelni. The sequence continues at coordinate 2,566,753 of JAWMRA010000076.1, read as the reverse complement.
GGCCTCCTGTCCCAGAGCTTGGGTCGACAGTGGGAGGGACAGTGGGAGGCCGGGACAGTCAGATCCCTGGGGCAGCAAGGGCAGCAGGGCCTGGGACAGGCGGCGGGGAGCAGCAGCACAGTGTGTCCTTGGGGGCAGGGACCGCCGTCCCTCCGGTCAGCGCTGGGTGCCCTTTGGCACTTCACCAAGAGCACAGGCAGCTCCAGCTCCCCGGCAGGCCCTGGCACTGGCTGCCCCGGGCGGGGGGAACTGCCCCAGCCGCGGGCACTGCTGTGAGGCTGCTGCCAAAGAAGGCGTGGGAGCCCGTGGTGCCATGGTGGCTGTATTTTTAGCCTCCTGCTCTGTGCCTCACAGGGTAAGAGGAAAAGGCTAATTCTCACCTTGGGTGCCTGGCCTTGGGCCAGCACCATCACTGCCGCATGTCCCCAGCCCACAGCCAAACTCCCAGAGGACAGGACCAGAGCTGCCATGTCCGTGTCCCCCGACAACATCTGGCCCCAAGCCCGTGCCCTTCCCAAGAGTGCCAGCCCCTGCCTCAGCTCCCGAGTGCTGAGAGCAACCCCCAGCCCCTCACAATCTCCTCCTAAGTGGGGCCTCGCCCTCATGGAACATCCGTGCGGGCACCACGTGCTCTGCAGGCAGGGCGGCGCCGGTCCCAGCCCTGGTCAGCCGTGCTGGCAGGTCCTGCCAGTATTTCTGGCTCTGCTGCAGCGGTCGCCCAGCGCTGCCCGGGCTCCACAGTACTGCTGGCTGGGGCAGGGCTGGCCCCGTGCGCCCCGGGACGTGTCAATGGGCAGCGGCCGTGGTGCTCCTGCCGAGCTGGGCCCCCACAGGCTGTGGCTGCACAGCAGGGCCATCCGGCTGGGCAAGGCGAGCACCGGCCTCAGCGTCTGCAGCTGCTCGCTCGGGAGCTGTGCAAGCAGCATTAGTGCAGGAACAGCCTTTATTAAAGCAAAATAACCTACAAAAATATAGATACAGCCCGTGCCCCAGGCCTGATCTGGCAAAGGAGGAACAAGGCTCCTGCCCAGGGCAAGGACTAGCTCAGCCACACGGAGCCTTTGGCCATGGGGGTCGTGTGAACCCAACTCTGGGGGCCAGGCCTGTTCCCAGCCCCAGGGTCGCTCTCCTCCTCCTCCCAGTGAGCATCGCTCCCACGGGTGGAGGTTCCCTCCCAGCACAGCGCGCAGCTGCCCCAGTCCTGTCCTGGGCCAGGGCACGTGGTAGGGCGGGGGCTGTCCCCCGCCGAGGGGCTGCAGGGGCAGTGCTGCTCCCCACAGAGCGACTTCCGCGGAGGAGCGCAGCGTGTGTGCGGCCGGCGCGAGGGCTCCGCCGCGCCGGGCAGCGCTGAGGGGTGATAAACGTGGGCACGGCCGGGACGAGCCCTGCCGGCGCGTGTAGGGGTGGCCGTGGGACCCTCCCGTCCCTTGGCAGGGCACTCACTGCTCCTGCGTGCCCCAGGAGATGTAGTCGGGGCGCGTGGCCGCGTGATACTCGTCGATGAGCTGCTGCACAATCTCCCGGGAGTTGTCCAGCTCGTCGAAGTTGTCCTTGAAGATGTCCTCCTTGCGGAACTGCTCCAGGAAGGCCTCCCGCTTGCGCAGCTTGTCGTACTGCCGGCACGTCCGCTCGAACAGCTGGAGAGCAGCGCGGGGGTCACAGGGGCCAGGGCTCCCTGAGGACCCTTCCCGAGAGAACGGCACCGCGGCCGGTGGGACTGATGGGACCCCGCATCACACCTGAGCCCTGCTGGAAGCCACCCACCTCACCCCCTGGAGGGGTCTGCCCTGGCTTCGTGATGGCCCCAAACTGAAGGGACACCAGGGCTGTGGGGCCCAGTGGGGCGGGGAAAGCACTCACCGAGGAGATGTTGGTGTGGTTTGCCATCATGAGACCACTGACGCGGTGAGCGGACGGCAGGTAAGGGGACTTGCGGGACAAAGCCACCTGGATGCTGGCAGGGCCCCAGGGGATGAAGTTGGCCAATTTCCTCTCCCGGATGCGCTGCAGACTCTTGTGGACCTGGTGGGATGAGAACACCAAGGGGAAGCAGGGTGAAGGGCAAAAAGCTTGGTCCCAGCAGACCCAAGAGCTGCTCCTCACAGGAGGCATAGCCACAGGAAGGTGGATTTCAGCAGGACTGTGACCTTTCCAAAGAGGGCAGAGCTCACACAGGAGCAACCTGGAGCCAGTTCTCAGGCACTGTCCAGTCTTGCCCCAGGATCGCTGCACAGGCAGTGACCATGCCCTTCCCTGGGCCACACCATGGCCATCAGCACCTGAACGGCTGTGGGAGCTCACCTGTGTAGGATCCACCTCCCCCTGGATGATGTTGAGGATGGCGATGTAGCAGTGGTTGGTCTGCCTGTCTCGCCCTGTGGACACCATCACGTTTTTAGGCTGCAACAATCTTCTCATCACGTCCAGGACTGTGGTTTTCCTCACGCTGGCCACCTGCACAGGCCAGCTGGGGGTCAGAGGGAGCAGGGGTGCTGCTCCCCGCCCTCCCACTGCCCAGCACACACATACAGCAGGGGGGTCAGCGGGACAGAGACACCCTCACCCCAGAGATGGAGTCACATGCAAAGCCACATGCAGGAGGAAAATCCCAAAATCACACAACAGGCACAGCCAGGCTGAACAGACTGTCAGTGGAGCCTCCAGCATGGGGGCTGTCTGCCTCCCCCCACAGCACAGCAGGGGCTGGGGATGAGGCTCAGCAGAGAGCAGAGGGACAGGGACCTGTTTCATATTATTGCTGTCAAAGTTGGGTCCTGTCCCACTGCTGAGGCAGAGAGCAGAGGGGGTTTGAGAGGAGAGGGGTTGTTCCCCACTCCAGCCCCTCCCTGCCCTGCCCCGCTCCAAGCTCTGGGCAGACCAGCCATTCCCCTCCCCAAGTGCTGTCTGGGCTTTGCTCAGCTGCCACCGGTCAGGGGGTCACGGCCGGGGCCAGCACCCAGAGTGCTCACAGCAGGGACAGCTGGGTGAGGTGGCAGCTCCTTCCTGCACCGTCTGAGCCACTGGCTGAGCCGTGCCCGCACTCCTCCCTGGGAGGACAGATCACACACTGATACCCTTTTCAGAGCCAGCAGTTTTTCAGATTTGCTTCTCTGAGCAACATCCTGAGGAAATGCACGCAGGGAGAGGAGAAGAGCAGCTGTTAGCTCGTGGCGGGCCAATGCAGGCGAGTGCCTCCCAAAACTGAACTGCCCCTCACGCTGGGGACAAGCCAAACGTAAGCACAGTGCTTGATGTGCTGAGGGCTTGGCAAGTCCCCTCCCAGACACAGATCGAGCCCCAGGAAGGGGCTGACGCCTGGAGCCCAACATCAATTTTGGAGCAACAACGATCAATGACCCAAATGGCCCAAGTTGGGGCCCACAGGGGTGGCAGGACTGGCAGGGCCACTGCTGGCCTTGCTCTGATCATTTCTAAGGGTGGCTTTTTACCCTGTGATCTTGACAAGCCGCCCTGATGCACGCAGCAGGTAGCCTGGCACATGCACAACTGCCTGCTTATGTCTGATTCATTGCACACACGGCCATCACGTGGTGTGAGCGCACAGGTCTGGGATTTGGGACATGCAGTGACAGCTCACACCAAGACACGGGACTGACAGATGCTACAAGGTGAGCGTGGCGGCTTCTCCTGGCCTCGGGGATGGGGAGGGGTGCCTGGGGCTGCCTTACCGACTGGTCGGTGGTGAGTGGCGTGTACCCCGTCATGAGGAAGTGCAGCCGGGGCGTAGGGATCAGCGAGGCGATCAGCCCGATGAGGTCGTTGTTCATGTACCCGGGATACCTGAGTGTGGTGGTGCTGGCGGACATGATGGTGGAGACCTGGGGGAGAGAACGGGGTCAGCACCTGTGTCACCACAGCGTCACAGGGTGTGTCACAGCCCGCCTCATGCGGCCGTGCCAAGGGAGCACTCAGAAGGGCAGAATACTCTCACTCAGAGCTCCAGGCTGCCCACCCACGAGCCCAGCCCATGGAGCAGGTTAAGACTGAGCTGAACACAGCAGGGAAGCCTCATGCTGAAGAGCCCTTCTCACCAGCTGGTTGATCTGCGAGAACGACGGGTTCTGAATGTGCAGCCGGTCTGTCGCAATACGATTCAAGGCTGTGTTGTCCAGAACCACCTGGAAGAGAAACCCAGCTCCATGACGGGCCTCGGAGGCAGCTGAGGAAGGGCAGTCCCAGCTACGTGTCCCAGGGCCCAGCACAGCCCTCTGTGCAGGTGGCAGACACTTGAAACCACAAGCTGACTCATCTGCGGAGTGTAACCGACACTGTCAATGGAAGCTCTTCCCTCCCTCCTGGCTGTGCTCCCCGCACTCTCCCCAACAGCTCTGCCCCTGGGCCAGCACCATGCCCCAGCCCCAGCAGCTCTGGTGAAGCTGCTCCTGCCCTGCCACATGCAGGGATCAGCTGCAGGGGACAAGCAGCACCTCAGTCAGACCCAACTGAAGGCCCCAGCACAGGCTGAAGGTGCTGCCTGGCTGTGGGTGCTGAGAGCAATGCCAGGATCGAGTTCAGGCAGAGGCTGCAGCACAGCTGCACAGAGGAAGCACAGACAGCCCTCGCTGCCTTGCGAAGATCTGCTGGATCCTGGAGGCAGAAACACCAGTCAGCTCCGCAGGGGTCGGTACAGAGCCAGCGAGGGTCCCTGGGACCACCACATCTGCTCGGCCCTCCTGTTCAGGGCACACTTGTTGCCACATCCAGGGCTCACAGGCACATGGTGCTGCTGCAGCACCGGCCCCAGCACGGGCTGTGGAGACAGGGCTGTCACCCCGGGGCTCGCTGCACCACGGGCACCACTCTTACCACACAGTCAGCGTTCTGAGTCAGCCTCTTCAGTGTCAGCAGGGAGTTGTACGGCTGGACTACGACATCACTCATCTCATCCTGGTTCGGGAACACCGAGTAGGTCTCCACCAGCTTCTTGGGATACCTGGTGAGAAGTGCAGCCATCTCAAGGGTTAACGCTGCCAAGCCAGCACTCTTCCCTCCCACAAGCTGCCTTCCCAGTCTCCAGGGCTCAGGACAGGGTGAGTCACCAGAGCTGCAGCCAGAGTGGCTCCCAGGGAGGGAGAGAATGTGTCCCAGCAGTGCCTACCCCAGCAGCACAGGAGCTAGCTGCCAGAGGAGCTACAGGCAGACTGAGCCATCCACAGGCTGATTAAGCAGCTGCTCACAAGCCTTTTCAAGAGGCTGCAAGCTTAAACAGGCCAGGACAGCAACTCAGAGCCCACAGCCAGAGCCTCCCATCCTCCCCCTGCACAGTCAGGGTGTCCGCAGGCAGCTGCCTGATAAGAACAGCCAAGGGAAGGCAGAGCCTGGACAGTTTCAGAGCCTCTGAAGTCCCCAGGCGTATCAGGAGCCGTCCCTCCGCAGGCAGCGCGCCAGGGATTGCACAAGACAAGTGTTTGGGTGGGGGTGGTGGCTCTGAGTCAGCGCTCTCCAGCTCTCCAGCTCTGGGCAGGGTGCCCAGGCTGGGCCAGGCTCTGTGGTGCAGGAAGGGGACAGGGCTGTGCTCACCTGTCATTCAGTCTCTCCAGGAGGTACGAGCCCAGCCCAGAGCCTGTTCCACCAGCGATGGAGTGGCAAAGCACAAACCCCTGGAAGGAAGCAGAAGGCAGTGCTGAAGCTGCAGCTCAACCCCAGCACAGGCTGTGCCACCCCCAACACCTCCAGCAGAGACCCGCTGGCCAGGGCCAGAGCTCCCCAGGGCAGCTGGGAGCACGGACACAGCAGAGCTGGCTCCGGCTCCTCTGTACTCCAACCACAGCTCCTCAGCCCTCTCCTGCCCACATAGGGCAGACTCACTTCTCTGCACACCCTGCAACGTGCAATAGCTGCTTGAGAACCTCCAGGATCCCTCCCACCCAGAAGAGGCTTCAAAATAGCTCCAGTGCCACCTCCAGGATCCAATCTGTCACGGTAAATACAGGTGCACTTTTTCAACCCCTTCCTGGGTCCTCCATGCCTCTTCTTCCTTCTAGAGTGACAGAGACCAAACTCCCACTGCCTGACTCCAGGGCAGCTTCCACCTGCTCAGCTCCCAAAACAGGCCCCTGAATTTTCTATTTGTTTTAGGTGACATTTGCCCTTCCCCTGCTGCCACGTGACAGCCTGAAACGAACACCCAGCAGCCCCATCTGTCTGTGCACAGGGAGCAGGTTCACATGGATGGTATAAAGAAAAACACCCCATGAGCAAACAGTGAGAGGATTTCCAGGGCAGGCTGACTGGTGGAGTGGTGATGGACAAACCTCCTGTCCCTGGTTCCCCTCTCCGTGTCTTCAGCCCCAGAAGCACGTTTAGCAAGCCTGTGCACCCCAGAGTGCTCAGCTCAACCTTACAAAGAGCAGCCTGGCTGGGAAAACGGCAGGCGCGGCCACTGGATCCAAATCCCCGTTGGACTTACTTCCAAACTGTCACTCCCATCAGCCTCCCTGTCTATTATGTCAAAAATATCTTCGTGGATCTTTTCTCCCTGCAAGAGAAACCAGACCTGGTTTTGTTCCTTTCCCACAGAACGTGGAGAAGAGCTGCTCAAGCCCGCTGTGATGCTAAGCCAGACTGGCAGTGCGACAGTGGTACCTGCGAGAAGCCACTGGCCCAGTTGTTCCCAGCTCCCCCTCCGTGCTCAGACAGGTAAATGTTTTCTGGGTTGTACAGGTTGGCATAGGGGGAGTTGAGGATGGAGTGGATGACGCGGGGCTCCAGGTCCAGCAGCACGGCCCGCGGGATGTAGTGCTCATCGTCGGCCTGCAAAAGGAGCAGGAGCATCACAGCACTGCTGCAGCCCGGGGGGCGAGAGCTTGAGCCACCCCCTGGCCGCGGGGAAGCCCAGCACAGCACGGCCGGGCCTGGCGAAGGGCAGGAGAGAGGGAGGGAGGCTGGCTCTGTGCAGACTGTGCCCCAGAGCACCCCCAAGCACGGGCGGGGGCGTTCTGGGTGCTTACATAAGGCACTGTCTGTGGCAGCGCCTCGTGCCGCCGCCGCTCCGCCCACACGGCGCTCCACGGCCACACCGGGAGCGCGGGCGGGAGCCTGGCATTGACTGCGAGCGGCAGGCTGGGCTGAGCCACCGCTCCAACCCGCGGGGTCGGCACCGGCGGGGGCTGCGGAGAGGGCTGGGGCAGGCACGGACAGCCCGGAGCCCAGCGGGGCCGAGGGCAGCACACCCCACGTGCTGTGCCCGCCCCTCGGGGCCGGCGGTACCTGGTAGAAGAAGACGTCCTTGCGGTCGGTGCCCTCGGTGGCGAACTCCTCCACAATGCCCTCGGGGCTGATGCCGTGCTCGGCGCAGAGCTGTTTCCAGAACTCGAACCCGACTGCGGGTCAGACCCGAGGGCGCGGTCAGACGGGCCGACCTGGGCACCGGCACCGGCACCGGGAGCGGGGCAGGGCCCGCAGAGCACCGGTCCGCGGGCCCCGCCCCACCCCACGGGGCCCCGCCCCATCTCATAGGGCCCCGCCCCATCTCACGGGGCCCCGCCCCATCTCACAGGGCCCCGCCCCGTATCAAAAGGCCCCGCCAGTTCCCCCCCCAAAGCATCCCTGCCCCGCCCGGTGCGCGCTGCCCCGGCCCCGCCGCCGCCGAGGCGCGCTCACTCTGGTTGCCGCACTGGCCCAGCTGCAGGGTGATGATCTCCCGCGGCATCGCGGCCGAGGCTCCGCTCCGCTCCCACCGCCCGCCTGGCCCCGCTCCCGCCGCGTCTCCCGCCGGCGCCAACGGCAGTGCGCGCGCGCGCCTCGCATTTCCGGGGCAGCGCTGCGCGCCCCCACCCGTGGCGGCGCCCTGGCAACGCGCGTGCGCCCCGGCTGGCGGTGCCAGCCGCGCCTGCGCCAAGATGGCGGCGCCCAGTGCGGCGCTGTTACTGCCGGCGGCGGGGGCCGCCATGCCTGCGGCGGGCGCGCGCGCGCGGCGGCCGGGCGGATGTTGACGCCGTGAGGGAGCGATGGCGGCGGCGGCGGCGGCGGCAGGAGGGCCCGGGTTCGGGCCCGGCGAGCGGCAGCGGCGGGTGCAGGCGCTGAGCGCGGCGCTGCGCGGCCGCCTCGGACCGTACGAGCCGCTTCTGGGCGGCCTGCAGGCCGCGCTGGTGTGGGAGCGGCCGGGCCGTAGCGCGCTGTGCTGGGCGGTGGTGCACGGCCTGTTCTGGTGAGCAGCGGCGCCGGCACCGGCACCGGGCCGCGCAGGGCGGGCGGCGGAGGGGCCCGGTGCCGCGATCGCCGGGGCTGCGGGGGCCCGTCCGTGCTCCCCGCGGCGGCGGGGCTCGGAGAGGCAAGGGGGAGCCTCCCCCGGGGGCGAACGGGCCTGGAGGAGCCGCGGGTTTGGGCCGCGGCCCGTTCGGACAGGAGGGACCTGGGAGTGCTCGGTCGGCTACAGCCCCAGCCCCCTCCGCTTGCTCCCCTTGTACCGGGGAGCATCAGACTAACCGGGAACAGCCAACCTGCGCTGTGGCGGTGCAGGGAGGGCAGCGGGCACCGCTTGACTGGGACAGGGGGCTGTCCCGGTAGAACTGACACGAACAGACAGCGTAGCTGCTCCCCTCAGTGCTCACTGAGTAGCACCTGCTGAGTTTTCTGTCCAGGTGACTGGTTGGTTTTGGGTTGGTTTGTGTTACCCGTTTATGTCTTGTGCAGATCTGGCCAATGCCAAGCCCTTTTGTTTCTTCCGTACAGGTTCTTTGCTCTGACGTCCCTTCGTTTGCTTTTCCTGGTTGCATTTACCCTCATAGTAGTAGTGTGTATAGACCAGTGGAAGCACAAAATCTGGCCAGAAATTGGAGGTAAGTTGCAGCATTTGAGCTGATAGCAGCAAATCAAGCCCTGTTTCCAGCCCCACAAGTACAGGCTCTGTACTGTCTGCAGTTAAATTGCTGAAACCTGGGTCTTTTGCTTTGAGGGTCTAGAAGCCATCAGGAATACTGCAGGCATGTTCTTCTTGGAGGTGGAAAATTCTAACCTGTGTGAACACAAGACCTTTTTTGCTTGTGATACTGGTATTGTCATGGGTGTACGTGACCTAGTGCAGGTCTCAGGCAGCGATTCACTTTCTGAGCATTAAATACCAGAGGAAGAAATTGAAATGTAATGGGGAACTCATCTGGATTTCTCCTCAGAATCCATAATAATCCAGTTAAGGACAAAGATGAGTCCCAGCCTTGCTGTGGAGCAGAGATTTCGTTGGGAGAAGAGGCATCTGCTTTCAGTAACCAAAGCAGTTGTGTCCCTCCTTTGTGACATTAATACACTGATGGATGCCCCCATTCCAAACAGGTTGGGATCCCTTGGCTTTGCATGGATAGGTTGGTTTGGAGCAGTGTAGGGTCTGCATGCTCCCAGGGCTGGTTCCCCGACTAACCAGCAAATTCAGCTCTCAGCTTTCTGCTTCAGCCCGTGTTCTCTGTAGTTCCTGGGAAGACATTAAAGCTTTCCTTGTTTTCGGAGCGTGGCTCAGGCTCCCTCTTCAGTGGCAATGTCTGTCCAGCTCCCTCATCTGCCTGATTTTGATCTCTTAGGATAGATGATACAGCCTTTGGTCACTTTTCAAGTCCCAGCCTCAGTGAGAAAGTATCAAAAGCCTTAAATCCCCGATGCCTCCAGCCTGCAGGCTATTCCTGCTCCCCAGCTGGTGTGGGGGAGAGGGAGGTGGTGTTTTGTGAGAGCAGCCTCCAGTGTCCAATACCGAGGAGCAACAGGGAGACTCTTGCAGTCCTGTGCTGTCACACGTACACACTCAAGACGTGTTATGGAGTGATGCATCTCCATCCTGTAATTACAGTTAATGTCTTTTCCAGGTGTTCCCCAGCTCATTAAAGCTTTACTTAAATCCCAAGAGCTACGCATTCCCATGGCAAATTCCTTGCAACTAATGTAGTGTCTGTTCTTAATATTTTAGTGGCGAGACCTGACGAATTAGACAATGAGAGGTAGGAAACTAATTGACTCCTCTGCTGTGATACTTTGCTGTGATACCGTGTCATTGCCTTGCACATGCTTGGAGTATCAGCTCCTTTGGGCGAGGAGGAGGGGGAGAAGGGAGAAGGGAGAAGGGAGGATGGAGCTTGGGATGCTGTCAGGCAGTCATGAGAAGTTTTTAGCTTGCCCAGGCCTTTGTATTGTACTTCATCTTTGCCTCATGCGAGCTTCCAGTGACGCTTGCTTGATCCCCTGCCCCCTGAAGTCAGAGATGCTGCCTGAGAAGCAATTCCTCTTGTACGGGCCTCCAGCAGCAGGAAAACAGCATTTCTGTGGGAATTAATGAAGTCTTCTGAGACTTGACAGGGAATGTTAGACAGGCTTGTTCCAGCAGTTGTTCCTGCATAGTTATGGTCTGACTGCAGTGTTAATAATGGGTTGAGAAATGCCGAGGTGTTGCCTCAGTGCTCACACCTGCCTCTCTGGGCACGCCTTGCCAGGCTGTGCTGGATGTCAGTGCATGATTAAGTCACCTGAGCTGGTGCCAGAGGACAGTTGTCTTTATTCAGTTTTTTTAGGGGGCCCAAGCACAAAAGGAATTGCTCTTCCTAACCTTCAGGTACTTGTGACCAGCAGTTAAGAGGCACTAACAAAACTCACCAATTCAAGGCCTCCAGAGTAACTATGAAGTGAGGTGCAAGGCTGCTTCCAGACCTCGTGCTGAACTCTTGGAGGCTACAGCTGACCAAATAACTGCAGAAAAAGTAAATGGATTCAGTTGATTTGCCTCTATACTGCCCACTCCCTCCAGCAGCATGGAGACTAGTCCATGCCACTGACTGAAATTCCTGCTCCTTGGCTGCTGTGGGAGCGCTGGGACACGGGTAGAGCAGTTGTAGATGAGCTGCTTTGGGCAGGACGGCGCTTGGAGGGCAGGTGACCCTCATCTCTAGAGCTGCGTGCTGGGGAGGAAGAAGCATTGAGACAAGTGTTTGTAACAAGGGACTTCAGCGCTGACATTGATGCAGTAATATCTGTTCCCAAATTCTGCCTTCACTGCAGCTGGGGATATGTCCACCCTCGGCTGCTCGGAGTGCCAGAGCTCTGTCACCATTTGGCTGAAGGATGGGTGTCTGGGACCAACTTCTTAAATAATCTCTTCATTTTCAAGAGGCAAAGCCCTGGTAAGGTAAGAACGTACAGACCTCAGAAATAACCTGTTTGGTGCGGAGCCTCTTTTGACCACGAGGATCCTCCTGTACTGGCATCCAGTGCTGACTGAACATGTTCAGGCATGGGAGGTTGCCATGGGGAGGTCTCCCACAACACCGTGGCTGTTAGGGGGTGGGGAGGAATGGAAAGCACAGGCAGAATGATCAGGTTCTAGAGGAGGGAGGAGAAAGTGAGGCCACTACTTAACCTGGAAACTCACTGTCTCCCATGTCTTCAGTTTTGCCTTCTAGTGTGCGGAGTCTTCACTTTCCTGGCTGTCCTTGGCCGGTATATCCCTGGACTCTTGCTCTCCTACTTGCTGTGTAAGTAGATCTCTGTGCCAATACAGACTTAGGTGTGAAAAGAGATGAAGGATCTGAATGTGCAAGGGATGGGGCTCCTCTGTGCAAAAGGAAAGCTTGTGTGAATGGCTTTAAAATTTAAAATAATACACTCTGCCTGGAACGTGGCGGTTCTTGACCAGGACTCAAAGTCTGGTCTGGAGAGAACATGTTTGAGTGCTTAATAACCACAGATCTGAGCACTAACCGCTTGGCCTCTCAATTTTGTTAAATTGGCAGAGGCACCAGTTCTCACAGCCCCTTGCAGCACTGTCCCCAGCGCCCAGCTCTGCCGTGCTCTGTGTGTTGTGCTGCATCGCAGAATGGGCAGGATGTTTGCCAAGCAGCATCCTGGCCAACCTTCTAACGTGCGTTCCCACTCACCCCAGTGCTCCTGGTCCTGCTGTGGCCCCTCGCCGTGTACCACCGGCTGGGGCAGCGCATGTACCTGCGGCTGGAGCCGGCTCTGCAGCGGCTGGACTTCAGCGTCCGGGGATACATGATAGCCCGGCAGCGGGAGAGGCAACGTGAGTGCTGTGCCGTTTTCTGACCCCTCAGACCTTGGCCCTTGGTGCCTGAGATGGGCTGTGAAAAGGAGCCCCCGGCCCTGGCAGGGGGTAGGACTGCATGTCTGGCATGGCAAATTCTTGGGGCTGCCTTGGGAAGGGAGCGAGGCAGCTCTGCCTCCACAGCCACCTCCCAGGGAGCAGCTGCCGTGGGCTCTTCAAGGCGCTGAGCTGCTCCAGTTCTCGGCTGCCAGAACTCTCTGTTCCATATGAACAGAAAAAGGAGGAAGGGATCAGTGCAAGGGAGCGCTAAAACATGTTCATCTCGGCAAAAAACCTGCCACAGTCAGGAATTATCACGGCTCTGCTGCGGAACAGAGCTGGCTCTACTGTCCTGTGTCCAGCTTGGGGTGTTGTGGTTCTGCACAGAGTCCTCTCCCAGCAGCAGTGACAGCTTTGGCTCTGGTTTCTGGCAGTGCGGGCCCGGGCCCTCGGTCAGGAGGCCATGGACGATGGGAGCGACAGCGAAGAGGAGCTGGCTGCGTTCTGCCCCAAGGTAATGGAGTGTCTGGGAGAGGGGAGAGCTTGGCTGGACAGAACAAACAGGGAGAGCAGATGAGGACACTCCCCTTTCAGAGAGGTCTTTCCCACTCAGTCCCCACTCAAGGATGTCCAGAGCTGCTCGTGCCAGCTGCAGGCTCCTAGGCTGGGCAGTAAACATGAATGAGCCTTAGGTACCAGCCTCCTGTGAGGGCCTGGTTTAACTAGAGGCCGCTGGATCATCTGTTTTGTCTTGAGGCGCAGGAATAAGCTCTCCAATGCTGATGTTTTCAATTTTATGTCCTATTTCAAAGCTGGATGACTCTGTGGTCGCCAAGGAACTGACCATCTCTGACTCAGAGCATTCAGATGCTGAGGTTTCCTATACTGAAAACGGGATTTTTAACCTTTCGAGGGGCCAGACTCCCCTGACAGAGGGATCAGAAGGTGAGAGGAAATGGGCAGCTTGTGGAAGGTGTGGAATGCCAAACAGGCGCCAGTGTGACTGGTTGGAGGGCGGATGTGTTGTTACCTCATGTCCTTGAAGTCTGGCTCTTTGATGTCAGCCTCGCTGCTGCAGATGAGCTGCAACTGCCTGTTTTGTTCCGAGTGTCCTCCTTCATTCCTGTGGTGCTTGAGTGGAGCGATGGTAGCTGCTCTGCAAAGGCAGATCCAGCTCTGCCAGTCTGACTGTGGGTGCAGAAGCAGCGTGGTTGGGGGTGTGGGTGCTCCCCTCTGGCAGGTGGCTGGTTTGGCACCCGCATTCCTTGTGAATGAGCTGGGAGATCAGTGGGATCTGAATAGCTGGGATGGGGAGGAGGGCGAGGTTGAGGAGCGTGTGGTCTGTGAGATGCCAACAGTCTGCCCTGGGGAGGTGCTGGCGCAGTTCCTGATGGAGCCTGTGGGTGCTGAGTGAGTGCCAGCATTTAAAGCACTTTCTCTTCTTCCAGACCTGGATGGACACAGTGACCCAGAGGAATCTTTTGCAAGGGATCTCCCCGACTTCCCTTCCATAAACCCAGAAGTGACTGGCATAGATGACGAAGATGACACCAGCATTGGGATCCCGAGCCTGGCATACCGCCCACAGGGGACAGAGGATCTGCATCTCCCGTACGACCAGGAGGAGTCTGGTGTGCTGCCGTCGGTGCAGAACCTCACCAACAACATCGCTGGCTTTGTCACCAGGGGGATGATCCAGCTGGCCCTGTCAGGAGCCCCTCAGCCAGGTTCCTCACGCAGCACCAATCCCCAGAGAGGGGCAAAGACTCACCTCAGAGCGGTCAGCTCGGACTTGGACACTGATGCCGAAGGGGATGACTTTGAACTGCTGGATCAGTCTGAGCTGAACCAGCTGGATCCCGCTGGCTCCCGAGGCCAGTAAGCCATCCCATCACTTCCCTCTGGTTTTCTATTGCACGTCACGGAGGGAATCCTGGAAGGAAAAGCCTTGCACAGTTCTCTCAATCGTCTCCTGTGAGTCTGAGTGACGTGACAGCCAGTCCTGGCTGGGAACATCACTGTGACTTGTGACTCTGTAGCCTCGCTTGGATTTTAAGATAAAGGACACTGGTAATCCCTAGGGAGAAACGTTGATGGGATAGGTCCACAATCACCGTGTGCTGTCTGCCAGGATGCTGCCTGCTCCAAACTTCCTCACCTAAGACAATAAATGTGGTGTCTGCAGCTCTCGAGGCCGGTGGGACTGACGGCATTGCCAGGGACAATCGTGCACTGACCTCTGGGGCTGATGCACAACCAGGGGAACAGGATGGGGCCCTTCAGGTTTGGTGTCTGGGACTCAGTGCTGTTCTGTCTCAGACAGCCATTCCCTGCTCCTAAAATGTTCACAAATCCAAGTCTTCTCTCCCAGCAATATCCAGTTCCAGGTGGAACCAACCCCCTTGCTCCACTGTGGACGTTGTGCAGCCGCAATGTTTCCCTTGCACTGGCCACTCCTTCAGCTCCAGCTCCTCGTGATGCTGTTTTTTAAGAGCTCGATGGCAATAAGACACCTGCCGTGACCACGAGAGTCCTGCAAGAACATCCACGTGTGGCCCCTGCTCTTGTGTTGCTTTCCTGAACTAACAGCCTTTGTTGAGAGCCAACTAACACTTCGCTAGAACCCCCTGTGCTCCTACCCGCCTGTTCCCGTGGGCAGGGCCGAGGTTTCCTGGAGGAGGGAGGCGGTGGGACCGGGGTGCCCGGGCAGTGGTGTGTCCCTCTGGCCCTATTGTGTTCCAGCCTTGTGCGGGCAGAATCCAGGAGGGGGAACCAGACCGGGGACACCAGCCGAGTGCCCACTGCGGTCCCATGAACAAACCAGCAGTCCCCGGGGAGAGCCGCCCCCCCCGTGCCCGCCGAGCTCCCCCTCCTTGCTTTTCCTAAGCCATAGACCCGGTTCTGATCACGTTTGTGCAGCCAAGAACGTACCTCGGCAGGGACCCCGTTACCGACTTCTGTTTGTCTGACTCCGCCTGTTCGAGCGGGGCCGCGGGCAGGGGTGGCGGCGGGGCGGGGCGGGGCGTGGCGGCAGCCTCAGACCCGGGAGCGGGGTCGGTAACGGGTTATTCCATACGGGCGTGGGGCGCCTCGCGGGCCGGGCTGCGGTGCGGAGCCGGGGCGCGGGGGGCGGTGTGTGCGGGGGGCGGTGTGTGCGGGGGGCGGTGTGTGCGGGGGGCGGTGTGTGCGGGGGGCGGTGTGTGCGGGGCCGGGGGCGGGGCTGCACGCTCCCCCGCCCCTCGGGCCGGCCCGGGCCCTGTTCCCGGTGAGGCGGAGCCGGAAGTGCCGCGGGCGGCGCCAACCGGGACCGGAGCGGGATGAGCAAAGGGCGCGATGCCGCGGCGGGCGGTGAGTGCGGGGCGGGCCGGGGGAGCCCCGGGAGGTGGATGCGGGAGGGGGAGCCCTCGGCGGTGCCGGAGGAGGCCGCGGTGACCGGGGCCGGTCCCCTCCAGGAGGCGCCGCCGCCGCCGTCCTGCTGCGGTACCTGCGGGAGCAGAACCGTCCGTACAGCGCCCAGGACGCCTTCGGGAACCTGCAGCGGGAGCACGGGCTGGGCAAGGCGGTGAGCGGGGCCGGGCCGGGGCGGGGCGGGCCCGGTCCCGGTCGCTGTGGCGGCTGACGGCGCGTCCCGCAGGCCGTGGTGAAGGCGCTGGAGCAGCTGGCGCAGCAGGGCCGCGTCCGCGAGAAGGCCTACGGGAAGCAGAAGATCTACTTCGCCGACCAGGTGAGCCCCGGCCGCGGGCGCCCCTTGCCCGCTCCAGCCCCACCCCTGACCCCCACTGCCCGCAGGAGCAGCTCCCGGCCGCCAGCGATGCCGAGCTCCGAGGGCTGGACGAGGAGATCGCCGCCCGCTCCGCACAGCTGCAGGCGCTGCAGCAGAGCTGCCGACACATGGAGGCGGGTGAGTGAGCCCGAGCGGCCCCGCGGGCTCGGGGACAGGCTCAGGTCCTGGCTCAGCAACCATCGGGAGGGCCCCCAGGGCACGGGCGGCTGTGCCCCGGTGCCGGCTGGCAGCCCGGCCGGTGAGTGGTGCCGCCTCCCCAGAGCTCAAGGACCTGAACAGCTCCATGACAACCCCCGAGATGGTCAAGGAGATCGAGGCGCTGCGGAAGGACTGTGCCGGTTACACGGAGAAACTGGAGAGAATTAAATCTGCCACCAACCATGTGACTCCGGAGGAAAAGGAGAAGGTGAAGAGCTGCCGGGGCTGAACCTGGTGCTGGGCCGAGTCTCCACCGGGATCCAGCACGACCCTAATGGGCATTCCCCACGTGGTGCCGTTGGCAGGTGTGCCAGGAGCAGCAGCTGTACCGCCGGGAGTGGCGCCGGAGGAAGCGGATGGTACGGGCTGGGGGGTCAGTGCTGGCCCTGCTGGGATGAGCCCCCCCAGCCCCTCACATGCCCTGTCCTGGCAGGCCACCGAGCTGCTGGACGCCATCCTGGAGGGGTACCCCAAGAGCAAGAAGCAATTCTTCGTAAGTACCGAGGCTGGCACCTGCCTGGGGCTGCTGAGCCAGGCCCTGACCTGCCCTGACCCACTGGTGCCATACAGGAGGAGGTCGGGATAGAGACAGATGAGGAGCATGGCGTGGTGCTGCCAGCAGCCCTGTGAGGGGCTGGGGGAGCCTTTGCCCCGGGGAGAAGCTGCTGCTGTGGAGCTGCTGCTGAAACTTGGCTGTTGGGTTGTTCTGTTTCTCTTCTTGCAGGACTCAGGTTCCTCCTGATTTATGTGTTTAAAATTCTGTTGCAGTTGGAAGGGTGGTGGGTGGGAGTGACTTGGCACTGGTCCTCTCCTTGCAGAGGGATGTTGTTTCTTCCTTCCCCTCAGCACGGGAAACTGCCAAACTGGGGTCCAGCAGGGCTGAGGGGAGGTGTGGGGGCACTGGTGCTCTGTTCCTGCTGTTCCGGTAAGAAAAGAGATGTGAGGGATGTGGGGGGCACTGGTGCTCCGGTAAGGAAAGAGTGAGGGACTGTCAGAGCTCTGTGTGTGATCCAGCCCCTTCTTGCCATGTGCCTGAGTGGTCACACAAGAATATGACTCATTAAACACCAGAATTTTGGTTCAGCTGTGCTCCCCTGTGGTGTTTATCTGTTCAGAGGGTGTTGGGGCAGGGTTTGGTTCCTGAGGGGTAGGGACGGTGGGAGCCAAGAGAGGGTAACCTGAACCACAGAGGCTGGAAGGGGCTTCTGGAAACTACAGGCTCTAGGGCCCAGCTCCAGGAACACAGCAGCAGAAAAATCACTAAAACATTCAGCAACATTTATTTAATTACTTTCCTCAATAGAAAAATACGTCATTTTCATGTGTGAGGTCTGTAAAACTCCTCATCCTCCTCCCAAGGCAGGAAGCAACATTCCCTCCTCAGCTCTGGGAAAAAAACAGCCTGAAATAAACACTCCCTGGCTGTGCCCCTGGAGCAGGAGCACAATGTGGTTACAGAGAACAAATCCCGCTATCCCATTACTCTGGGCAGTGACCAACCCTCACCTGGGCAGAGCTGTGACCCAAACGGGCATGAGACAGGGGCAAAGATGTCCCTGAGAGCAGCTGCCTGCGCAGCTGGCACTGGCAGCACTACAGGACTGTTTCAGTGATTTACAAAAAATCAAACCACGGCTGGTCATGGATCTGTGTGTATAAAAATTCTAAGGAGGGACAGCAAGTGCAGGTGGCCACACTGAGCTGCAGCTGCACCACGTTCTGTGCAGCACAGCCATGGCCAACCCGAGAAGGAGCTGGACACGTTCCAGCGCTCGCAGGAGCTTCCCATGTCCCTGCAAGGGAACCCACAGCCGCAGGAGCACCCTGGCACTGAGGGGCTCATCCTGCTGCCAGCACTGAGAGGCTCCCCCAAAACACAACATCTGCCTCAAAACAGCTGCTTCAGAGGGAGGAGGGAGACAGCTCAGAAGTTGGGGAGAACCTATTCCTACTGTTTCACCAGAAACCCACTGTTTGTAGCACACACATTCATCACGCTTCCCCAGCCGGGGTCAGCGGGGCTGTCAGAGGCCTGAGGGCACAGAGCAGAGCTGCTCTGGGGTCAGCTCTGCAGGGAGAGTCGGTGGCACAGGCAACCCCACAGCACTGCCTGAGCCAGAGACTCTGCCCCCACTCCTCTGCTCCACACCCCCTTTCCTTCCCCCCTTGCCCACCAAGACTCGGTAACACTGACCGGAGCAGCCGTGTCTGCTCGGCCGCCGTTGGGCTTCAGAGGGAATACAATAAATAATTCAGAAAAGCTCAAAAACAGCCACGAGGGAGAGTGCCCAGGGGGGTGCCTGTTCCCCAGGCCCCTGGGCAGGAGGTGCCCCCGTCCCCATGGGCACAGAGGTGGTGGAGGAGGCTCAGTAGAGCTGACTCTTCATCTGGTGCAGAACCCCGATGACAACGTCCCGCAGTGTCTGCAGCAGAGAGGGGACATGGTCAGTCGGTCCGTGGGGGAACAGCTGCCCCTGTGCCACTGCCTCTCCCCCTGAGCCATGGCACCAGCGCTCACCTGGGGCTTGCAGTGCTCCTCGATCCAGCTGAACACACACGCTGAGAGCTCCTGGAAACTTGTTACAGAGATGGAGGCATTGAAGGACTGGAACAGGGAATCCATGATGCCTTGGAAAACGTTGAATTTCACCTCATCAGAGACCTGGTCCTTCCCCTCGTTTGGGTTGTCCTGATGAGCTTTCACAATCTGCTCGTAGTTCCTGAAACAAGTACAGGGCCCTGAGGACAGCAGAGAGGCCTCTGCACCCAGCTCCTGCTCCTGGTTCTGAGCTCCTGCCCCCAGCTCCCAAACCCAGCTCCAAGCTCTGGGCCTGTCCCCAGCCAGAGAACCTCTGGATGACCCCTGGCAGCTCTTCCCTGCAAGGACATGGGGGAACAGCAGGAAGAGGGCATGACCCTGACAGCTCTTCCCTTACACTTTCATGATCTTCAAGGCCATCACATCTTTCCTGAGGGTAGAAACTTCCTCCTCCTGCTTCTTCTTTTCCTTGTGCAGGAACTGGATGTAGTCAATGGCTGAGCATGAAAACGCAAAGTGAGGATTTGGGAGCACATACAGGCCCCTGAGACTCCCATGGGAGGTGCCCAAAAGGGCAGCATCAGCTCCCGCTGCCCCAGTTCCCCTGGGGCAGGCAGGCAGGTGCAGGTGAGCAGCACCTGAGCTCCCCAGAGCCCCACCACACCACAAGGTCCCAAGGTGCTGAACTCTGCCCTGCACAGCTCTAGGAAGGCATTCTGGAGGGGGGGTCAATAGCACCCCCTTCCATCTTCCCACCCCTTGGGACTCACTTTTCTGGAGGACAATGGCCTTGCTCAGCTTCTGGGAGCCGATGGAGAAATCCTGCTGGTCGCAGGTGGGGACGATGGCCTGCAGGTCATCGTAGCCTTTCTGGGGGGGGAAGCAGAGCCACAGCACGTGGAGCTCACCCTGTGGGGCTGGGCCCACACCCAGCTCCCACCACACAGCCCATCAGGGCAGCTCCCTGGGCACACGAGGGACCTCTTGGCCAGGGCAGATCCAGCAGCCCAACAGGGGCAGTGCTGGGTGGGATTACGGCTCTCCCCCTCACCTTGATGGCGTCGCGGCGCTTCTGCTCGGCCTGGGTGTGCGCGCGGCGGCGCCGGTCCTTGTACGACTCCTTGTAGGGCTCCTGGTGGTAGTCGCTGTCCTCGTCGTCTGTGGGGGACAGGGCACGGCCCGGGGGGTGAGGATGCAGAAGCACGAGGGGGCTGCGGCAGCTCCGGGCCCAGCACAGCCCCTGCCCCGCTCAGCTCCTGCAGGCTGAGCCAGGGACAGCGCTCGGAGGGGCCCTGCAGACCTCTCCCCTCCCCCTGCGGAGCTGCACAGGGGGCACCTCCTGTTCCCGCCACCTCCCTCCTCCTCCTCAGGGTGGGAACCTGCCCAGCCCCCTCAGCGCAGGGCAGAGCTGGAGCCTGGCAGGTGCTGGGCACCCCCTTGAGCAGCGACACGGCAGTCCTGGGGCCCAAACCCCACCTGTGTTGGGGACGGAGGAGGCGCTGGTGGAGCCGATGCTGTTGGCCCGGGACACTATGCTGCCTTTCCGGGCGTTCTCCATGAAAAGCGCTGAAAGAAGAGCGTCCCGGTGTCAGTGCCCAGCGCGGGGTGTCAGTGGGCGCAGGAACGGGAGGGGCGTCCCCGGGTGGCCGCTGCCACCCTGGCGCGGGGGTGGCACCTACCGGAGTCCAGGCCATTGTCGCCGTAGGCCGCGTCCACCTGCACGGGGCCGGTGGAGACACGTCAGCGGGGCCAGGCTGCGACGGCGGCCCGGCCCCCGGAGCCCCTCCGGAGCCGCCCGAGCAGCGCCCGCCACCCCCGGGGCTGCGCCCCCGCTGGGGACTCCGGCCGCCGCCTCCCCGCCCAGGCATCGACCCCCGCGCGGTCCTCGCCCCGGCGTTCGCCCCGGCGTTCACCCCGCCCGCTACCCCGCGGCCCCGGCGGCGCTCCCGGCCCGGCCCCACCTTCCCCCACGGCTCCTCGCCCCCGCCCGGCGGCTCCGCCATCTTCCGCCCGCCCGGTCATGTGACCGCCGCGGGGACCGACGGGAACGGCGTCCCGCCGCCAGGGAGCGCCCGCGCCTCCGCGGGGCGCGTGACGTCACGGCCGTGACGCAATCGCGGCGACGTGCTCTTCCGTGACGTCATCGCCGAGCCCCGGAGGTCACGTCCATACCGGCAGCTGGGAGGGGCCGGGGGGGGGGGGCGGAACCGGCACAGGGACACGGGACCGGCACACGGACATGCACAGTGGGAGCAGCCTCTTTACTGGCACCCAGCAGGGCTCAGCCCGGCAGGATCCCCCGCACTGGGGGACGTCAGGACGCCCCGGCCCCTCCGTGCAGATGGACGGGCTCGGTGGGCTCAGTCCCGCGCTGCTCCGTCCGCCGGCTCTCGCAGGGCAGTGGTGGACACGGACCCTCCCGGGGCCATGCAGGACTGCCCCTCACAGGTGGGGCTCGTGGCCGGGCTCTGGGCGCAAGCGCTGCTGCAGCAGGTCCCAGGCCTTCTGCACCTGTCAGAGAACCACCCGGGGCAGCACCTCAGAGCCCGTGGACCCCCAGAGCGGCACCTCGGCGTGGGGTCACACGAGGGTCCCACATCTCTTCTCCCTTCCCAGCTGCATCGACATCCCCAAATCCCTCCCTCGTGGCCGCGTCCAGCGGCAGCCTCGACGGTGAGAGCGCGCCCGGGCGCAGCACTGAGCCCTCCGGGCCCCCAGGACGCCCCCAGCGCTGCGGCAGCCCCGGGCTCACCTGCCGCCGGGTGACGTCCGGCTCCCAGAGGGTGCAGAGCACCACCTGCGCCCGCTCCACCCGCTGCCTGTTGGTCATCTGGCTCTGCAGCCGGCGGCGAGCGGCCTCCTCGCTCAGCCCGTCCCTGGCCACAATGCGCCTCACGGCCTGGCAGGGACAGAGGGGACACTCAGGGGAGGCCGAGGGCCAGCTCTGGCAGCGAGCAAGGGGCACAGGGCACGGCCCACCTCCTCCTCTGGGATGACGGCCGTCCACACCTCGTGGACCATGTCCTCCCACCCGGCCTCCAGCAGCACAGCAGCATCCAGCACGCACACGGCCTTCCCTGCGGAGCAAGGGCGTTCCTCATGCCTGGCCATGGATGGAGCGACAGCTCCTTGGCTCTGGCCCAGCCTGGGCGCAGTTCCCCCCTTCCTGCAGCACAGACACTTCACTGCTGAGCTGAGGCTGCGATGGAGCTGCCCCCATTACCTTGAGCGTCGGCCTCCCGGATCTGCTCCCTCGCCATCCGGGCTATCTCGGGCCACACAATGTCTGTCAGGCTCTTCAGCCGCTCCTACACAGGACCAGGCCAGGATTCGGGATTTGGCCCCTTACCCTCAGAACTCCTGGGCAGCCAACATGGGGATGGTGGCTGTCAGCAGTCAGGGGGCACCCAGGAAGGTGAGGGGGTATTATTTTCCGTGCCCTGCCAGGCACAGCAGACCCTCGGTCTCTGCTGCCCCTCAGCACAGTGAGGTCCCGGTGCAGCAGCATCCACACGAGAACCCATCCACCCACGGGACCCCTCAAGCTGCCTCCACCTGGGGCTAGGGCAGCACTGGCTGACCACTGGCCCCACCAATGTCACTGGCCAGGTGTCACTGAGCACCCTCAGGTACAAGGGGCAGAGAGCACCAGCTCCACATACATCAGGGCTGTTGCTCCACACTGGGTGAAGGAAAAGCACGGGATAGAAGGGACAGGGATGGGGATCGGGAGGCAGCAGCAGCTGCAGGGCAAGAGGACTATGTCCAGCACAGCTGCTGACTCAGCTACAGGGGTGGGATCTGTCCTGCCCTGTCACTGACAGGAAGTGCAGCCAGGAAAGTGTCATCAGCTCAAAGGACTGAAAACTGAAAAGCCTCAACACAAGGGGAGAGCTCCCCTGGCTTGTGGGATTGAATGCTGAGTCTCTGTGTTGCTTTTACCTGGTTTCCAAACACTTTGGCCCCAAGGACTTTCCTGTTAATCATCCCATCTTCATTCAAGATCTCTGCAAGACAGAAGCACAACAGGTTTGGGAGGAACAAACCCAACTCCCACCCCTGAGGTAAGCCTAGGTCAGGGAAACAGCTTTGGCACAGAGCTCTCAGCGGGACACAGAAAGGGCCTGTAAGACCTGACCTGGCAGCTCTTCACCTGACTCATGAAAAGGACAGGGAAGAGCTCATCCCAGGCAAACAGCAGCCCAGTTCAACCTTCCCCACCAGCAGTTCTGACATGGGACACACGATATTTGGGGAGCCCAAAACCCATGGGGCAGGAGGGGAACACAGGCCAGGGCTCCTTGGAATGTTGGGACACCCATCCCTCCCCTTCCTCCTCCCAGTCCTCCCCACAGCCTCTGGTGGCTGTACCTGCCCCAAAGGCTGCCACCACCCGCTCGTAGGCCGGGCCACCAGGGACGTAGACAGAGTGGCCCAGCTTGTCTGCATCGATGACAAAGGCGCCCAGGTGCCCCAGGAGTTTGGCGATGGAGGTTTTCCCACTCCCGGTGCCCCCAGTGAGGCCAATCACATATGGGCGCAACGGCAGGGCCGGGTCTCGCTAAGGGAAGAAGGAAAGCCGTGGCAGCAAACAGAGGACCAGGCTTTGCTGGAGAAGGATCCCAGTGCCCCAGCCTCGGAGATGGGACATGAAAGGCCTGCAGAGCAGCAGGAGCGCTGCCAAACTCTGTGGATCCCGAGGCTCCCACCCCTCCTGCCAAGCACACCGCTCCCATCGCAGCCGTGGTTCTCCCTCACCCGTGGGGGCTGCAGCAGCGTCCCCAGCAGCCTCTGCCGGAGGCTGGAGGAGCTGATCTTCTCCTCCTCATTCTGTCGGTGGTCAGGGTCCTTCAGCAACTGGATCTCGTGGAGAGCCAGCTCAGGGAGCCCCTGAGGAGGGAAGGAAGCCGCAGGGGCCATCAGCCTTACGAAAGCAGAAGGGGAGAACTGAGACCCAGTTTGCCCCCAGGCAGTCGTGGGCAGGGGCAACAGAGGCGCAGGGGCAGCCCTGGGCTCTGGCACGGGAATTACGTTTTCAAGTCTCTTCTTATTCACGGCCTCCCCTCCCTGGCGGGTCTCCTCGCTGACCACCAGGCATTGTAGGTCGGGATCTGTGACTGAGGGGCCGAAGGGGTCGGCCAGAGGCACGATGTCGTAGCTCAGCGAGGGCTTCACGTCCTCCAGGAACTCGCGAAGCTTTGCCGCCCGCAGCTCGTAGGGCTCGATCAGCTCCGGCAGAACCTTGTCTACCAGGTGCCAGGAGGGTGGGGAAGCACAACAGTGACAGGAAAACAAGACCAGGAGAAGGGAGACAAAACTCGTCCATGACTTTGAGTGGCTCCTCCCTCCTGCCCTTGCCCCCCTTGCACCCACACACCTCGCTAGCTGTGGACAACACACCGAGTCCCCACCGCGTACCCAGTGTCACCTTGCCTGGGTGGCACCGCTTTGGGTGGGTGGCTGCCAGGACCCCCCACGTCAGTGGTCCCCCAGACCACCGCCCTGCCCCGGCCAGCACCAGGCTGACCCCTCGGCCACCCCGGACTCACGGCGGAGCAGGTCTCCGTCGGCCACCCCGGCCAGGAGCCGCCGCCGGGCCAGCAGGCAGCAGGCGCTGAGCAGGAGCCGGTGGGCGCCGTGGAGCCGGTCGAAGGTGCCGCCGACCGCCACGTCCAAGAATTCGGGGAGCGTCGCGTCGGGATCCCGCTCGGAGTCCCCCTCGGGGTCCCCTCCGCGGGTGTCCTCGCCCAGCAGCAGCGCGGGCAGGCTGGGCGGGCAGCCGTACACGGCCGCGGCCAGGCGCTGCAGCCCGAGCTGCACCGGCTCCGGCGGCCCCGGCGCTTCGGCGGCGGCCGCCAGCAGGACGCGGGGCGGCCGCGCCAGGCCCGTCCCCGGGTCACCGCCGGGGAGCTGTGACGTCGCGGATACGTCACCGGTGACGCAACGCGGACGCGGGTGACGTCACGGGG